>CAXIWS010000164.1:0-207914 GCA_964036195.1 Sphaerolaimus hirsutus
GAACATCCTTAATATCCTTTTTGGTCATCTAATTACATTTTGGGTACAAAAACACTTTACTTTACTTTAACCCTTCATAAAAATTCCCCCCGAATAAGCCCCCCTCGAAACTCCCCTCAAAATTTGCACCCTGAAAAAATAAACCCCCTGGGTGTATTTCGAGGAAATATGGAAGGTACTTCATGCTGGTACTTCATACCACAGCAACAATGCAACTTCATTTGCAATATAATGCAACACTATGCATTTGAAGGCTGTTCGTCGGCTCGTCATTAAGCCTTGAATTGGGATGAGAACCAGCTGACATAAAATGTCGTTGAAAACTAGTGCGTGTAGGCCAGTTTTGGTAAAAGTTTTGAATATCCTTGCAATTCCTTTTTTGGCGCTTTATAAAACACTAGCGCCAAGCGCCAATGGCGTCACAACATCATAGCGCCAAGCGCCAAAAGCGCAATGGCGCTTTTCGGTAGCACAGCGCCAAGCGCCAATGGCGCCACAGCAAAAAGGCGCCAAGCGCCAAAAGCACCATGGCGCTTTTTGCTTTGGCGCTAGCGCCAAGCGCCAGCGCCATGGCGCTTTTACATCACTACACCAGTGGATAGTGATGGAATGGCGGCATGGCACTGGTGCCATTTGAGGGCGCTAAAGGGCGATGCGCCATAGAAAGAGCATCCAAAGCCTTCAAATAAATACATATTAAAATTCAAATAAATGCTCTAGTTGATTTAGTTTTTTTTATATTTACCTACTGTAACACTGTGTTCAAATATAACATTCAACCCTTTATGGTAATTGAAAAATGATCTCAATGTCTCAAAAAAATTAATTATTAATTATGATTACAACAGAATTCAGCCAATGACTTTGCCTTGGTGGAACTAAAGGACAAAGCGAAATTCACTGCTGAAATTGGTACAGTATGTTTGCCTGGTGAAAGTGAATCAATTTCAGAATATTCCAGAGACATGCTTCATACAGGTGCGGTACTCTGTAACATGTAACACACATTATAAGTAGGTATACTTAAAGACACTTCGTCATATTGTGTATGTTCCTGGTGCCACTCCCAGACCCTGTGAAAAGACAAAATGAATGAAATGTCATTTGTCATGTAATAGACCCTGTAAAATGTCATTTGTCAAAGACCCTGTAAAATTTCATTTGTCATGTAAAAGACCCTGCAATGTGCCAAGTCGCACCGACCATGTAAAGTGTCAAATGTCATGTAAAAGACCCTGAAGTGTGTCATGTGTATCCAAATCTTGTTTTAGCATATCCAAATCTTATGTTTTTGTATCCAAATCATACTCTTCGACAATATCTTAGATACAAAAACATAAGATTTGGATACAATAAAATAAAATTTGGATACACACATGACACATTACAGGGTCTTTTACATGACATTTGACACTTCACAGGGTCTTTTACGCGCCACTTGTCAGTTTGCAGGGTCTTTTACACTTTACAGGGCTTTTTTCATGACAAATGACATTTTACAGGGCCTTTTACACTTTACAAGTTCTTTTACACTTCACAGGGTCTTTTACATGACAAATGACATTTCATTCATATCGTATTTTCACAGGGTCTGGGAGTGGCATTTTACAGGGTCTTTTACATGACAAATGCCATTTTATAGGTTCTTTTACATGACACATGCCATTTTACAGGGCCTTTTACATGACACATGACATTTTACAGGGTCTTTTACATGATCCATGACATTTTACAGCTGAGGGTGCCCCCCAATCACTCCCATTTAATGTTAGTGGTAATCATCATATCACCTAATGGTAAATATAACAATAAAACATTTCTCTTTTGAACCCCATTTTTCATTTATAAAATGAAAGATGGGGCTCTAAAGTCTATCAAGGGCTGTATATTTTCAGGGTGGACAGAGGAGGGATTTATGAAAAATCTAAAGGAATATCTGGTGACAATCGATTCCTGCGGCAGTGGCTTGTGCACAGAAACAAAAATACATAATGTCTGCATGGTATGTTTAGGTGGAAATGAGTGCAAAAATTCTAGCGTCAGGCAACAACATTCTTTCGCATTACACGCTACAAACATTTATGGGGCAGTCAGGCATCGTTGTTAAAACGTATTTACGTTTACTCGATAAATAAGTATACTGGAGTACTGCGTCAATTATTTTACATTTCCTCCGGGGAAAAACAGTACTCACTTACTCGCGTACTTTTTGAAAGTACGCGAGTACCAAAAACGTGTTTTGAAGGGCCATTTACAAGTGTAGTAACCACCTTCCCGGCAGGGTTGCAGCAGAGTTCACACATTTTTTACATTCACACATTCACACATAATACATAAAGTCAACATAATAAAAATCACACACAAAAAATTCACGCACTCCCATATTTTGCTGTTTTACAATGGAACAGCTTTTAACACACTATGTAACAGTGTGCTGCAATGTGTTAAATTGTTCAGATACACACACAGCAGAAGGTCAATATTTAGGTGACCTCTGCACGCTGAAATTTATAGTGCCCATCACATTACAGTGTGGGTCAAATAGCAATGTGAGAGCATGTGTTACATTGTGAGAGCAATGTAATCTAATGAGAGTTTTAAACAAATTGGTCTTATTTGGATGGGATATGGTAGATTTCACAGTAAAGTGTGCAGTGAGTGGGGCGAGAATTAAAATTCTGAATGCAAAGACAATTTTGTTGTATATGTAAAGAGCTGTACAGTTACATCTATACATATAACTAGAAATGAAACTCAAAACACGATTTAAAAAATCACATTTTCAGGTCAATTATGTACACATAAATAAATATACCGTATTACCTCGAAATACCCCCAGGGGGTTTATTATTTTGCCAGCAAAATTTTAGGGGGGGGATAATTCGAGGGGGGGGGGTTATTCAAGGGGGGTCTATTATTTCGCCATATATTTTCAGAAATTCCCCATACTCAGACATAGAACAATCAAACAATTACATAGATAGATATGTGGTTATAGGCATATATAACTGTTTATACACATAAACCCTACCCTAACATCACTCAATCATCAGTTTTCACATGTGTGAACATTGTAAAGATCACAAACTGCGGTATTTGTCATGTACGTTCCCTTTACACTCAATTTAAGGGGGGTATTTTGAGGGGGGGGGTTTATTATTTCCTCAGCTGAATTTTAGGGGGGTATTTTGAGGGGGGGGGGGCTTATTCAAGGGGGGACTAATTCGAGGTAATATGGTATGCGTGAAGTACATTTCAATGAAAATGCAATTTGAGTTTGCCTTTTTAATGTGGGCCACCCTTCCTTTGACCCATTTGTCGTGACTGCTATGTAACACTAGCAGGATTCTCTCCGACCTTCGGTCGGGTTTATCATGTTTTACTATACTTTAACAAATATTTATGGACACTTGTTACCACATCAATTATGAATCCCTTTGAAAATGAAGCCCGCGGGGTCCACCATCTAATTATTTGCCAGTTTTTCCCATTGCTTTCTATTTAGGCCTATGGTAATGTCATGTCAAAACTGGTGCATTATCTACGCCACATAATAAGACCCCATTTTTTGAAATATTGTAAGCACAAGGGGTTCTTTTTAAAATTTATGGTAATGTGCAAATTACCATAAATGATGCAGTGCAAATAACCATCAACAATATCAGAAACCCCTGTAGTCAGTGTATCAAAAAAACCACATGGATCATGTCATGATTTGTAATTTGGTATTGTTATTGTTTGTATTGTTGGTACATTACATATTGCTTTTCTAAAAACATGGCTAGCATGCGGGCAAGCTGAACTATAAGATATCCAACCATGGGCTTTGTATGGGTTAGATGGAAAAGAATTGAGTGCTTTATTGACTTTGGACTTTTATACCTCCACTTTCGACTTCCATATCTTATAGTTCAGCTTGCCCACATGCTAGCCATGTTTTTAGAAAAGCAAAATGTAATGTACCAACAATACAAACAATAACAATGCCAAATTACAAATCATGACATGATCCATGTGGGTTTTTTGATACAGTGACTACAGGGGTTTCTGATATTGCTGATGGTAATTTGCACTGCATCATTTATGGTAATTTGCACATCACCATAAATTTTAAGAAGAACCCCTTGTGCTTACAATATTTCAAATAATGGGGTCTTATTATGTGGCGTAAGTAATGCACCAGTTTTGACACGACATTACCATAGGCCAAAATAGAAAGCAATGGGAAAAACTGGCAAATAATTAGATGGTGGACCCCGCGGGCTTTATTTTCAAAGGGATTCATAATTGATGTGGTAACAAGTGTCCATTAGTATTTGTTAAAGTATAGTAAAACATGATAAACCTGACCGAAGGTCGGAGAGAATCCTGCTAGTAACATTATGTAAGCACTATTCCATGCCCAACTTCACTTCAAGTCATGAACAATTGATGAGAGGCGATATATATATATATGTAACAAGTTGACATAACAATTTATTCTTTGGTAGAAATCAATACTTATTATGCTTATCGGATCACTGATGGCTCCACAGTAATTCTATTGCTATTTACATAGAATTATAAAGTAGTGCCACTTGTCTGAAGTTTGAAAAATGGGGTCATTGAAAAAAACAACATTTTTTCCATCCCTATGCCCATCTACACAAACATCAGCACCCCCATTTTATAGGCAAGTGACAGCAGCAGAGGTCTTGTGGATTTGGACCCCCACAGGGGTTTGTATAGATAGTAAATTGCTCCTCCAGAGCATAAATACTAAGAACGTTTTTTGGGGTTACAGGGTTTCAATAGATCGGCTTTTCAAGGTTTAGAAGGTGAGTGAAATTGAATTGGATATAGGGGCAAAATTTCTCAAAAATACCTCCAAAAATTTCTCAAAGATTTTTGTTTTGGGTGGGGGGGGGTCCAGGGAATGGTACCAAAAAATCGTCTCCAGTTTCTAAAAATAAAAAACGTTGTTTAAAAAAAACGCAAGCATCAAACCGTTTTTTAACTAAAACAACCTTGTTTAAAAAATGCAAGCATCAAACCGATTTTTGAATAAAAAATGTTGTTTAAAAAACGCAAGCATCAAACTGTTTTTTAAACTGGGGTCGTTGAAAAAAACAATGTTTGTTCCATCTCTACTGCTGGATAGATGGATAGAGTTGGGCACTTTTTTGGGGTGGGGAAGTGAACCCACACCCCTCCATTGTAGACCCCTGCCAGCATAGATAGCTGGAGAGTTCAAGGGGGAAAAAACCTCAACCCCCTTTACTAGACCGCTTGACAACAGAACAAAAACTCCATCAACTTTCTACTTGAATGTCACATGAGTGCATACACAGTTCACATGAATATTTCTGTCTGTGATTATTGAGTCGAGACTAATAAAGATTTCTATTGGCCAATAAGAAACAGTTTTAATACTTGCATAATGTTCAATTGGCATAATGTTCAATTGACAACATTTTCACAATGTTCAATCTTCAGCACCTGTATTGATGACCACACTCACATTCTTCCCCCCAATGTTCCGCGTGCCCGATTCCTCATTGGGTGGCGTGTGTAGACAGAACACAGTAAAACTCCAGGACCCTGTAAAATGCCCTTACTTTTATTTTTTATCAGATGTTTGACATTTTACGGGGCACTTTAGATGACTTTTCATACTATGCATGACACTTGACATTTTACAGGGTGCGGGAATGACAGCCGATAATGGAATTATTTAGTGTCAACTTTCCGTTTTCCGTTTCCGCTTTTTGGAGCCAAAATATCTACCCCACATTACAGGGGTCCGAATAGGGGGGGGGGGGGGGTAGTGTTGGGGAACCGAACCGACCCGAACCGAACCGAGAACCGAGCACTATTTTGGAACCGAGAACCGGAACCGAACTTGAGAACCGAACCGGAACTGAGAACAGGCACTTATACCCGGAACCAAAGTAAATACCCGAAAGAACCGAAATTTTCTAGGAATCTTAAAGTTTTTAAACAGCGTTTTGTCAACACCTACATCTAAGCCTTTAAACAGCAGCTGAACATCTTGGTGCGTGTTCAGAATTGCAAAATTCATCTGTTTGCAAAATGATTGCGCGGGAGCGTGTAATTTCACATACTCCAGTGACATTACACCTTACAATGAAATCTACCATATCCCACCTGAATAAAAGAACAAACATAGAAAAATTTCATCATATTTATCAAATGTTTTTGATAAAGATGATGAAATTTTTATGTATGTTTGTTTATTCAGATGGGATATGGTTGATTTCATTGTTAGGTGTAATTTCGCTGCAGTATACACATTATCACTGGTAGTAGTTTTCATTGGTTTTGTGGCAGTTTTAACCATAGTTGGCAAAAGTTATTTATGTTTGTACTCAAAATGATATGCGTACTCACTCGCGTACTACATAAATACATTTACCTTTCCTCCAGAAAAAAATACCAGTACTCATTTACTCGTGTACTTTTTAAAACTACGCGAGTACAGAAAATGTATTTATATGTTTTATTTTACACTTTTTTAAATACCAGTATTATTATAACAACTCTGATTTCTGCATTCTACCATGAAATAATAAGCTGTGATATGCTCCTGTAGTATGAAATATCCAACCAATGTATTAGGTTGTAAACTAATAAAGTGTCTTTTTTTGCCATCTCATACAAATATACATTTGTGCTTTCCATTCTTTTGTACATCAGCTGATTTTGATGCCATTCGAGTATGTTGGGGTTTCGGGTCTGGGCTATGAAGAAATGTTTTTGATTGCTCGAATAATCCCCCAGTCCCGAGATAAGAGGGGTCTATAAAAAGGTGGTCATTTTACATGGCCAATATGCACATTGACTTTGAAGCTTAATAACTCAGCCATTTCTGGGCCGATTCGGATCGTTCTAAACTTAAAATAATCAGGACAACCTGCAGATTCAATTTTTGTAGTCAAATGTCGTAATTCCGTATGCCGATTCAACCCGCTTTTTGAACGTGAAAAATAATCGTAATTATAATTTTTCAAGACGTGTTTTTTGAAGGTGCTATCATACACTATAGACAAAAAGAATAAATCTGGCCCAAAAATTATTTCAATATCTCTCTCCGGTCCAAAGTTATATCACTTTAAACATTCGCCTCCCAACAATAAATAGAAAAATCTGCATGATGAGCAATGCATGTAACTTCAGAAATACATATCTTGGCCATTTCTCAGCCGATTTCCACCAATGAACACTCAAAATGATCAGAAAAACCTGAAAGTTTCATTTTTATGCTCAGGTTATCTGTATTCATCGTTATTGATTAGTTATTTACATGTATGTGAGGCGGAAGTTTAAAGTTCTATTACTTTTGATTGGAAAAAGATATTGAAATTTTTTTTTGGTATATGAATCCCTATTGTCTAAAGTATATAATAGGATGTTCAGAAAAAAATATTTTTGGTGTTTAAAAACTGGGTCAAATCAGCATACGGAATTTGGACATCACTAATCGGACCACAAAAATGGAATCTACAGGTTGTGCCGATCATTTTAAGTGTTGAAAGATCCAAATTGGCCCAGAAATAGCTGAGTTATTAAGCTTCAAATTCAATGTGCATATTGGCCATGTAAAATGACCACCTTTTTATAGACCCCCCTTATCTCGGGATTGAAGGATTATTCGAGCGAACAAAAACATTTCTTCATAGCCCAGACCCAAACCCCAACATACTCAAACGGCATCAAAATCGGTTGACGTCAGGGTTGGCAAAATCTCAGAAAAAAATAAAAATAAAATACAAATAAAATAGAAAATTGGAGAATAAAATAAAATAAAATAAAATGGAAAATTAATAAAATAAAAATACAATTTTACTAAAATTCGAATTTTTGTAAAATTTTAGTAAAATTGTACAAAAATTCGAATTTTTGTAAAATTTTAGTAAAATTTTACAAAAACTCGAGTGTCTGTAAAATTCTATAAAAAGTTTTCTATCCTCTTGTCTAAGATTCTAGCTGCCAATTTGCAGAACTGATGCTATGTTGTTGCTTTCATTGTTGCGATTTTTGCTCAAAATCGTAAATTTTCCCATTTTTTTATATATTGTTACCTTAAAAATAACTAATCTATGTGAGTTTTTCCCATTTACTTTGTTCAATACCATGAAACAGCCTATATATTAACCCCGCAAGCCCCCCCCCCCCCCAAATAACAAATTATTAGCTATCTTCCCTTGGGAGGAGCAAATTAGCTGCAGATCTATCCGGACCCTGTGAGGGTCAAAATTCAAGATACCTACATAGCAACCAATGTCACAAGTCTACATAAAAAATTTTTGTATTCATCTGTACGCTTTTAGCGTGCACATTGTTTTATGGCCTTGCATCCAAGATTTTAGATTTTTTGTAAAATTTTTGTAAAATATTTGTAAAATTTTTGTAAAATGGTTTCATTTTTTTTTATTAAAGACATTTCAGAATAAAATAAAATAAACTGAAACATGAATAAAATAAAAATAAAATACAATTTTAAAAAAAATAAAATACAATTTTAGTAAAAAGAATTTTACTAAAACCAACCATGGTTGACGTACAACATAATGTGGGATTCACGAATGTATATTTGTGTGAAATCGAAAAAAGACACTTTATTAGTTTACAACCTAATACTTGCACATGTAAACTTTATTGTTTTTCTTGTATATTGTTTTTCTATTGTTCAGCCGATTATTACCCGATACCCGGTTATTTTATTACCCGAAACCGAAATTTTGATCATTTGAGAACCGAACCGGAACCGAGTTTAAGAACCGAACCGAGAACCGGAACCGAAAATTTTCAGGAACCGAGAACCGAAACCCGAACCGAAATCTTTTGGAACCGAGAACCGAGAACCGGAACCGAAAATTTTGAAATTCCCAACCCTAGGGAGGGGGTTCGGTAAACATTACCCAAGATCGCATGCCTTGACTATGGTGAGCATCAATTTTGCTAAATCCACGAGCAAAATCCAGACAGTAGAAAGCAAGTGAGTTAGTAGGTCAAGGCTGTAGCGTGTAGCGTGTAACGTAGCGTGTAACTTTCGAAGCTGTTACGAAACTACCTTTATTCACAGGACACTGCACGTGCAAATAAAAAGTGTCCGCATTCTGTGTGAAATCATTCACAAATCGGGTACAATGACCCTATGAACTTCGCGCCTCCTATCTTTTGCATTGGGCATACTTTGCATGTGGCATACTTAGCACGCAGTTCACTCAGAAATATATAGGTTTATTGATGAGACATATCAGATGCATTGACACAAGCAGTATAATTAAAGCAAAGCAATTAACACAGTGCTTGAAATTCACACGTTTTTTATGTGTATTTTTTTGGCTGTGAACAGTCCGAAAATTTCACACGCTCCCAAATTCACACAATTGTTCACACACCGAAAACCCGAAAAGCCTGCTTCCCGGACAAGTTCACCACACATTTTTGTGTTTCACTTTGATTGTAATATCTACGTCTATGGCGATGTTATAAAGCTGAAACTTTTTTTTGGCTTTTTTGGTGTCCCAAACAATTTCATCACCCACTTGATTAGCTACACGTCGAGGGTCGTATCTCCAGCTGTGGGGGGTGTAGAAGGCTGAAAGTTGGGGGATGTCTTGCCAACAACCCCCCCCCCTTACAATACACTAGTGCGGCTGCCTGCCAGCGACCCACTACAGAATGCGTTGCTGCATGTACAGTTGTTCATTTTTTTTAAAACAATCCAAGTGTCCCAACAAGTTTGCCACCCAACTGCATTATAAAAAATGTTGTGAGAACATACCTCATATAAAATTTAATCAGATTTGAACCCTAATTCTGCTAATTAATATTTTTACTGTAGGGCACCCACCCCATCCCATAAACAGCAGACCGAAAATTTCACTTTAAACCAATTTTTTGTTTCACACTTAAAAAGTTGGTTTACAAAGTTCACTAAGGAAGGTCCAAGGTTCAAAATTTCATAAACAACATGACCTCTAAAATGCCCCCATAACGACATTTATTTGGGGTGAATATTATGTCATAATCACATCATCACAGGAACAAAATTTGACAAAATTTTCAATTTTTCATTCACCCCAAATAAATTTCCTTATGCAGGCATTTTAGAGGTTATGTTGTTTACATCACTTTGAACCTTAGACCCTCCCCTACCAACCTTTGTAAACCAACTTTTTAAGTGTGAAACAAAAGATTGGTTTAAATTGAAATTTGCAGTCTGCTGTTTATGGGACAGGGTGGGTGCCCTACTGAAAAAAATATTAATGAGCAGAACTAGGGTTCAAATCTGATTGAATTTTATATCAGGTATGTTCTCACAACATTTTTTTATAATGCAGTTGGGTAGTGAACTTATTTGGGAGACTTGGGTTGTTTTAAAAAAAATGAACAACTTTATATGCAGCAACCCATGCTGTAGTAGGTTGTCGGCGGCCCCATTGGTGTATTGTGAGGGGGTTGTTGCCAAGAGATCCCCCAAATTTAAGCTTTGTATCGCCCTCACAACTGGAGATATGGCCCTCGTAGTGTAGCTAATGAAGTGGGTGGTGAACTTGTTTGGGACATGGAAAAAGCCACAAAAAATGGTTGCAGATAGGGCCCACCCTGTAGTGAGTCGCCGCACCTTCTCCCAATTGATACGAGTAGCTGGGTGTTAGGACTATATACCCACCAAATATTAGGTTTATACCACTCCAGAGTTGTTAAAATACCGGTATTTTTGGAAAGTGTAAGTGTAAGTGTAAATACACTTTCCAAATTTTGAGTATGGATACCAAAAGTGTAAGGTATTTTAAAAATACCTAGGAAAGTGTAAAAACAAGTGTAAGTGTAAAAAATTTTTTAGAAAGAGCTATCACTGTTGAGCATTGGAATACACCACTGTTTTCACATTTAGATCAATATATTTGTCATTTTTATGCATCATTTCACATTTTACTGCCTTTTATGAAACATTTCAGACTGTAGCAAATACTATAGTGGTATGAAGTTCACTAATCATGACACTTTTTCAGTGTTGATATTTACTGATTAAGCAATACACTGTTTAAATGCAAGATTGGACATGCAGCAAATGTCAATGCAAAAGCCAGTTGACTTTGTGTCCAGCTGGTGAATTTTCATCGATCTTGTCCATTTTACAAAAGTATGATGAAACTGTAGAATACCATGAGTACTGATCAAAGGTTAGAGATCAAAGGCCAGTTTGTACGATATATTTTCTACATTCAATGCATAACTACATGTGTGCACTGTGCAGTTATTTTTTGTACATGACCCTATTTTATGCTTTCTCAAAAGCATAAAACAGGGCCATCTGAAAGAAAAAAATACACTTTCTGTACCCGGGTATTTTGCTCAGGAAAGTGTAACAAAAGTGTATGGGTATTTTATGAAAGTGTAAGTGTAAGTGTAAATATAAATACCCATTTACCCGGGTATTTCAGGTAAGTGTAAATACACTTTCGCAACTCTGTACCACTCCACTCTCATAGCCAGAGATATTGCATCTGATGTAAAATTAAAAAAATGGGTAGTGAACTTGTCTGGGAAGGTGTTTAGTTGATTGAACTTAAACTTGTGGTAAGTTCAATCAAATACTTCACAAGTGACATTTTGACAAACAGAAAGTGATAAACATAGGATATTTTACTGAGAAATACATACCAGGAGTAAAAACACATTTGAAGTATTCCAGAGTAAAAATTGATAAAATAGTGACTGTTACGTTTTCTACAAGGGAAAATACCCAGTTTTACATTTTCTGTGAGGAGAAAGACTCACTGTTACGTTTTATCAGGAAAAAAGTATTTTACTTATGTTTTATGCAGTGTAAAAAAAATAAAAATTACTTTACATTTTATGTACTCAGCTGTGAGTAAAATAAAAATACTTTACATTTACATATACTTTGAAAAAGTTCAGTACTTTTAACAACTCTGCAGTCAGTCGGATTTGAGATGATGACAATGCTAAAATTGAAAATGTGGATGAAATTTATACTGGATGGATAAGTAAATATAAGCTTTTGACAAATTAACATTGACAACACGCACAGGTGAATTCTGGGTGGCCACTTATGAGTGCTATCCGTACAGATTCCAGGACGCCGAAGCTAGTGCTACTCGGTGTGCAAAGTGGACAGGAAAAATGCCTGAAGGGCAAAGGAAATGGACCTACATTTGGACACGTGCCAAGTGTGCGTGGCTGGATCAAGGAGGTTACTGGACTGTGATAGAGTGATGCGATTGAGTGTGATTGGGATTATTGATTACAAGAATGCATCCAATTTGAATGATGATTTGAAAGGTTAAAATTGTCCTCACAATAAATAACATGGATTTCCACAATCTTGAGCGACTTGCCGCTATTCAAAATCTGAAAGTGAACAATATTTTTACAAAGGTCGATTACAGCTAGACGGGAATGCTGTGTCATGGAAATGTGGAGCTTCACCGCAAAGTGAATTGTATAAAAGTGTCATGAATCTGTGTATTCAGCTGTTTGTTGTCTACACGATTCAGAGCGTTTTTTAAATCACTACCTTCCCTATCACTCCTCTTTACCTGCCGTTTGTCACTGGTGTGCACTGCACTGGGCCCGGATGTCCAGGTTATAAATGCGTGTGTAAATTTTAAGGAAACGTGTCCAAAGACGGTATTTTGCAGAACGTGCAGTGAACCACTTGGGGATCACGCTGTTCCATTTCCCACAGCACGCACAGCGCCTACACTTAGCACAAGCAGCACAGTAATTAGAGCAGTTTGTTAATTAGCAAACTAAGGGAAAAACAGTTAGTACTTAGTGTCAATACAGAAGGGGGGTCCAAGTTGAGTTTGAGAAGAGAGTTTATTTTTAGGGCGATGGAAGAACACTAGCGGCAGAGTAGAAGCAAGAGTCAATTTTCGTCACAAGTCGAAATATTGATGAAAAACAACAATTTCAGCTACTTATAAGGCAAATGCAAATACCATAATCGACATGAATAAAAAGACTAAAAAAGGCATAATGTTGGGAATGCACGGAATCACTTTCAAATCACACAAGCTCTGATGTAAGCACTTAATAAAATCGTAAGACACGAATGCTTATAAAAACGTAAATAATTGGATTAGCAGAATGTGCGGTAATAATTAAGAACGACTTATAGCAGCAATTAAAAGCTTCATGCGACATGGGGCTTATTCTAATAATTAACAACTTACTCGAGAAACGATAAACCACTTCCATAATTACCTACAAATCCATACTTAATCTAATATAATCTAGAACAGGTAACAGCGCAGTGCAATGCATATTTACAAAAGTGGGAATGAAAGAAATATGACTAAAACGAATACGATGTCATGAATTATCATAGGAGCAGGTAATTAAGTAATTAATACAAGCTTACAACTAATGCTAATCAATAAGATTACTAAATACAATTAATAAAGCTCATGGAGATGAAAGGCATTGGCGTGAAACGATATATACAATATTTTCTACATGTCACGTGGAAGCTTTGCACGGGGGTTTGTATTCATGTGTTACGGTAGCTAACGGAATGCTTGCGAGCGCGAATGCGTATCACCCTCAACATCCGGTTGGCTCGCGCCGGTGAGAAAGGTTTCAGCCCGATGGCCTCGCCCTTCCGAGCGTGATGAGATATTTGTACTGGGGCGGCGGAAAATGTATTTTTTGGACTGCAACTTGTCACTTGGGGCGTTATCAGAAGCTGTTCCTACCACCCACCGATACTAGATGATGCACGACAATCTAGTCAACATGGGGAGGAACTCGGAACAGTATTTGTGTTTGATGTTTTTTGTGAGATTGAACGATGTGAACGAGTGAACGAGTGAGATGTGAGATCAAGGAGGTGACCGGAGTGTGATCGAGTGATGAAATTGAATGTTGATGGGACAATTTAAAACAAAAATGCATCCCACTTAAATAATGAACTGAAGCTACATTTTTGCACTCATAACAAAATAACCAATAAAAGCCTGAAGGCAACAAAAAGTGGACGCCGCAGCCAAGCACACAGCAGGTTATTTTGAATGCATCCTATCCTATCCTATACCTATCCTCCTAAATTATGAGTCTAATAGTGATGAAAAGCGCGATGGCGTTCGGCACTATTTTCGCCCGGCGTCAGGAACGAAATGCCTGGCCCCATGGCGCTTTTCACATTACTAGCTAACAAAGCAACTTGCATCCAGGATAGCTGAGCAGCCTCTGGGATAGATAGACAGCTGGTGGATTTGGGGGCCCCCTTTTCTAGTTTTCAAAAGGGGGATTTATTTAAGGGGGACAATTATTATTTCATCAAAATTTTCAAGCATGTTTCTACAGTCATTTAATGAAAAATACTTTCACAACATAGCATACCATTTTTATTAAAATTCAACAAAAATTTAAAATATGCTTAAGGGGGGATGGTCCGGCCGTAAAGTAAACCCGGCCGTAAAGTAGAGGGTGCTACTTCAGTTTTGTACCTAGGAAAACGTAAAAATGAGTATAGGTGAAAGCGAGAGTCGTCGCTATCCCTACCCATCGCGAATTCTATAATTTCCAATGTTATTTTACGCTATTTTTTCAGCCGTTTATATTCGTGTGAGTGACTTTTTGCTTTTTATGCACTCAAAAAATGTTCTCAATCACGTTTTCTGTACCCGCGAACTTTCAAGGTACGCGAGTAAGTGAGTACCGGTATTTTTTCGGGAAGAAACGTAAACGTATTTACGCAGCACTCGAGTATACGTATTCATCGAGTAAACGTAAATACGTTTGTACAACTATGCCTTACGGCCGGATTTACTTTACGGCCGGGTTTACTTTACGGCCGAGTTCTCGCCTGCTTAAGGCACGAATTATTAGTGGGATAATTTTTAATCACAGGTAGAACGTGGGATTTTATTCAGCAAACACGGTAAGTAGAGCCCATATAACCCACCTGAAACATCACTAGTACCATCCAGAAACGTCAAAAACCTACCTGACAGACCAACCCAATCAGTCGGGCAGCCCGAAAAACACATCGGACCAAAAAAATTCCTCCCCAGAACCGCAATGGGGGTAAAATCAACAGGTTACGCTTCGGGAATTTGGCAGCTGAGCGAAAGTGAATTTTGCATAGTAACTGGAGCGGGAAAGGCCCAGAAAAGCCCTGCTTGGTGTGGAGCGTAAACTGAAATTTGAAGAATTTTTGGAAAAATGTGAAATTTCCACGATCTTTCAGTAATTCAAATTTAAAAAATCATTCAACCGTGTTCAATAATTTGCATTTGAAAAAAATTCAGTTTTCACACGAAGTCACGGTGAAAACTAGTGTGCGTGTAGTGAAAACTAGGCACATTCCGGCACTAGATAACAGTAACCAATAAGTAGAACCCCTGTGGCTAAAAAGTTTGAAATTTTGAAATAATATTAAGCTGGATTTTGATTCCACAAATTTGAAATATGTACTCCACTTTAACACCAATTACACTAACCTTAAATTGAACCCATGGGCCCAAGAACTTACAAATTATGAAATTATACATTTGTGGGTTTCTGATTGCAGTTATTTTAAATATGCACTCCATTTTAACACTAATATGATTTATATTTAGTTCTATAAAAAAACATGCAGGTTCTTGCAAACAAAATTGCAAATAGTTGATGAAATGTGATTCACGTCGCTAATAAAGATAACAATTTAATTAGTTTACTTTTAAACTTGAAAATAACTGACTTTCAAGCTTTTCCGAAGCTCTAAAGCCCACACTCCTACGGGTACCCGGATGATGCAACGGGTCTCCAATTTTTTATGGATAATATATGTATCAATACCTTAATTGTGACCAATACTGAGTGTTATCAGCCACAGCTAGAGCAAATTGAAAAATTCTACATCAGGGGACTGATTTTACATTTTATGTCAACAATTTCATCTAACCATTGACGTAAAATGTAAAATTAGTTCCCTTATTATGAAATGTAAAATTATGATGTAGAATGGAAAAAAATATTTTCAATTTGCTCTAGCTGTGGCTGATAACACTCTGTATTGGTCACAATTAAGGTATTGATACATATATTATCCATCAAAAATTGGAGACCTGTAGCATCATCCACACTCATTTAAATGAATTTGACAACTTCATTTCACATCATCATTTTATGCTGAGCTGTAATCTCAGCTTGATAGAAGAGCGCCATTCTATTTTTTTTCTTCAACTTTTGTACCTGCCATTCTATTGGAGGTATGCCATTCTATTAGAAAAAAAATGGTGAGTTTATTCATAATGGGTTCATAAATATTATCATAATGTCTTAAAATGTTTGAAAATGAATGCATTTCTCTGAAAAATCATGTCTGACTGGCACATAAATGGATCATTTCAAGTAACCATTACATTAGCAGATCATTGCATAAACATGGGCTAAAACAAAAAAGATGTTTTCATCGCATAAATACAAGCAGAATAGCTGAAAGGAACACACAAGGTTGTTGACACTAAAAGTGGAAGGTTTTCTCAGTATCCCTGCAAAATGTCATTAGTAATCCTCCACACATGTCTAATGGTGCTGATTTCTGTATCACTTCTAAAAACAGTAGATACAAACTGTATACCGCATTATATGCATTGGGGTTAGTGCAATTTTTGCTCTCTGAAATTTCAACATGGTTATGATGGCCAAAGATGTGTAGTGGAATAAATATTAAACTAACCCCCAATCACATGTTATTGTCGTGTTCGGTGTCTTTCAGTGTGCAAGCAATTCAAGGTTTTTGCCATAAGCGCCACGCCAAAATTCAAGCATTTCAGTCTGAGTGCACATGCAATTTTTTTGGTATTTTAGTAATGTTTTTTTTTGTCATTGTTTTTGTTTTTCTACTAAAAAATGATCAGTGGAATAAAATACATTTTTACCTGCTAACAGGAAATTTTTACACAACTTGCCACACAATGGAAATGCAATCCCACCAGTTTTGCTGTAGGAAGTTTATTTTATTCCATGGCATGGCAACCATACCTTGAATCAACATGTGATATGCAGTGCTGAAGTCGTGCTGTGTGACCATAACACACTTTTTACTTAGAAAAAACAACCTAATGGGACCACAATCACCTTGCATGCTCAGTTATGTAGGCAGTGGAATTAAATGTATTCTTTCCATCGGTAAATTTCTTCCAGTCTAAAAAATAAATTGGAAGATAAAATAAAGTTCAGAAAAACAAAAACTGACAATTTGACATTTACCCCTGAAATTTCTTTTTCCTTTGGCGCTATTAGCACCAGGCATCAGTGCCATGGCACTTTTACATCACTAGTACTGGCGTTCAAAACATTTCTGGTGAAAAAATAGACCTCCCCTCAAAATACCCCCTCCTCGTTTCACCCCCTCAAAATTCTCACACTGATAGAATAAAACCCTGGGGGGTATTTTGAGGAAATACAGTATTTATTATTATTTCCTTTATTTTTTGAAGTATAAATCTCCAAAGATTTTTAAAAAAATTAAAAACTACACAGGATGTAAAAAAGCATTAAATGTGCCCATGTTTCCCAGACCCTGCCACTGAGACCTGCGATGTGGATCTAGCTGCAATTGAACTTGTAAAACTATATCGCTGTGATAAAAAAAATCATGAATTCAGAAAATGCGCATCAGAGAGTCACAAAGGTAATTACAGTGCGCCAACAGCTGATGATGGCAAACCCTCTCGGATATTTAGTATTTTTGGTATTTTAGATAAGTATCGTATTTCCTCGAAATACCCCCAGGGCAGGGGTCTCGAAGGGGGTGGGGTTGGGGGGGGGGCTACCCCCTCCCCCCAAACCGCCCAGCTATCTATCTATCCCGGAGGCCGCTCAGCTATCTATCTATAGCGGAGGCAAAATTTTGGGCTACTACCCCCTTAACCCCACCCCCAAATCGCCGAGCTAAACACCCGTTTACCTCGATCCGGACCCTAGCGATATTTTTATAAAAAGTTGTGCCACGCCCCCCACTTAAGTTTACAGCAAAGTTCACCCCATACAAAAGATAGCCCAAAGAGTTGTCTAAATGATGTATGGAACGCCCCCCAATATAACGCCGCGTGGGCCGTGTAAACCGCCCAAGCATTTTTTTATACAAAAATGCAGTGATCACCTCAGGGGTCTCGAATGGGGGGGTTGGGGGGGGTTACCCCCCCCCCCCCCCAAACCGCCCAGCTATCTATCTATCCCGGAGGCCGCTCAGCTATCTATCTATCCGGAGGCAAAATTTTGGGCTACTACCCCCTAAACCCCCCCCCAAATCGCTCAGCTATCTACCTATCTAGAGCGATTTTTCAGAAACTATACCCCAATTTTCGCTCAAAATCGCTATTTTTCATACCTATATATAGATTTTCACCTCCAAAATCACTGGTTCATGCGTCTAACTGCCTATTTTCAGCTATTTTAAGTACTATATGCTCTTGTATACCCATTTTGAGCTGTTTTACAGCTACTTTTAGCGATTTTTCTCCCTTTTCTTCCTTCTATGCCCCGAAAAAGCCTATATATCGAACCACCACAACCCCCCCCAAACCCCCCCCCAACCCCCCCCCAGAAAATTTTTCAGCTATCTATCCCTCCGGAGGAGCGATTTGCTATCTATCCAACCACTCGGAGGGTCAAAATTCAAGATACCCCTGGATCACCTTGCTCCGGACTTTTCTGTTTATATTTCTTTTCTGTTTTTTAAGGCCAGAATTTGGCCAAAATACAGAACAGAGTCCTGGCTTAGTGCCAAATGCCATTTCAATGGCTTCTTTACAGGCAGAAATAAGATAATGATATTTTCAATTTGCACTGTTTTGTACTGCGGATCACAATCAGCTGTGATTGTGATCATTTTATCTCCTCATGTTACATCTGTTAACACAGAAAATGCTTCCAACAAAAAGAGAAATTTTAAGCAGGTTTTTTAAAAGCCTACTCCACTTAAATACATCATCCCAAAATCGAGATATAGAGGGGCGAAATTTTAAAAACTTAGTATTTACATTTTGTCCAGGGAAGGAAATTAGTAGTAAGTAAAATTTTACAATGTTTTTTAAATTTCACCCCTCTATATCTCATTTTTGGGAGGATGTATTTAAGTGGAGTAGGCTTTGAAAAAACCCACTTAAGATTTCTCTTTTTGTTGGAAGCATTTTCTGCGTTAACAGATGTAACATGAGGAGATAAAATGATCACAATCAAAGCTGATCGTGATCCGCAGTACAAAACAGTGCAAATTGAAAATATCCTAATCTGATTTCTGCCTGTAAAGTAGCCGTTGAAATGGCATTTGGCACTAAGCCAGGACTCTGTTCTGTATTTCGGCCAAATTCTGGCCTTGAAAAACAGAGTATAAGCATATAAACAGAAACGTCCGGAGCAAGGTGAACACTTAATTTTTGTATAAAAAAATGCGTGGGCCGTTTACACGGCCCACGCGGCATTATATTGGGGGGGGGGGGCGAACCATACATCATTTAGACAATTCTTTGGGCTATCTTTTGTATGGAATGAATTTTCCCAAAAAGTTTAGGGGGGGCCGTGAATGAATCGTTTTTTCAAAATTTGTAAGCGTCCGGATCGAGGTAAACGGGAGTTTATCTACCTCTCTGGAGCGATTTTTGAGAAACTATACCCCAATTTTCGCTCAAAATCGCTATTTTTCATACCTTTTTATAGATTTTCACTTCCAAAATGATAGTTATGGTTCCTATTCGCCTATTTTCAACTATTTTTAGTACTATATGCTCTTGTATACTGATTTTGAGCTACTTTACACCTACTTTTAGCGATTTTTCTCCCTTTTCTTGCTTCTATGCCCCGAAAAATATATTGAACCACCACAACCCCCCCCCAGAAAAATTTTCAGCTATCTATCCCTCCGGAGGAGCGATTTGCTGTCTATGCAACCACTCAGAGGGTCGAAATTCAAGATACCCCTGCCCTGGGGGCAGTCCCAAGCCCTGTAAAGTGTAAAGTAAAGTGTCAATCATAAAGTCAAATGCAAAGTAAAGTGTCAATCAAAACAAACAAGAAAAAAATTTATTACTGAACTTTGCATGACAATTGACACTTTACTTTGCATTTGACTTAACATTTGACACTGTACTTTGCATTTGACTTGACATTTGACACTTTACTTTACACTTTACAGGGCTTGGGATTGCCACCTGGGGGTTTATTTTTTCAGAGTGAGAATTTTGAGGGGGGTTGAACGAGGGGGGTATTTCGAGGGGGGTTATTATTTCGCCAGAAAATTTTTTAAATCCCAGTACTAAATTGTCGTATGCAGACGTCGAAAAATGCGACAAAAATCGCCATTTATAAGACTGTAAAGACTTGTATGTGTAGACGTAAACACTGTTCTCACGCAACAGAGTCATCGTTTTTAACGTGTGTTCTGCATTGCCCGGATGACAAACCGCAGCTTTTGTCATTTACGTTCTCTATACACTAAATTTGGGGGGGGGGGTATTTCGAGGGGGGTGGGGGTTTGAAGAAATACGGGTTATATTGTGTATTTTAGTTTTTAGTATTTTAGATAAGTATTTTTTCCTAAATTGACTTTTCCAATTTTCAATTCCCCAAATTACTTTTCGGATATTAATTTAGTTATCGAAATTTGGTGCTTTTTTAATCTTATTGTGCAATTTTCATGTTTTTCTGGGTAGTTTTGAACTTTTTTTAAAATACTATTCAAACTTTTCTTGGAAAAATATTGAATTTGACGCTTTAAACACTGTATTTGGATAGTTCTTATGCTTGGATTATTTGTTCCCCTGGAATTGAGCATTGAAAATGATTGAAGCACTGATGTGGAAACAGGGGTATCTTGAATTTTGACCCTCTGAGTGGTTGGATAGATATTTAGCAAATCGCTCTTCCGGAGGGATAGATAGCTGAAAACTTTTCTGGGGGGGGGGTTGTGGTGGTTCGATATATAGGCTTTTTCGGGGAGTAGAAGGAAGAAAAGGGAGAAAAATCGCTAAAAGTAGGTGTAAAATAGCTCAAAATGGGTATACAAGAGCATATAGTACTTAAAATATCTGGAAATAAGCAAATAGGAACCAGAACTATGATTTTGGAAGTGAAAATCTATAAAAAGGTATGAAAAATAGGGATTTTGAGCGACAATTGGGGTATAGTTTCTCAAAAATCGCTCCAGATAGATAGATAACTGGGCGATTTGGGGGGGGGGTTAGGGGGTAGTAGCCAAAAATTTTGCTTCCGGGATAGATAGATAGCTGGGCAGTTTGGGGGGGGGGGTAACCCCCCCCCCCATTCGAGACCCCTGTGTGAAAAAATGTAAATGTGCACTATCATTTCTGGCTCTAATGGATGTAATACTTGGTGAACATTTTTGCATGTTACTTTATTCATCAAAATATGGTAGGTAGCCAGCTGTGCAATCAACGCAGCCTGCTCAGTAAAAGCTTTATGAGATGGTCCCTCATTATGACACCTACCATTGAATCAGAATTTGTTGACAGGTATAAATTGTCCAAAAAACACAACTTTTGCCCCCACACAGGTCAAAAGGTCCCACTTGGAACAAAAATCACCATGGTGTGCAATATCCTTCAGAAGCACTCGAACAACATAGTCAAGACAAGGTCGTATTTTACATGCATTCGTTTCGGTCTCGATTGCACCAAAATTGGCGGGCCGATCGCGTCCGACCTAGTTTAGTGAATTCAGAGTTTGATGCGTGTACCGGATTTCCTCGAAATACCCCCAGGGGGTTTATTTTGTCAGGGGGAATTTTTTTTTTCGGGGGGGGGGTTAAACGAGGGGGGTTCTGGGGGTTATTGTTTAGCCAGTAATTTTTAGAACTCGCAGCACAGGACCGATCACTCACATCAGATCCAACCATGAGCATTTTTTTAGAAAATAGTTCACCACCACCCGAACTAGAGCTTTTTGGCTGGGTTTAACCAATGAAAAATAAAGTTCAAATATTTGTTTAAAAAAGTGTATGGGCACCCCCCGCTGGAAACCACCTTGGGCCATGTAAACGGTCCACATTTTTTTAATACATTTTTTGGCTGATCACTCAAGTCAGACTGCGAGTGATAATCAACTAAAATCCTGCTTTTCAAGGCCGAATTTTGCCCTGAATAGCATGTTGATAGCGAATTGCCAAATGCAACTTCAATGGCGATTTTAGCGATAAAAATAGGATTATGAAGTTTCTTAATTTGTATTGCATCGCATGATGGCAGAACGCACTTCATCAGAATTTTTATCGCATCAACTAATGCTGCAAAACAAAGCTATGGAAACACTTCCACATGAAAGAGAAACCTATAGGCATTTTTTTTTAACCAACCCCGCTCAAATAACAAATAAATAAAATTTGAGAATATGCAAGGCAAAATTAAAAAAAACCTTGCTACATTTCCCTCAGTAAAATACTAATTTTCTTCCCATAACAAAATTAGTGACATCTTCAAAATTCACCTCGCATATTCTCAAATTTGATTTATTTGGCATTTTAGCGGGAAAAGTTGTAAAAATATTGCTGGCTTTCTGTTTCATGTGGAAATGTTTTCATAGCTTCATTTTGCAGCGTTAGTTGTTGCTGCGTTTCATGTATACAAATTTAAAAAACTACATAGGTAATCCTATTTTTATCGCTAAAATAGCCATTGAAGTTGCATTTGACAAGTCGCCATGAACATGTTCTGTATTTCAGGCCAAAATTCGGCCCTGAAAAGCAGGATTTTAGTTTCTTATCATTGACAGTTGGACTTGATCAGCCAAAAAACGTATTCAAAGAATGTGGGCTGTTTTCACGGCTCAAGGTGGGTTCCAGTTGGGGTGTCTGTACACTTTTTTTAACAAATGTTTGAACTTCATTTTTCATGGGACAGACCCAGCCAAAAAGCCTTAGTTCAGGGGTGAACTATTTTCTAAAAAAATCGCTCAAGACCGGATGTGAGTGATCGGTCCTGTACATACTTGTTGTTTGTAACATATGCAGAGATAGAAAAATGTGGCGAGATCTCAGCCGTAAAATAAACACGACCGTTAAGTAGACCCAGTCATAAAGTACGCCTACCTGGCCGTAATGTAAACCCAGCCGTAAAGTACTGGGTGCTACTTTACGGCCGGGCAGAGGGGTTTAAGTTGCGAGCCGCGCGCCGGTTGTGAGCGAACGGGCGCGTGGTGCGGCAATCAGCTTTTGCTTTTATCTAGCCAGGTACCGGGGTATCGGTGCCCAACGCTTGCGATTGTTGTCACACATTGTTGCGCAACAACAAAGACTATCATCCACTCATTTAAATTAATTTTACGACGTCACTTTACGTCATCTTTTTACGCTGAGCTCTAATCTCGGCTTTAGCAATGCTAGTACATCCTGGGTAATTGTCGAACATTACAAATCACTGTGGAATGTACTAGCGCTGCTAATATGACCCGGGTACCCGGGTATCGACTTGTTACTTGACTTCTGGAAAAAAATGAAGACATTTTTTTGCATTCATCATAAATATTTACATTTGTCGGGTGAAATATTTACAACTAATGCAATTTTTTCTTCATTTTTTCCAGAAATCAAGTGACAAGTCACTTGACAAATTCACAACAACAATCCCAGTTATCAGTGCCCAACGATAGTCACTGCTGTTGCACAACAATATGTGTGACAACAATCATTAGCGTTGGGCACAGATACCCGGGTACCTGGCTAGATAAAAGCAAAAGCAGATTGCCGCACCACGCGCGGCGCGCAACTAATCCCCTGCCCGGCCGTAAAGTAAACTCGGCCGTAATGATGCACGGCCGTAAAGTAGCACCACCTACTTTACGGCTGGGTTTACATAACTGCCGGACTGGGCCTACTTTACGCCTGGCACATCCTCGAAAAATGCGACAATAAGCACCCTGTATAAGAGTTTATCGACTTTGTAATTGGTATAAACCACGTTCCAATGTAACCATGTCATTGTTTTTTTACATGTGTTCTGCATTGCTCAGATCACAAACCGCAGTTTCTGACATTTACTGTCTCTTTACTCTCAATTCGGGGGGGGGGGTTATTTCGAGGGGGGTTATAAATTCTAAATTCAGTGTATCTTTTGAGGGGGGTACTTCGAGGATATTTAGTAGAACTTTTATGTTGAAAGTATTTCTATACTGCGTTTCCTCAAATAAATCTCCAAAATGATTCTGTTACACTCAAAATACCACCAGGAGCCAAATTCAATGTTGGAGTGTTTTCCAAATTTCCGAAATTGGGGTAGAAAAAGAAAAGAATGCAGAAACATCGTCAACGACACGCCCCCAAAAAAGTCGGCCAGCCTTCTGGAGATTTCTTGATTATGCGCATATTTTTGCACAAGCAAATACACACTTTCGCAATCTATCCAGTGGCTTAACTCCAACAGAACGGCAGGAGAAATCTAAACCATAGCAAGAGTCCAAATCTTCAAAAACCCTGCTCAAAACACAAAGTCAGGGCAAACAGAGAACGAAAACCCATAAAGGTACTGCACAAAACTATGACAAACTCAGTCAACAATCGAGTTCCATTACATCCAAGACTTTTATTTATTTACGCTTTCATTAAAGGCCCTACACACGCTAGTTGACATCGACACCAAATGTCAACTGGTTCCGTTCCCAATTCAAAGCTTGCGTTTGAACGTCGTTCGTCAGCTCGACAGCAAGCATTGAATCGGGATCGGCACCAGTTGACATTTGGTTTATGTCAACCAGCGTGTGTGGGCCCAAAGAGACACGACCGTTCACAAATCAGAGTGACGAGTGCGGATAGAATTTTCATGTGCAAATTAAGTTTCATATTACACAAATCGAAGTGATTCGTATGGCGGGGAAATGAAATATCCCGCTTGGGGAGAATTGTATGGATACATTTACGCTTAAAGTACCTACGTATTTATTACCATTCACAGAAAATCGTTGAGCGAACATTTAGCCGATCAGAAGAACGTACTAAGAAATTCGATTTACTCGAAGTAAAGCCATGTAGTGATGGAAAAAGCCAAACACACGATAAAATCCAAAATACACTTGGGTTGGTAATTCCCGGACAGCAAGACTTTATGAAATCGACTCTACGCTGCCCCATTCAATGTAGTCACACTTCAGGAGGCAATCACAGACCCTGTATAATGCACTGTAAAATGTGTCAAAAGTCATGTAAAATGCACGGTAAAATGGCAAACGTTCGTTCGCCATACTACAGCAGGTCACTTCACAAGACTTGACATTTATCACAGCACTTCACGGGGTCAAAAATTTTCCAATGAATTTTGCACCTGGCACCAGTCAGTCTAAAATCATGAATTTAGCAGATCTTAAGAAAATGTAAAATTTCACGGCGTCACGGCTATTTCCCATCACTACAGAAAACGCACTGCAACAGAATCCTAAGAATGAAAGCATATACAAATATCATATTTGTAGGCAACTGTAGCTTATAGCTTAGAAAAAATGCTCATTTTAAGCGATTTTGAGATACACAAAATTGGAATTGTTGATTCTCTGCATTTCGTAAAATTAAAAAAATCCACACAACAAAGATACAAAAGCTGTAACACTGTATGCCATTTAACAAGAAAAGGGTTCACTAGAAACATTGAATACCAGTAAACTTACATGACAACTGCACTAAAATCTGCGGGGAATTTTTTACCATGGAAAAAATCCCAAATATGCCACAACACAGAGCCATGTGCATAAAGTGCC
Source organism: Sphaerolaimus hirsutus (assembly GCA_964036195.1). NCBI lineage: Eukaryota > Metazoa > Nematoda > Chromadorea > Monhysterida > Sphaerolaimidae > Sphaerolaimus > Sphaerolaimus hirsutus. The sequence goes on from CAXIWS010000164.1 coordinate 25,729, forward strand.
CCAAAACGCACGAAGGAAAAACTACCGTAAGACGGATTGAGAAAAATAAAACGCCACCATTTTGCCTGCGAGTTGGCACACTTCCAAAGATTGAAAGTAAATCCCGCAGACAAGATGGTTGAATAACAATGACCAATAACAGTTAAATATTGTGCCTTGAATTGTGCGATTTGTAAGTCAAGTGAAGTCAACTGTGAAGGCTAAGTTGTTGTCACTTGACACTGTTAATTAGTGACTTTTTCGATCGTAGACAATATTTTCATCACGATAAAAACAGAAGCAATTCGAAAGCGCACAATTCAATGCGCAATAAAAAGTTTTAAAAAATGAGTTTCTGAAATTTTGATAAATTTTTCGCCCATTTTATTCCAAAAAGCCAAAATTTCAAAAATATTTAAATTACAACATCACGCGCGAATGGGACACCAGGCTGGGTATAAATCTGTTTGTTTTTTGTTGAAAAAAGAAAAATCAAATTACGTATCACCTTATCCGGACAGAAAAACGTGTAGCATTTTTGCAGTGTAAAACAACCGGTAAACGAGATAGTGCAACACAGTTTTTTTAAACACTGAAGCAAACCAAAAGAGCCGGCAAAATTTCAAGCCGGAAAAAAACAACTTTGATAACTCGCAAACACTCTAGAAATACTAAGATGGCATTTTCGATACTAAATATCATTTATTTACTTTTTGTCAAATCAGCCTAAAACCTCCAAAAAGTGGAGCTAGAGAACTTTCAAAGAGTTTTCACTCTGAAAAAGCCGTGCGTCGTATAAAATTCAATTGTTGTTTTGTTTTTACATTCAAATTAAGAGAATAATGAACAAAGAAAATTCACAGCGGAATTCTGAAATCAGTTTTGTTCAAATCAAGACTTTTTTAAAACCGGCTTCAAATTTTACGAAATTCAGAATTGCCGCGCAAAATTAAAGGGCGAAAATTACGACGATAAGACGGAAAAGAGAATTGAAATGTTACCGTCGGCGACAATAAGTTAACCAAAATCAGTTATTATCCCCTCCTTCCCCTCCCTCGTCGCCCGCCGCGTCTGTGGTCCACAGCTGTAAAAAAAAATAATTTAGAAATAAAAATTTACATATCTCAATTTGCAATTAAATACAACAAACTAGGACTCAAACGCTCACTCGCTAGACCGCACAGAATACCCATCAAATTCTCATCTATCGTATTGACGCCACACACATTTGAATGTCAAAAATATCAACTAGGTAGTCAGATTTTAGTATGTTAGTATGTTAACTAGTATGTTAGTATGTTTTAGTATGTTAACTCAAGATTTATTTCACGCGTCGCAAAACGATCTTCCAATGCACTTGCCGTAATATTCATTTTTCAACATTGTGGCATGTGCATATTTTGGAAATCGCTCTGCGACACGCGAGCAGAAATCTGAGTTAAAGAAACCCAGTTGACATTCAAATGTCAACTAGTCAACGATGTAGCGCCATTTACCCCTAAACCAACAAAACATAACCCCCTCAACCCCAGTCACCCTCCCCCTCAAACACCCCCCCTCAAAAAGCAAACGCACAGTCAAATTGTCGCGCAGCAGCTGCATGATGAGCGTGCTGTCCTTGTAGCTGTCCTCGTTCAACGTGTCCAGCTCGGCGATCGCGTCGTCGAACGCCTGAGGGTTTTTTTGGGGGTTGATGTTGTTTTGGAGAAAGTTTGAGGTTTTTTGGGAATTTTTAGATTGCGATTTTGGAGCGGGAAATCCGCAGAAGTTTTCGGAGCGAGAAATTTTGGGCAAATCCGCAGTGAAACCTGTATTGAAACGACTAGTCGACATCCCAAATTCGTGTCAACTGAATGTCAAAATTGAAAGCATCTCTCAATGAAACAATGAAAATTAGGTGCTACAATCCAAATTGGTTATGCTCGATCACATAGTTGAAACGACATAATTTACCAAAATTTAGTTTAAATCAGTTAACACGAACATGCGATGTCAACTAGTGCGCCGGGGGCACTATCATCTCTCAAAAAAAACACAGAAAAAACCTCAAAACAAAACCCCCCAACCCCACCTGCTTAGCCAGCGTGCACGCCTTATCAGGGGCATTCTCGATCTCATAAAAGAACACGCTGTAATTGAGCGCCAGGCCCAATCGAATGGGGTGGGTGGGCTGCATTTCCGCTTTGGCTAGGTCCAGGGCTTCCGCGTACGCGTCCGCCGATTGCTTTGAGATGGCTGTGGGGGGTTTTGGGGGGTTGTTTATGGGGGTTGTTGGATACGGTTCTAAAACATATGTATGTCGATGGCCGGTGCTTTTTTCAGGGTTTTTTTTTGTAAAAATCAACAACGTTGTTTGAAAAAAACGCTAATATTCAACTTTTTTAAATCCGCGAAACAAATCTAATATACTCGGCGGACCGCAAAGTATATGTGCAGAATCCCAAATACATTGATTTCATAAATACAATCTTGTGATAAATTTTGTAATTAATTATTCCACAGTATATACAATTATTTTTATGAAAAACTATCATTTTTGGTTCATTTTTCAGATGGATTGTGGTAGGTTTCCATACTAAGTGTGATGTCCTGCACCACGTATTTCCATTTTTTCACATATGCGCAATTTAATATTTTCAATCGCTAAGAGACAAAACGGGAGGCAGGTAAAGCCGTAAAAACGCCGTCTACCATAACCCTCCAAATAAAGCCCGCAAACTCACTATTGCGCTCATCACCACTGCCGACCTCAGACAAGTAGCGGTAGTAATCGCCCTTCATTTTCAGGTAGAACACCTTCGACTCGGCATTGGCCGCTTTGGGCACCAGGTGCGTTCCCAAGAGACCCTGAAATTAAGGGAAATTAATTTTTTATAATTAGAAGAATCTAACAATCGTTCCTTAATTGAAAACCTACGAAAATTTGAATACCAGTTTAATCAAACTTGAACTCTAGCAATTTTCAATCAAAAACGTGATTTCATCAAATATGACATTTTTTGTAATCCTGATCTGTCCTCACGATTAAAACACGTATTCTATGGAAAAATAGGCTTACATTTCTAGAAAATTTGGGCTCTTAAGCAGCGTTACGTGGATTTGTATGACATGGCTCGAATTTAGCTACCCCCAGGTAGGGTTGGCAATCTTGTTTTTTACTGTATTTTTTTAAATCAAAGGGTGGAAACTGATTTTAATTTAAAAAAATCAAAAAGCAAAATTTCTGGTAGACTTGCACTAGGTATTTTGCATTTTGTGTGCAAGCGCGCAATTTCTCATACATATTACCATTTGTGGTGTTTTCATGGGTTGTGGGGCATCTTTAGTGTAAAATCTTCCATTTATTCATGTTACCATGTAATAATAAGCCGTGATATGCTAGTGTAGTATATCATATCAAACCAATGTGCTCCCACATACTTCTACAGTGTGTAACATCACTGTCAATGTATTAGCCTTCTCTTACAACCTTATTTAAGCACTATTCCATGCTGAACTTCACTTGAAGTCACGAATGTTTGACAAAAGTCGACGTAAAATGGATATTTTTGAACAAAATCACTGCTTATAATGCTATTCCATGACTCCAGTCATAAAATGACCACAATAGACATAACAATACATTATCTGACACTCAACATACATTATTATTTTTTCTATACCCCCATTTTGGGTGATTTAAAAAATAACTGATTTTAATTGAAAAAAAAATTTTTTAATCAAGGCGTTTAAAAATGATTTTTTTCAAACCCTACCCCCAGGGGTGTGGAGAGGGGATTGATTAGGGGATCAAAGAATCAAATGGGGTGCCCCCAATCAAAAGTGATGAATATATCAGCAGCAAATCAAAAGTGTGAGACTAGTAGGGTTGACACTTGATTTTTTATAACTGATTTTTTTTTAAAATCTGATTTCCAAAAAAAAATCAAAGGGTGGAAACTGATTTTAATTTGAAAAAAATTAAAAGGTAAAATTTCTGGTAAACTTGCAGTAGTTATTTTGCATTTTTTTGTGCGCAAGTGCGCAATTAGCCTGCTCTTATTACCTTATTTAAGCACTTTTCCATGACCAACTTCACTTGGAAGTCATGAACGTTCAACAAAAGGCGATATACATAATAAGTCGACGTCAATTGATATTTCTGAAAGAAATCACTGCTTATAATGCTATCCCATGACTCCACAGTCATAATATGACCACAATAGACATAACACTACCTTGACTGACACTTAACATAAATATATTTTTTCTCTACACCCCATTTTGGGCGATTTAAAAAAAATCTGATTTTAATTTTTTTAAATCAATTTTTTCCAATCCTAGACACGAGGGTAAAATTTCTCAAAAATCGCACCAGAAAGGTAGATAACTGGGCAATTTGAGGGGTTCAGGAGACAAGAAGCCAAAAAATTACCACTGAGATAGAGCTTGGAAGTTTGGGTGGCTACCCCGCCCCCAACCCCCTTTCCTACCCCTGCACCGGAAACATCAGAGGGGTTTGGAGGCTATCCCCAACCCCCTGTTCTACCCCTGCACCAGAAACATCAGTTAAAAACCCCCAACGCCCACCCACCCACCAAAACATCATTGCAAATCTCCTTCAATTCCTTCTCCACCTTGGCCCTATACTCCTTTGCAAGCGCCGCCTTCTTCTCACTACCCTCGCATTTCTGCTCGATGCTGGAAATGACCCGCCAAGATGAACGGCGGGCGCCAACCACGTTCTTGTAGGCCACCGAGAGCAGGTTGCGCTCCTGCGGGGGGGGGGGGGGTTGGGGGTAAAGGGGCTTTTTAAATAAGGCTGCTTTTTCAAATAAGGCTGTTTTCTTAAAGAAGCCTTATTTTTAAATAAGGTTTTTATAAGGGTTGTTAAAAAAATCAAACTGCTTTTAAATTCCCAAAGATGGCATTTGATTTTTTTCAACTGATTTTTAAAAAATCTGATTTTTCCAAATTACAGGGTGTAAACCATTTGTTAGTTGACAGAATGAAAACTGAACACTCAACACATTAGTTGACTATAAATCAGATTTTTTTCAATAATCCTTGAAGAACATCAACTATAATGTGCAAAATAAAAGTGACTCATTTTAGTAACCTAAAATCCAGGCAATGTCTATTTGTGTTCAAAAATTCCGGTCGTAAAAACGCATGGGCACAATCCCCCCCCCCAAAAAAAAACTCCCTCAAAAAAAAACATGAAAATAGTACAAACCTCATTGGACAGCTCGGGTGCCATTTCGGTAACCTTTTTCATGGCATCTGCCATGTCGTCATAACGCTCAGCCTGTGAAGAAAAATAAGATGAGACTCTAATAATTTTGGATAGAAAATACACAATACCGAAGTAACTGGTCCCCTATTTGAATTGGGGGGAGGGCACTGACTAATTATGCAAAATTAAATGTTCGTAGTGCATGTTGGGAGCGTCGCAGAACACTTAAATTTTGGAGTAGTGCCAACGTTTTTCAACAACGCAGCAATCAAGAGACAGCGAAACCCATTATATTAACGACGGCCCACGAAAACCTTCATCTAGTCGAGAGTAAAACGCCCACGCAAATCCACCAAACCCAACAAAAAAATTTGAAACTTTTAAAGTTCCAAAATCGCACCTGTTCGGCGAGCTTGGCCTGCTGCACGAGATCCTCCTTCTCGACCATTTTCGCTAATTTCCGTAAATTAAAATTGACCGCCTAAATTTGGCAAAAAAACGCAACGACACGCGGGCGGGAAAATCGACCGGGCGTAGAGAAATTAAATTTAGAAAAAATCCGACAAGCGTTTTGAGGGCGAGAAGTCAACTGCGAGAATTTTGGCGATTTAATTTTATTTTCGAATGAATGAGTGAAATCCTATTGAAATTCTGTTTTCGAGAAGCCTTCACGATTGACTCATCAAAATACGCGAGTCACGGGCTTCCAAACGGTGAAAACAGTGAAAAATGTCAATTTTCCAGCATAAAAAGAAGACAAAATTAACCAAAAACCACGAGAAAAAGCCGGGTTTATCAAATTCAAGCCGAGAAATTAGTCAAAACTTCTACTTAACAAATCAGCTCACACAGCGCGCAAAATAATTCAAAGAATGTTCCCCCGAAATGCGGCGCGCCGCCGCGCTCAGGGCGACGTCTGGACGCGCGTTATTTCAATCCATTTTTAGCTTTATTTTCGTTCAAAATTGATATTTTTTCGTTGTTTTTGCGCCAACTACCAATTTTGACCGATTTGTCAACTATTGTGAAGCAATTTGTCGAGAGAAAAGCGAAAAAAATGCCTATGAATGATTATTTTCAAGTGGAGTATTTCCACAGCGAAATGGTCCCCGCGCTCGTCGCGCGCCAAAATATCGAGGGGCCGTATAACACAAACAAAAGATATAACGCGTGATTGACGCGTTTTACTCAGAATAGAGAGTGAACAAATCGCAGAGATTAATATCATGCATTAATAAAATACGATTTTACGTCATTAAACATGGACTAGACAACTCACATCTCCAAAAAAATCTTCGATAAATTTCGTGAGATTCCATTCTCACGCGCATCATTCCGTCGATTATACGGTCCCCATTTGCGAAGGCGCCTTGGCCGCGCTGCCAAAATCCGCCTTGTTTACGTGCCAGCCGCCTGTTTTGCCTGAATTTCAAGGCAGCTTTTCGCGTTTGCATACGTGTTCAATTTGGTTTTTGCGTTGTGGATACACTCGATTTTATTGTGTAGGTCAGGGCTTTTTTTGTTTGATTTTTGAGGTGACGTTTTTTTGTTGAATGTTGATTAGATGATTGAATTCAGGGTAGGTTTTAGTAAAATTCTTTTTACTCAAATTGTATTAAAATTGTATAAAAATTGTATTTTATTTTTATTTTATTCCACAATTTTCCATTTTATTTTTATTTTATTCTTCAATTTTCCATTTTATGTTTATTTTTTATTTTAGTCCGTGATCAGGATTGGTTTTAGTAAAATTCTTTTTACTAAAATTTTAGTAAAATTGTATTAAACATGTATTTTATTCTTATTTTATTCAGGTTTCATTTTATTTTATTTTATTCTTCCATTTTCCTTTTTTTCTGAGATTTTGCCAACCCTGATTGAATTGAATTTTAATTCAGACGATTATTATCATGTACAATTGCGATCTCCGTTCATGATTTTATCAAATATTGACATTGATGATTTTGAAACAGTGTCGAATATCGAATTAAACGGTAAAAAATTGAGTACCATTTGGGGAGTTTCATTCTAAAAGTGCATATATCCAAGTTTTTCAATTTTTCAAAATCGCATTTCAAAGTTTGACGCTGGCCCGACAGCGCCATGTTTGGGGGACAACGCTTGCCCCGCACTTTTCATATACCTTAGACATTTCTCTATTATATATATATATATATATATATAACCACCAGTGGCCCGTGCCGTACATGCGAGTTATAGTCCAATTTGTCGGAGGTGGTTCAGAGTTTCAAATCGAAAATGAATTTGTCCACCTAGTGAAAGTGGCGCTTGTGCACTTATGAGATGAAACTGTGACCAGGGTTGGCAAAATCTCAGAAAAAAATAAAAATAAAATAAAAATAAAATGGAATATTCAAGAATAAAATAAAATAAAATGGAAAATTTAAGAATAAAAATAAAAATTGTATAAAAATTTGAATTTTTGTAAAATTGTATATAAATTCGTATTTTTGTAAAATTGTATAAAAATTCATTTTTTTTGTAAAATTTTATCTCGTTGCTCGAGTTTTTACCTGTTTATTCGTGGATATGGGAGCAGTCCCAAGTGTAAAGTGTCAAATGTCATGTAAAATGTCATGCAAAGTGTCAATTGTCATGACAAATGTAAGGTAAAGTGTAAATTGTCATGACATGTAAAAAATAAAGTATCAATTGTCAAGCAAATTGTGTCCAAATCTTATGTTTGATATCTAAATCTTATGTTTTGTATCCAAATTATGTTGTTGTTGAATCCAAATCTTATGTGAACATTTGGATACAAAAACATAAGATTTGGATACAATACATACTATGGATACAAAAACACAAGATTTGGATACACAATTTATACTTTGCATGACATTTGACATGACACTTGACATTTTGCATGACAATTTACACTTTACTTTACATTTGTCATGACAATTGACACATTGTGTCACATTTTACAAATGTGCCCAGCACACTCCACTAGTCCTTCTATTGAAAATGCAAACCATTCTCATCAATAATTGTAACTTTACACTTGCAGCTAGCTAACAATACATACTGCATGCATCTTTTGAAAAGTAAGGGAAAAATTTGTCACAGGTTTTTCATGTATAGGTCTAATTATAACATTTTTCTGGCCAGGCATGCATGATTCTGATTTTTTGTAAAAATTTTGTACAATTTTTGTAAAATTTTTGTAAAATGTGTCATTTTATTTTATTAATGACTTTTGGGAATAAAATAAAATAAAATAAAATGAAACAAGAATAAAATTAAAATAAAATAAAATTTTTATACAATTTTTATACAATTTTACTAAAATGAATTTTTATAAAACCAACCCTGACTGTGACTGCTTGAAACTCAGAGAATGCTTTTATGGGAAGAGTCCCCGTATTAGTGATGGAAAAAGCGCCAGGCACCAAAAGCGCCATGGCGCTTTTTCACACCACGGCGCCAAGCGCCAATGGCGCCAGAGCGTTTTAGCGCCAAGCGCCAATAGCGCCATGGCGCTTTTCTGGACCACGGCGCCAAGCGCCAATGGCGCCAGCGCCAAAGTCAAAACGTCTTTTTATTATGCAGCACGGTGTCGCAAACAGTATTTTTCAGCTAACTATCCCTGGGGATGTGTGATTTGCTATCTACCCAATCCCCCAGAGGATCAAAATCCTGGAGACCCCTGACTCAGACATAGAAATAAGCTATGATACGATAAGATAAATACAAAGCTATACTATAACAGATACATAAATATAAGCGGCCAAATACCGCATTACTTCAAAATACCCCCATGGGGGTTTATTATTTCGCCAGCAAAATTTGAGATAGGATTATTTTAAGGGGGGTTATTGGAGGGGGTTTATTATTTCGTAAGAAATTTTCGTAAGAATCGCAGTAAAGAGTAGGCAGTTACGTACCCCAAATAGGTAATCTATGTATCATAACAGGATATATTTGAACATAAAAATGAAGATAGCTACACAAAATAGTCTATGTGTAGCTGCGATGCAAAGTAGCAGTAATAAATACATCATGTACATTGCATACATGATGTACATCATTCCCGAAGGGGGGGGGGTATTTCGAGGGGGGGTTATCATTCCCCAGCCCATTTTGAGGGGGGTTAATTCAGGGGGGGGGTAAATTCGAGATAATACGGTACATATAAAACATATAACACATAAGCCATGTCTAGGGTGTCAACAAAAACTTTTTGGCGGAAAACGGAAGCGGAAAAATTTTTGAACTTGCCGGAAAACGGAAACGGAAACAGAAAATTTTTTGCACTTGCCGGAAAACGGAAAACGGAAAAATGAAAGGCCGGAAAACGGAAACGGAAAAATTTGCTGCAATTATGCCGGAAACTGAAAAAACTTGCTGAAATTTTGCCGGAAATGCAAAAAAATTGCAGAAATTTATCTGGAAATAACAAAATTTGCTGAAATCTTGCTAGAAATATAAAAAATTCACATAATTATGAACCTTCATGCATGTTTACCAGTTCGGCAACAGAAAATTGAGCTGGAAAATGAAAAAGTTGGAAAAACAGACAATTTAGCCAGAAAACGGAAAAAAGACGGAAAAACTGAAAATTTAGCTGGAAAATGGAAAATGGGCTGGAAAAACGGAAATGGAAAAAAAATTTAGCAGCCAGAAAACGGAAACGGAAAAAAATTTGCCTGCGGAAAGCGGAAACGGAAAACGGAAAGTTGACACCCTAGCCAAGTCCTAACGTAACTCAGTGCTGTCTTAACGTGTGTTCTGCATAACACAGATCACAAAATGCAGTTCATTTACATCCTCTTTACACACTCATTTTTGGTGGGGTTTTTTTCAGGGGTACTAATTCCCCAGCAGACTCAGATCTGGGTGTGTTTCAAGGTGATAAATAGCTGGAATTTGAGTAAATGTGGAGCAATTTTGGACAATATATTCTTAATATTTGACAATATTCTCATTATCCAAATATATTGAAGCTTTCTTAAGTATACTCCAGCGACATTACACCTTACAATGAAGTCTACCATATCCCATCTGAATAAAAGAACAAACATTAAAAAAAATTTCATTTTATTTATCAAAGCAATTTGATAAATATGATGGAAAAAATGATGTTTTTTCTTTTATTCAGATGAGATATGGTAGACTTCTTTGTAAGGTGTTATGTCACTGGAGCATAAAAGTAAAACACATTTAAAAACCTCTCCTTTTAGTTCTATTTGTGTAACTATGTAAAGTCTACCCTAATATTTAGCTATATTTATTCTGTTTTTTTTTCAAAGATTGATAAATTAGAGTGCCGATTTATCTGTATTATGACAATTTTTATAATCATGGTTGGCGCTTTTTTGGCGCTATTTAAAATGCTGGCGCCTGGCGCCAATAGCGCCACCAGAAAATGGCGCCAAGCGCCAAAAGCGCCATTGCGCTTTCTCAGATCCCGGCGCCAAGTGCCAATGGCGCCAGAGCATTTTAGCGCCAAGCGCCAAAAGCGCCATTGCGCTTTTTGCTTTGGCGCTAGCGCCAGGCGCCAGCGCCATGGCGCTTTTCCATCACTACCCCATATGATGACTTGGAAAAGCAAAAAATTTTGACATTGCTATAAGGGTTCAAACGATATGAATTTTCGATATCGATATTCGATATTTTTTCAAAATTTTTGATATCGATATTCGATATTTTTTTCTGAAACTCGATATTCGATATCGATACGATATGGAACCTCGATATCGATATTCGATATTCGATATTGAAAAATGGTCGATATTCGATATTCGATATTGCGATATGCTTGTGGTATAGCAAGGCATATTTCAAGTGGCATATTGTATTTTCATGTGGTTGCACACATGTTTAATCATCTCATTACTGAAATTTGAATGGTGCAAGTGATTTTAACAAGCTTTACATCACTCAATGGTAGAAAATAGAAGAAAAACATGATGAATCAAAGTGTATCAGACAAATAACAATTGGTAGATATTACAGTTCATCCTAACCTAATTGCTTAAGGGCATGTTGCAAAAAAAGTATATCAGCGTTTTCTGGCTTCAAATTTAGCACTCCAACAACAATGACATTATAAATACTGTACTTTTACTCATCAAATACAATACTATAAGCACATCAGATCAACCATAAACATCTCAAAATGAAAATGAAAAGTAAATTTAGGAAAACAATACAGGTTCGATATATCGAAAAAATGGTCGATATTCGATATTTTTTCAAAATTTTCGATATCGATATTCAATATTTGATATTTTTTCAAAATTTTTGATATCGATATTTGATATTCGATATTAAAAAATGGTCGATATCCGATATTCAATATTCAATACAATATATCGTTTGAACCCTAACTGGCATGATCCATAGTTGCAGAATGTACATCTACCACAATCAAAGCCAAACAGGCAAACCTGCATGCAGGTTTTCCTTCTGCAAATTTGTCCATTTCCGTGCAAATTTCACTTTTTTTTTTTGTTTCCATCAAAATTTCGCTTTCTGTTTTCCATTTTCCGGCATTTCATTTTTCCGTTTTCCGGCCGATAAATTTTTTTACCTTTCTGTTTTCCATTTTCCACTCAGTGAACTTTTTTTACCTTTCCGTTTTCTGTTTTCCGGCAGATATTTTTTTTTACCTTTCCGATTTCCATAAAGTGAAAAATTTTTACCTTTCCGTTTTCCGTAAAAAATTTTTTTTGACACACTACAAATTTCGTTTACAATGCGTAGCCCAAGGATTAAGTAGGGCCTAGGGTTGGGGACCCGAACCGACCCGAACCGAACCGAGAACCGAGCACTATTTTGGAACCGAGAACCGGAACCGAGCTTGAGAACCGAACCGGAACCGAGAACCGGCCCTTATACCCGGAACCGAAGTAAATACCCGAAAGAACCGAAATTTTCGAGTAATCTTAAGTGAAAAAAATTTAAAGCGTTTTTCAACACCTACATCTAAGCCATTTTTTAAACAGCAGCTAAAAATCTTGGTGCCTGTTCACTCTGTGTTATTATTGTACAGGAGCGTTTAATTTCACACACACATTATCACTGGTGGTAGTTTTCACTAGTTTTGTTGCATTTTTAATTATAGGTAGTTGGCAAAACGTTTTTACGTTTGTACCCAAAAAATATGCGTACTCGCATACTTCGTAAATACGTTTACGTTTCCTTCAGAAAAAATACCAGTACTCATTTATTTGTCTACTTTTTGAAAGTACGCGAGTACAGAAAACATATTCTTTTACGTTTACACTTTTAAAAAATACCAGTATTATAAGAACTCTGATTTCTGCATTCTACCATGAAATAATAAGCTGTGATATGCTACTGTAGTATGAAATATCCAACCAATGTGTTATACTTACACATGTATAATTAGGTACCGCAAATCCTCGAAAAAGACCCACCTCAAATAACTCCCCCTTGAAAAAAATCCCTGTTGGCGAGGCGAGGAAAAAATAACTCCCCCCTTGAATAACTCCCCCCTCTTGAATTACTCCCCCCCCCCCGTTGGATGACAACGATACAATACATTAATACAAAAGCATATTAGCCTACAGCAGCAACAGCAGATACATGATGTGTATGCAGTGTATACACACTTTGTTGTTGTTGGACAGTTAAATACATTAATTACATGAGTTTACAGATTACATCCATGCAATGAATTAAGTCCAAGGTTGCTGAGGAAAAAAAAACCCCCCCTCGAATAACTCCCCCCTCCAAAACGGCTGAGGAAACAATAACTCCCCTGGGGTCTTATTCGAGGATTAAGGATATATTGTTTTTTTGTGTTTCAGCTGATTATTACCCGATACCCGGTATTTTATTACCCGGAACTAGGGTTGGCCGATGTTTTTTTTAAACGTTTTTTTTATTAAAAAAACATGACGTCCGAAATGTTTTTTTTTTTTAAACATTGGCCAAACTTTTTAGTACTAAGCACTAGGTATTTTGCAAAATTTTTGCGCGCAAGCGCGCAATTTCACACACAAATTGACATTGGTGGTTGTTTTCATTGGTTTTGTTGCATTTTTAGTATCAAAACATCCATTTCTATGTGCTACCATGGGTGAATAAGCCGACATATGTTGCTGTAATATATAATATTGAGGTAATGTGATTCCATGTACCTCCACAGTGTGTAACTTCACTCCCAAAGTAACAACCTCCTTTTATAACCTTGTTTGATCACCATTCCGTGCCAAACTTTACCTGATGTCACAAACATTCGACTATAAGGCGATATACAAACGATATGTCGACGAAAAATGGATATTTTTGACACAAATCACCACTTATAATGCTATCCCATGGCTCCACAGCCATTATATGGTCATATTGATCATCACAGAGTATTGCCAGTGTCTGATATACCTATATATGTTGACACTAGGTCATATCTGGGAGCTTTTAAAAAAAAACGTTTTTTTTATTAAAAAAACGTTGTTTTTTTTTAAAAAAACGTTGTTTTTTTTTAAAAAACATCGAGTTAAAAAAAAACGTTTTTTTTCCAACCCTACCCGGAACCGATATTTTGATGATTTGAGAACCGAAAGAACCGAACCGGAACCGAGCTTAAGAACCGAACCGAGAACCGGAACCGAAAATTTTCAGGAACCGAGAACCGATACCCGAACCGAAATCTTTTGGAACCGAGAACCGAGAACCGGAACCGAAAATTTTGAAAATCCCAACCCTAGTAGGGCCCCCCCCGAAAAAAAAAAATTTGCCAGCTATATATCTATCCCAGAGGCCCGCTCAGCTATCTATCTATCCCGGAGGCAAAATTTTGGGCTACTATCCCCATACCCCCCAAAAAAAAAATTAGCCAACTATCTACCTATCTGGAGCGATTTTTGAGAAACTACCCAAATTTTTGCTCAAAATCGCTATTTGTCATACCTTTATGTAGATGTTAACCTCCAAAATCACTAGTTCATGTTTGGTCACCTACTTTTGGGATTTTTCCCCTTTTGCTCCCTTCTATGCCATATTTTGAATGCCTATGCCATGCCTCCGCGAACCCCCCAAACCCCTCCCCCAACCCCCCCAAATGTTTTTTTCAGCTATCTATCCCTTCAGAGGAGTGATTTGCTTCTATATGAACCCCCGCGGAGGTCCAAATCTACAAAACCCCTGGCGTAGCCGTCGTCAACAACGCACTCATCCATTGCCGAAAATTTTCCGGCGTTTAATTTCTATCTACACAATAAGTTTAGACCGTATAAAAGTTTGTACACGTCAATATTATATAGAAAAGCATTCATGAAAACGCGCTGGGTAGGAAAGAGCAGAAATACACACAGGATTTTCATAAATATGCATGTCAAATATACATCAAACATAGCCGAGCGAATCGCACTATACACATTTTTAATATTTCAAAATACAAGAAATGGATACACACAACATAAAACATTTCATCCATTCCAAAAACCCTTCACTATTCAGTCATGGACATGTGCATTTCTTCCGTGAAACATTATGGATATGTTAACTTTCGATATGAAACTTTTATGGATATGTGCACATACGACGTGAAACTCCAAAATTGCACGCGTGCACTTTTGGAAATGAAACTCCATTTTGTATGGGGATTTCGGCATCCTCTTCCCGCCGAATCTGAAGCACGCGTGCACTTTTGGAAATGAAACTTTTTTTTGGAGATATGCACTTATGAAATGAAACTATTGTGGCCCGAGTGTGACTTATACATCTACGGCGTGAAACTGTTGATTTTCACGTTGGATATGTGTACTTTCGATGTGAAAATCGTGTTTTTTATTTAAATCAGCATGTACGTATCTCGGGAACGAAATGGACTATAACACTCATTTTTTTTACCAAAATGGGCAGAATTATACGTGGATGTCGAATCCACAGCTAACTCGATTTTTCTGGATTTGGCGCTTGTGCACTTTTAGAACGGAACTCCCCATTTACGCTATGGGATGAATAGCACACATTTTGAACAGAGATTTTTAAGTATACTACGCGGACTGCGTACATGATGTTACATAAGATGTTACATAAGATTCAACTTTCCCTCCAAATTAGGTATTCCATTGTAAAACTGCAAATTGTAATTGTAAAACGGTGAATGTTTGATGGTGAATGTTATAGTCGTCGGGCTTGATGCCCTGCCGTCGATACTTATGTCTTTGGCCAGCAACGGAGCAATGATAAACTTATGTTAGAATTTCCAAAGACGTTCCGCAGCCTCCGGGAATGCAGTGCATGGAAGGCTTCTATTTTGACGTTTTTTCATTCAAATTCTAACGTAAGTTCGCCATTGCTGCTCTGCTGGATGAAGACATAAGTATGTGCAAGGGCAGGGCATCAAGTCCGACCACTATAACTTCTCGGTTAATTATTCAGATGGGTTACGGTAGATTTCCATGCAAAATGAACAGTCTGTAGAGTATAGCGACATAAAAACATCAAATGCTTATTATTAATCGAGTTAATATTTCCAATAATAAAACGACGTACCCCCAAAGAATGTCAAAATCTGACATTTTTCTGTGGTGATAAGATATATATTCAGAAGCTCATAATAGTCGCATCTACAATATCACAAAGTGTGGTCTTCTGTAGATGGCATGATCACTGTAAATGCTTGCAAATGTTCCAACACATGTAAAACACAGAGTTGTTAAAATACCGGTATTTTTGGAAAGCGTAAGCGTAAGCGTAAATACACTTTCCAGATTTTGAGTATGGATACTAAAAGCGTAAGGTATTTTTAAAATACCTAGGAAAGCGTAAAAAAAGCGTAAGCGTAAATTTTCTTTTGAAAGTGCTGTTGCACGTTGAGCATTGGAAAAAACGCTTGCTTTTACATTTAGATGTATTTCTTTATCATATCCATTCATAAATTCCAATTTTTCTCATCAACACAAGCTTTCAGCAAGATATTTCCGATGCCCACGTGGTAGTTTGCTCTTGGATGTCGATGGCAATTCATCTTCATCCATCTTCATGGCACACTTAATCCATCTTCTAACTCGGAGTTAGCGATGTCGATGGCGATAACATGTAGACCAAAAGTTGGTCAAAAAATTTTCAAAAATCTAAACCCATGTTAGACAACAAAATTTAAGCCAGGCATTTGTATTTCAACACCTTTGTATTTACATGTGCTGCTATGTACAGTATGTTACTGTAAACATGCAGTCATTTATTTTTGGAACACCTCATTCTCTTTTTGTTCACTTTTTTTTGTGGTTTTACGCTTTTTCAAAAGCGTAAAACTGGACCGTGTGAACGCTCTTTTTACGCTTTTAGTACCCGGGTATTTCGGCCAGGAAAGCGTAATAAAGCGTACGGGTATTTTATGAAAGCGTAAGCGTAAGCGTAAATATAAATACCCATTTACCCGGGTATTTCGGGTAGGTAAGCGTAAATACGCTTTCGCAACACTGGTAAAACATCCCTCAATGCATGATTAGAAGCAGGGTTGGTTGTATAAAAATTTATTGTACTAAAATTGTATACAAATTGTAAAAAATTGCATTTTATTTGTGTTTCATTTTTTTATTTCAAAAAGTCATTAATAAAATAAAAAGACACAATTTAACAAAAATTTACAAAAAATGTACAAAAACTTTACACCAAAAATTGGTAATTTTGCATGCATAACCACCAAAAAATGAAGATGGTCTCAGAACAAAACAAATTTGTCTCATGCCAATGTTTTGTTTGTAAAAAATACATGTTTGAAGCAGTTCATTGGACTGTTCCATTGTACCGTAAATATTTCCTCGAAATACCCCCCGGGGGGTGATAGTTTCATAGTGCTCCCGAGAGGGGGGGGGGGGTAAACGAGGGGGGGGGGTATTTCGAGGGGGGGTTATTATTTCACAAGAACTTTTCTGAAATCCTAGTACAAAATCGTTATTTGTGATGTGCGCTGGGGTAGAAAAATGCATCAATAACTGACATGTAAAGACTGCTGTAGACTAAATAGGTAATATGTATTAGTACGTAGATGGTAAATATAAACACTGTTCTAACGTGATTCCGACATTGTTTTACAACAATTTTACAAAAACTTGAATTTTTATACAATTTTTATTTTTATTCTTATATTTTCCATTTTATTTTATTTTATTTTATTCTTGAATATTCCAATTTATTTTTATTTTATTTTTATTTTTTTCTGAGATTTTGCCAACCCTGATTTTGAGTGAAAATTGGTGCAAAATTCCCAAAAATACTCACTTTTACATTTTCTAGGGGGCAAAGTATTTTACTCATGTTTACTCATGAGTAAAAGTAAATAACTTTTACTTTACGTTTTCTGTACTCGCGGGGTCAGTAAAAAATAAAGACTTTACATTTACATATACTTTGAAAAAAGTGTGGTACTTTTAACAACGCTGAATTCTATGATGTAAATAACATATAACGAGTAAGTGAGTTAGGTACATAAAATAGCTCAAGTAAAATTAAAAAAAATTACCAGAAAATTAATGAATAATAATTAACAATGATATCGAAGTGACATTTGGACCAGAGTTGTGCAAATACTGGTATTTTTGGAAAACGTAAACGTAAACGTAAATACATTTTCCAAATAAAAAGTATAAATACTAAAATGTAAGGTATTTTTAAAATACCAAGGAATACGTAAAAAAACGTAAACGTAAAAAAATTTACACACCATATTTGCCATTGTGCTTTGGAATATACCATTATTTTCACCTTCAGGTGGGTCAATCATTCCATCTGCACCACTTTCTGTAGTAAGTGTGGCTAAATCCAACTAACGCTGGTAGTCCCAGACCCTGTAAAATGCCTTGTAAAATGTCAAATGGCATGCAAAGTGTCTAAAGTATTGCAAAGTGCCCTGGAAGGTGGCAAATCATTGCCATTTTGCTGGGCATTTTACATGAGTTTTGACATTTGCATGAAATTTTACATTTCACAGGGCATCCTACAGAGTCTGGGATTGGCACCAGAGCTTGCACTCGCCCTGCCAGTTTCGAAACATGTACTACTCACAGTTGTTGCAAGTGGCGTCGTCGGAATTCATCACAAAAAAATTTATAAACGCAACGCTCCAGAAACAAACAAAAAAGTTTTTGTGTTCAGCTTTTGAACACATTTATGAATATGTACCCAGTATTCCATGTGTAAGTGCAAGCGTGCAGTCACGTTTTTCATACAATACATTTTTGTATGTATTTATACATGTCACGTTTATGCGGCTGCAGGTGGTGCCCCCCATTTGAACATGTGCACATGTGAACGATACAAGTTTTTTACGTTTTCCCTAGTACCCGGGTATTTTGGTCAGGAAAACATAACAAAACGTAATGGTATTTTTGGAAAACGTAAACGTAAACGTAAGTATAAATACCCGAATAACCGGGTATTTGGGTAAACGTAAATACGTTTTTCCAACTCTGATTTGGACACAATAAAGGTTATTAGTAGCACTACCTTACTGTAAAGTTGTAGCACTGTATCTCTATTGATTATTGAGTAATTATTTCTCACTTTTACATTTCCAAACGCTTCCATTTGTTCCAACGTGTTCGCCATTTGATGTTTGAAAGTACATACCTCGTTTTTTGTTTGTATCGGGTGGGCGCGCCAGCGCCATCCCTCGCTGTCGAGGGAGGGCGCAAGCGACCCACCCATAATATGGTCAGACACACCAAAATGCGGAAATTCGGAAATTAAAACTCAAATAACTATAGAACGCGACAAGCTATTAGAAAACCGTATACATCGTTCGTTGGAAAGCCCGGGTTCGGAAAGTACCCCGACTCCAATTTTCAGATTGATTGGTTGAGTTTAAAAAAAGTTATTTTAGATTTTATTTCTGAGGTGGCATTCTTGTTGTTGTTGTTGTTGTTGTTGTTGTTCACCCGAAATTCTTCAAAGTGAGATAACTTCGCTGAAACACAACTGATTTTCCTGGATGATGGCTCATATGAAAGATCATATGATGCCATTTATTATTTTATCAAAAAAAATTCACAGGCTCCGCACACTTTAGGACTGTAGTTGTTTGAAATCTTCAAAAATGAATAAATTAAAAAATTAAATACAAACAAGGGAATAAAAAAATTTGTTGATGTGCGCAGGGATCAGAGCTTTCAAATGAGCCCATTTTTGTCAATTTTGGTTGACAATTTTGGTTGAAAAGTTATTCAAGTTTGCGTGTTTTGTGTAATACACGCAATACAGACTGCTGATAGAATAAAAACGTGAATTTGAGGATTCATTATCAGATTTTTATGTTTGAATTATTTTCATTTTTATATTTTCAATATTTTTAATTTTATTTTTTATTATTTTTATTTTTTAAATTATTTTTTGACAATATTTAATTCATATTTTATTTTTTTATTGATTATACTTGTATTTGTATATATACATTTTTTTTTTATCACTTGTTATATTGTCATTAAATTATTTCTCAACTTTTTAATTGTATTTTGTCAATGTTTTTCAATTTTCTATTTTATTCATTTTTAAATTTTTATTTTTTGTTACAATTTTTTTTAAATGTTATTTTTTCATTTTTTCATTTAAATTTGTTTTTATCTGAGATTGAATTAATAAAATTTCATGATTTTTACTCTGTTTATTTATATTTGTATTCAATTTTCAATTTTTTCATTTTTTTCCAATTAGTATTTTAATTTCATTTTTATGTAAAATTAAATTTTTTTTTTAATTAAATTTTATTTGTTTTACCCTGTTTATTTATCATTGTATTTAACTTTTAAACTTTTGCTCAGTTTTAACATTTTAATTGTTTTGTTGTTTTTTTTGTTATCATTTTATACTATTTAAAATTTATTAATTATGTTATTCAGGATGATTTCCATAATTTTTTTTGTATAAAAATTTCTTAATAAATTTTATTTTTTATTATTTTATTTTTATTTTTGTTGGTTTTTAATTTTACATTATACTTTTTTGTTAAAAAAAGATATTTAAATTTTTTAAGTACTTTATGGAGCACATGACATCATTGTTCATATTAACAATAAATACTGTACATATCTTTGTGGGCCTGTGGCCCCCCAAAAGAAGTATATCTCATAAATAAATGGCTAAAGCCAACAAAAAGTGGACACTGCACCGATATTGCAGTCTGGTGTATGCATTTAAACGCAGAAAAGAAATATATCGCTTACTATCCTACAGTGTGTTTGTGAGTTTGAGCTCTGAAAAGGAGTATATCACTTAATGTTGTTACAGTGTGGTTGAGCTCTTAAAAGAAGTATATCAAATGTTTCTTCAAGGAACACTGGTGAAATGTAGTACAATTTCACCCAACTTTATCACACCAGCGTGAGCTTTTTGTATGTCTGAAGTGTGCATCATTTCCACACAGCTCACGCTACCTTAATTTTATCCTCCATGCGCCATGTCTATTTTTAAAAATGTTATTTGTTTGTTAGTTTGGTTTATAGCCCATGATGCGGGGCATCAATCGCGGTTTATAGAAATGAAATTAAAAAATGAAATGAGTAATGAATTTGACACTATGGTAAAAAATTATTTAATTTTACATTGAGCTGTAAGGCCATGTGCCGGTACACATCTAAACCCATTACACATCTAGACAGGAGTCTGCGGATAAACAGCGATTCAACCAACACAGCTCATTATTAAGCGGCGCTGGCAGCATGCATTGTTACCATCCCGAGCGCGCCTCAATTTAGCTAGATGATAGTGATATTAGTGACACGCCCCCCTCTACAATGGGCGGAAAACACAAAGGTATAAACGTCTATTCCTTTGTGTTTGCTGCTCACTGTAGAGGGGTCATGCCAAATACTGCAATAATGTCTTAATCCTAAATGTGTGATGAGTAGAATTAGATGGGTGGCAGGTTTAGATGTGTAATGGGTTTAGATGTGTACTAGGCATCAGTCAGCTGTGATACCGGCTTTAACGAGGCTACCCAGAGGACATGGAACTGACAACCGGGGGTCTTCTAGATTTTGACTCTCTTAAGGATTGGATAGATAGCTGAGGGGCTTGCAGGATAGATAGATTGTTGGAAAAAATGGGGCAGGGGTTGCGGGGGCTGCGGGGGTTTGATATATAGGCTTTTTCAGGGCGTACAAGAACGAAAAGGGCGAAAAATCGCTAAAAGTAGGTATAAAATAGCTCAAAATGGGTATAGGTACAGTTGATCTGGGTAGCATAGTGGTTAGTGCACTGGAGAGCCAATTCCAGGTGGGTGGGTTCGATTCCCACCTCAGATCATACATTTTTTTCAATACAAGAGCTAAAAATAGCTAGTACTGAAAATAGGTAAATAGGAATAAGAACGCTCCTCGCTCCTTTTTCAAAAACATCCCGAAAAGATTTGAATATTCAAACCGAGAACGACTGCAGATACATCTTTTAACACTGCGGTTGTTTTCTATTTAATACTGTGGACAATGATGGAAAAAACACAGAAATTGAACACAGAAACTCATTGAGTTTCTGTGTTTTTGTTTTACACAGAAACACGGAAACTCATAAATTTTGAAAAACTCAAAACTCAAATGAGTTTTTTTTGGAGAACACAGAAACACAGAAACACGGAAACACAGAAAAGTTTTTTTGAGTTTTTGTGTTTTTTTTTCAGCGAAGCGGTTGAATGTACATTAATTCAGTTAAACTAAACAAGATAAGATAAGCATGTATAGTATGGTAATATGTACATAATGTATTCATATTTTATAATGGTACAAAAAATGGACTGGTGAAATAATAAGCCCCCCCTCGAAATAGCTCCCTCCGGGATGATGTACATCATGTATCTAATGTACATGATGTATTTGTTACTGCTAATTCGCATTGCAGCTACACATAGACTGTACTAGGTTGTGTAGCTATCTACATGTTTATTTCAAATATATCCTGTTTGTACGTAAATTGTTGTTTCTGGGCATTTTGTTGCTGGTGTTGTGATGTTGATGTCCTCATTGTGGACATTTGTATGGACTTTTTTGACACTTGAATGAATACAAATGTTATGTGGGGTTAAAACATGTGTATACTCGGCAGACATTATGCGAGTCAATGGTCTAACAAATTTTTGTACAAGTGCCATTCTAACCCAATTTCATTGTTATTGACACTCGTATTTCATGCGTAGGGATGACCATCAACAAATTTTTCAATTAGATAAGTGAACGTCACCGTCGAAATTTGAATTTAAGATCTACACTTGATAAATATACAATAATTTCTTATTATTACGAACATGGTGAGCATTTTATGTTATTCAGAGCAATTTTTAGATTTTCAAAACGATCCAGATTTAGCTAGTGGTGTACAGTGTACAGGGTCGTTCTTCCCTTGTTCTATCGCACGCACACATACGTACTTTTTTGTTGGAATTTGTCCGGGCTGTTACAATAAAATACCTTGTTAAACTCGACTTACATGAAACGAATCAGTTTTGTTTGACTTATGTTTCCCTTCGCTGAGCGTCGACTGAGGCGGAACATAAGTTCCGACTGCCGATTAAAATAAAAATAAAAATAGAAAAAGTGTTTGCTGGTCCATCGGTTGACTATAGTTTCCGTCTCGTCTGTTACTTGGCTTGGGTTGCGCGCGGGAAAGTGAAATTAGATAAGTGAACGTCACCATCGAAATTTGAATTAAAGATCTACACTTTATATATATATACACGATAATTTCTTATTATTACAAACATAGTGAGCATTTTATGTTATTCAGAGCAATTTTTAGATTTTCAAAACGATCCAGATTTCGCTAGTGGTGTACAGTGTACAGGGTCGTTCTTCCCTTGTTCTATCGCACGCACACATACGTACTTTTTTGTTGGAATTTGTCCGGACTGTTACATTAAAATACTCTGTTATCTGCTTTCATATGACAATATGCGTGTCCAGTTTATCCTGTTCTCGCATAAAACGTCGGATTGAATAAGATTTACCATGAATCGATTGGAATGCATTCATTAAAATTCAAAATTAACTTAACAATTTTAACGAAATTGGTACGTAAGGGCCGAATCACTGATTCCTTTCATGTCTGCCGAGTTTAACAACCGAATTCGCGTTTGCATTGCGCATTTTATTTTACCTATGTTTTATTTTTGGCCGAATTCCAAAAATGACGTCATGCATGGGTTACGGTCAGCAGAATTGACTGGCATAAAGTAACCCGAGTTTATCTGCTTTCATATGACAATATGCGTGTTCAGTTTATCCTGTTCTCGCATAAAACGTCGGATTGAATAAGATTTAAACTCGGTGGACATTATGGAAGTCAATGGTCTAAGGAATTTTTGTACGAGTGCGGTATAAACCAACGATAGGGTCACATGTGAATTTGGCCCACGTCCAAGTCGCTCTGCGTTTCAGACAAATAAGAGCGAAAAACGCAGGTTCACGTCACTGATTATCGCTGCGGAATGCAATAAATCGACTGGAAATGATCACAAATGGCGGCCCGGTACACTAGTTGACACATTTGCGATCATTTCCAGTCGCTTAACTGTATTCCACAGACATCATGAGTAACGCGAACGTAAATGCTGCGTCTTTCACCTCATTCGTATAATACGTAACCCGACGCGTGCCAAGTTAACATACCGGATATCTATCACATTCGTGCTTTTTAGGAATTCGTTAGCACTGTTTGAGTGACATATCTAGCTTTCCGACTGTGTATTTTTATATCCGTGCTTAATCTATTTATTTTTCACATTTGAAAGTTCAATCGGTTTAAATAAACTGTGAATTGAACGGAATCTGTCCGTTCAAATTCGAACATGAGACATATCTTACTCGTACATAAAAGAAGGAAAGCTGATTCGTTTCATGTCTGCCGAGTTTACCATGAATCGATAGGAATGCATTCATTCAAATTCAAAATAAACTTAACAATTTAAACGAAATTTAAAATTGGTACGTAAGGGCCGAATCACTGATTCCTTTCATGTCTGCCGAGTTTAAAACCAATATTTTATAAGAAAACCACTGTTTCCAGATCGAAATGATGTAAATCGAAATTTTTGGGGGGTAAACTTGATTTTTTGGAAAAAAACTCAAGTTTTTTAGAAAAAAACTCAAAATACTCGAGTTTTTACAGAAAACACAGAAATACAAACAGAGTTACTCAAGTTTTTTTCAAGAAAAAAACTCAAAACACAGGTATTCATTTTTGAAAAACTCAAAACACAGAAAGTGTTTTTTTTTGGAGAACTTACCCATCGTTGACTGTGGACGATAGTTGTTAAAATGTATTTACTTTTACTCGATAAATACCTATACTCGAGTACAGAGTAAATACGTTTACGTTTCCTCCGAAAAAAGTTCCTTTACTCGCTTTTACGTATACTTTTTGGACAGTATTCTATATACTTTTACGTATTCAAGTACAGAAAACGTATTTTTGGTAAGTGTTTTTTATTGACTTTTTGAAGGAATAGAAGGGAAAAGGGAGACAATGTGCTAAAAATGGAGGGAACGGAAGATGTGTCTACACGCACATACATATCCGAAAATTGCTTAAAACAGTCAAAAAGTTATGAAAATTAGTGATTTTGAGCGAAAATTGGGGTAACATTTCTCAAAAATACTCACATTTACGTTTTCTGAAAGCGAAAATACGTTTACTCACGTTTACTCGTGAGTAGTGATGTAAAAGCACCATGGCGCTGGCGCCTGGCGCTAGCGCCAAACCAAAAAGCGCCATGGCGCTTTTGGCGCTTGGCGCCTTTTTGCCGTGGCGCTATTGGCGCTTGGCGCTATAAAGGCGTGGCGCCATTGGCGCTTGGCGCTCACACTTTTAAAAGCGCCAAAAAAGCGCCATACCGTCTGTGTACGTTTTCGATAGGTGGCATCAAATATGCCATCAAAAAATGAACTGATTGTTGTTTTTGTTCATTCCAATTTTTCCATCACCTAACAATTATGGTACACACAGACAAATTTCATTGATTGGTGTATAAATAGCAAAATTTCACTTGCTTTAAAATAGTCACCTACTGAAACTTTCTGCGTTTAGAGTAAAACGACCTATACAGCACGCGGAATGTACACTTTACAATCTACCTAGGTATCCATCATATCACATTTATTTTTATGACATTCATTTTAGGATGCTTATCAGATCTGAGTAAAAAACGTGCTTCATCACATTACTTTTTTATTTACTGTATGTCCTTAAATATGATCCCTTGAATAAACCCCCTGAATAACTCCCCCTGTTGGCCAGGTGAGGAAAAGTACCCTCTTGAATAACTCCCCCATCTGGGTATTTGATATGTACCTATATCCACAATGTGTAAATTGAATGCCAATTAGTGATGGAATGGCGCCATGGCGCTGGCGCCATTTGAGGGCGCCAAAGGGCGCCGCGCCATGGCGCCATTGGCGCTTGGCGCCCTTTTTCTGTGGCGCCCCTGGCGCCTGGCGCCCACTTTCTCAAAGGCGCCATGGCGCCCTTGGCGCTTGGCGCCCTTTTTCTGTGGCGCCCTTGGCGCCTGGCGCCCTGCCTTAAAAGGGCGCCAAAATGGCGCCAGCAGGGTTTCAAGGTGACTGCCGCATAAATGAAAAAATAATAAAAAAAACGTGTCCGCGGATAATCAAAATTTGCAAGATAATGGACAGTGTGTGAGTGGATGAAAATATTCCATCCAACGGTTCATAAGATGCGTCTGACTAATCTGAACCGTTGAACCTGCAAACTCGCAAATCGACGGATTCAAATCGTCGCAATTCCCTTTTCATTGACTTCAAGAAAACATATCATTTGTGTTATTTGAAGTGGATGAATATTTCATCGAATGACAATTTTCATTGTGTTTGAATTGAATGTCATGTGGGGTAATATTTAGTGCAAATTTTTTTTGTTTACTAGCTAGTTTCGTTTTTCTTGATTACATCCTTGAAAACGTGAATTAAGAAGTGTATGTGTGCAATGCAGTGCTGGAGAAATATTTTTAGCACACACAGGGTACTGTACAGACTTATTTAGCCTGGCGCCCTTGGCGCCTGGCGCCCTATTTTTCAAATGGCGCCATGGCGCCCTTGGCGCTTGGCGCCCTTTTTCCGTGGCGCCCTTGGCGCCTGGCGCCCACTTTCTGAATGGCGCCATGGCGCCCTTGGCGCCTGGCGCCCTTTTTCTGTGGCGCCCTTGGCGCTTGGCGCCCAGTTTCCCAATTGCGCCATGGCGCCATTGGCGCCTGGCGCCCTTTTTTCTGGCGCTTTTCCATCACTAATGCCAATGAAGTCAAATTTTTGAATGGATACCTTGTTTTTGTTGTTGTTGAACTATCAAATACCTGGATTACATGAGTTTATGGAATGCATTCATACAATGAATAAAGTGTATGTTCGAAGGAAAAAAAAACTTCCCCTAGAATAACACCCCCTTGAATACCCCCTCCAAAACTTCGCACAAAATAACAACTTCTCTGGGGTCTTATTTGAGAATATAGGGTACTATGGTACTTGCATTCACTGCGAGTAATTTTTTGCACAAATTTTCACGCAGCTTCATTCATCAAGTAGGGGAACAGTTTTGTGTATTTAACGTCCAGTTCGATCCATATAAATACAACGTACCATGTAACTTTAGATATTGATGTACATAGCTAATTAAAAATCGGCCAAGAAATTTTTGGCGCTGGCGCTATTGGCGCTTGGCGCCATTGGCGCTTGGCGCTACGGTCTGGAAAAGCGCCATGGCGCTTGGCGCCGAAACTCTGGCGCTTTTTATATACATCACTACTCGTGAGTAAAAGTAAAACAAATTTACTTTACATTTTCTGTACTCAGGGGGTGAGTAAAAAATAAATACTTTACGTTTACGTATACTTTGAAAAAACTTCGGTACTTTTAACAACTCTGCTGTGGACACCCCTTGAATTTTCTGATTTATGTTTTCGTTACTCGCGTGCTTTTAAAAAGTACGCGCCCCCTTGAAGAAAATGTACATTCCCTGAAGCTCTATGGAGAACCCAGAAAATGATATAGAAAATGAATGTGAAAATGATTGCCAGTGGTGTCCGTATTGACAACGATAGTGCAGACACAGATAAGGAGGGAGTAGAGGAAATAGCAGAGGCGCAATTCCTCCAACCACATTGCAAATGGATACAAGAGGAGGCAAAACAATCATCATCAGCCAAAGTGTGTCTGCAGAAGAAGAAGAAAAAGACCAAGAGGGAATCGAAAGTGGAGCAGAATGCAACACCATCGAAAACTTTAACGCCAGTGAGCATGACGGATATTGTGGAAGCGATTTGCAATTGTTAAATAGATCTGTACCAAGACGTTTTGAAACAGACATCCCTAGGCTATCATATGGTACGTCTAAGTCCAATGTGCAAAAAGAGGCGGGGTCAACAGAGGCGGAGTCACACACCATTGGCGAGAGTGAATTCTTCGAAAGCAATTTCAAAAGCAATACAAATATACCCCGGTCAATCACTTCCATCACAAATCAGAAAGAAAGCAAGCAAAGTGGACCACAGTCAACCAGTGAAAATAAGCGGCGCACAATCAAAAATAGTAGCAACATGAATAAAAAAGTGAAAAATGTACATTTGAATCCAGATGATGTATTATTTTCACAACAGAGTATTATTCACATTGGTGATGAACATGATGGTGATGATATGAATGCTGAAGACAAACTATATACTGAAGCAGCTATGCATGCTCAGAAGGTTGGCCAGAAACAAGATCGGAAACGAAATGTTGATGGTTCCAACAAGCCATCAAGACCAATGACAACATTCAAGAATGATAATCGTGTGACTGCTGGTGACCGAAAATACATTGGTCTACAGGAATTTGAACGCGGAATTCAACGTGATGATGGATATGGTCGCAAAACAACACTTGCTCGTTTGTCATTTTACCATCTATTTATTTATTTATTATTGACATTTGATAAACTAATAAATGCAGGTGGAAATCCAGCACGTTTTGATGCACAATTTGTGAAACAGGATGTACTGTCTGGTCCACCATTTCCAATTCAACCTCCAAATGCAGTTGTATTTTGGATGTGTCGAACATGTAGAGAAATTTCACAAAGAGCAAAGGGCAAGAGTTTTGCCAATGGACGTACAACATTCATAATTGACATTTGCAAGGTTGAGCATTATTTATTTATATTTTTAATACACAAGTACATGTAAATAATATATTTTTAAAATGTAGTCATGCCGAATTGTGAACTGTGAAGTGCGAGACTGTTTTCAAGATCAGGAGGAACAATATGGCACAATGACGTCACATGATGTGGAAAAAGCACATGAAAAATATCCATATCAAGAACAGTTTACATTGATGGGTGCATCGCCATTCAGTTTAACTAGAACTGAAGCACTTGTTTTATAAACAAGCAATTGCAGATAAAATTTTTGGCTATTTATTTGCAAATTCTGATCCATCAATTCCTGATGATTTAAGATTGTCAAATTCAATTTTTCCCTGGGATAAAGAACTCGTTTTCTATCAATGGGAAAAGCTATCTAGTGATATTGAATCTGTAGATTCAAATGGTGCTGATGAAAGCATAGAAGAAAAAAGTGCATTTTCACTAACAAAACATTCAAAACATATTTCTCCCACAAATACATTAAAGTTTGCGCCCCTGTCGAGGCATGCTCATAAAGTGGGCCGCAGAGTGACTGCTGTTCCTGCTGACATTGCAGTTGAACGTGTTTGTGATTCAGATGAGTCATTTTGAAAAGATTTAAGTGCAGCTGGTGGACCACTAAAAGCAAAGGGGTTAAACTTTAAACGTCGAAAGCAACCCCCAAATACAGTGAAGGAAAATCGTAATATTCAGCAGCAAGATGGCAACCAATGGACATTCCAAGACAAACCTCCATGTACAAGAACCGCCTTCGGAGCAGCTGCAACATCAAGGAATCGTCAGGCGTAGAAAAAGTACTGGCAGACTATTACGTAACTGGGTGATTTTGGAGAAACTATCAAAGACCACATCAGCAAAAGACTGTCGAAGCATGATAAAAACCATTTCTGAAGATGCTTTACGTTGTATACAAGATGTGATTGCAAATTTAATGTCTGGAGTGATTCAAGTAGATAAGAGTAAAAAGAAATTACTCAAACGATATAAGCATAAATTTCAAACTGTCTTGGCTGGAAATATGCATGAAAATTCACTACGACGTGCCCTTTTATCTCTTTGTGATGGTAGAGCATTAATCATTCTTCTGATGACATTTATTTCACATTATTTTCGCCCGTAATAAATTTATTTCATTATTAAAAAATGATGATTTTCTTTGTCAATTTTTTTTTTGCTAAAATGTTCTCCTTTTTTATCATTATTTTAATGTCATTATTTTCTGCTACAGTTATTGTTGCTATTATTCACAATGAACTCTAATGCTAATAGAAGTGGCAATGGGAATAGACGAGAAACAACCAGGACTAATAGACAGTCAAAAGATCCAATAGATATTGCCCGAGTTGAAGCAGCTAATGATTCAAATTTATATGCCCAAACTGTGGCAGATAATGAAAGACTGACTCGTTTTCTTCATGGTGCAGCCCGTAAAGTTTGTGGGAAACATTTGAAAGAATTACAAGGCTCTATAGATCCAACAATACCTGCCATACCACCTGAGGCAATTTTGGAAGAAGCACATAAGCTACAAGAAAATATAAGATTGAAAAGTAAAGATGCACCAGTGCCATATTCTGCAAATGCTGTGCCCTTACCATATTCAGCATCTCTAATACGTGCAAGTTTTGCACCAGAACATCGATCTATTATCGATAAAGTATTGAAACATTTGGAGCCCATAGCTTCAAATGTTTTAGATCCATTGGGCCGTGTCAAAATACCAGGAAAAAAGCAGGCTGGTTCTGATGTTTTTGATGTACTTCACCATCAAATTGTTGGACCAGAACAGGGTGGAACTACTAATGCACCAGATGGATCGACTCATTTTTGGAAACAAGTCTTAGATAGTGCTGAATCTAGTGAACAGCAACATAAAGGCAGTGGTGGAAATTTGGAACGAAATGAAGGCACTATTGGAAGAGGTGGCGCTGCAAAACAAGAAGCTGTAGACTATGGAAAGATACCATCAAAGTCTGCTAAAACTGTCAGTCAGTCATCTTCCGTTCTACTCGACCAGGATTTTCATGGAGATGATTATTCTGACCCGGATGATGATGATGATGGTGATGATGATGGGAATATAGAGACTGATAAAATTGAAACTGACAACAATGACTACAATGACATTAACAATACTGATGCTGACTTTAAAGATGATAGAAGGATTTCTACTGATGGCAATCAGGCAGTAGACACTACATTTGCAACCCCACAAGAGGAACCAGCAACTTCGTCACGTTCTCGTGGCCGTCCTTGTGGTCGTCCTCGTGGTCGTGGGCGTGGTCGTGGAGATCAACAGAATCTTACTCCGAGTGCAATAGGACGTGGTGCTGGGGCTGGCACATCTGGTGGGGCAACACGAGCTCGAGCAGCATTGGCAGCCCGAGCACGGGCAGTTCAAGAAAGTAGAAATGCAAAAGAGCCTAGGCAACAGTCTCCACCATCTCCTATAATTAGTGACTACGAACTTAGAAGTTCTAAAAAAGAAGTGCCAAAAAATTTCACAGAAATCATGAAAAAGTCACATTGATTGATTTAGACTTTATTCCTTGCTCATAATTTTGTGGCTATTATTGTTATTATTATTATTGTTATTATTATTATTATTATTATTACTATGCATAAACAGTGGGCTGAAAATATTGGTGGTAGTAAATGGCTCAGAGCACAATACAATTTGCCTAATGAGCAATGGAAACAACATGTGCTATTAAATGAGCCTGCATATTATCTTAAAGGCCATTCATCTTGGAGACGTGGATTTGAACGTTTACCCATTCTCGTTTGTTGTTTTTTTGCCATTTTTATCATTTCTTCTCTATTTTTTATATATAATGTTCATTTATGTCTTCAGGTCAGTGGACCAGATCGTTTCTGGTCTGTGGATTTGATGGTGATGCCAGAGCGCAACATTGATGTGAATGATGGTTATCGTTACATTTTTGTATGCTGTGATGATTTTACAAATGAAGTTTGGATGGAGCCATTGAAGCAGAAAACTGGCATAGAAGTGACACATGCATTTAAAACTATAATGGCACGCAATAATGGACGTGCTCCAATGCGTTTGCGCTCAGACTTTGATCGATGTTTCATGTCACTACACTTTCAAAAAGCACTATATGCGGTAAAGACCTTATTTTTACCCCTCCAAATACATATAATACATGTAAATATATACTACAAAATTTCAGATTAAATGCACTTTTGCCCCTGCTGCTGAGGATATTACTCAACTGCCAAAATTGGATTCATTTATACGTAATATTCGTAAGCGTCTTGAAATGTATTTTGTGGCAACTGCAACTACATCAACTGCTGCAGCAGCAGACATGAATGAATCCTCAACATTGCAATCGACGGAACAATCACAACAACAACAACAACAACAGCATCAATCAAATCGGAGATGGATTCATATTCTATCTGCAATTGAGAATCAAATGAAAACAACTAGAACGCATGCGCTATTTGGAGCTGCGCCAGTAGAGGTCTCACAGCCGCAAAGTACAAATGCACATGCATTAATGGTGGCGCGTCAATTGCGGCATAGCCGGAGACGTCTGCAACCAAATACTGTCTACAGTGGAACGAGTAAAGAGAGTGCAGATGCAGCGCATGAAAAACTTTCATCACTTACTGGCTGGGTACGTCTTTCAAGACCGCCCCCAACGCAAGGCAATCCTATAAAACTGGTGGCTCGTGAGAAATATACACGTGAAGTGTTTCCATTAGGCCGTAGATTTGTACAGCCCGATAAACCTGATACATATTGTGTATTAGATCCTCAGGATGATTTTTTAGCTCCTTTGGAAGGTCATTTCTATCGGCAAGAATTAATAGCTGCCAAGCAGCCTGAAAAAACAAAGCCACCTCCTACAAAACGTCCACTGTTGTCTACTAGTGATAATACTACTACTACTACTACAACTAATATTATTAATGCTGAAGGAGGTGATGTAAAAAATGCTTCCCTACGCCACAAACACAATGACAATCGTAGCAATCGGCCTGGTAATAATCGCAACACTAATTATAATCGGCACGATCATGTTGGTACTAACTCACAAATGGATAATGTCCATGATGATCAAATACCATCATTGTTATCATTGGATGAAATCATCGAGATACAGCAACACAAACAGCAATCACAACAATCACAGAAACAATCGAACAGTCCAAAATCTTCACCATCACCATTATTACCATTACAACAGCAACAACAACAGCGACAAGGAGATGATACGAGTAGAGAAAAAAGTGCCGCCATGCAGAAGACACGACATGTCAGGATTGCGCCATCGACAGTTGTTACACGATCACGACATCGACAACAACAACAAGAGTCCACCATTGCCAACAACAACAACAACAACAACAACAGAGAAGACAATATTATCGACTTCAGCAGCAGCAGGAGAAGGGACAACAACGATGACAACATTGGCCGCCACCGCCGCCACCGCCGCCAACGAGAACAACAACAACAGCATGAAAAAACATCGTAAATCCATGAGCGCGCGCGCTGTCCCGACGCCGCCTTCGGCGCTGCCCATCCCCCATCCACCCTACTACAGCATGGGCGACACGATCAAGGGACGCTGGGTCATAGACGCGCCGCCGGCGGACACGGGCGACGACGTCCCCGAAGGGGGCGGCTCTCACCCCCGTCGCGATACTATTACGATGCCAACAACAACAACAAAGACGATGACAACCAAAACAACAAACGCCTCGGCGGCGGCGGCGGCGGCGGCGGCGGAGGAGAACGACAACAGGGCACCGGCTATGGAAATAAACAACGACAACAACAACGAGACGACCTTGAAGCTGTGAAAAAAAATCGTCGCCGCCGCCACCGCCGCCATCACCGTGATGACTCTACTCTACTTATTGATAGTAGTAATAATAATAGTAACAGCGGTCTTTGTCAAGACCTTCGTCGTCATCATCGGAGGATGAGTGCGCGTCTTCAGGAGAAAAAAAGGAAAACGGCGGCGATGAAGTTAAACACGGAGACGTGATGATGATGATCATGATGATGATGATGATGATTCTAGTAATTCTGTTCGTAAATTGCACCATCGTGATGCCATCAATAGAAATAGTAGTAAAACTACTCAAAAAATGACATGTTCATTCATTCATTCATTCATTCATTCGTTACTGTCTCCCCCGCCCCGCCCCTAATACATCATTTTTCTCCAATCATCGCGGTTGTCCCACCCCCAATGATGTACATGCATGCATGCATGCATGCATGCATGTATGTATGTATGTACACGTATTCATATGGTATTTAAGGAGACCTTTAGTGTCATTTTTCTCATATTGTTTTCTCAGTCATCATAATAAATCCCCTTCAATCAATATATATTGAGCATTTGAAGTATTTTTCATCATTATTAATATTGTCAAATACATATTTTTCTACAGTGTAATAATTGTGGTATCTAGAAACTATTCAATAAATTTGTCAATATGCGACAAGTTGTCTACTTGAGTTCTGATCGACAATGGAATGAACAAAATAGCTCACATAATTTTTTCTCGAATTTTTCGAGACCTCCCATCTATACCAGTGGAACAGTACATCAGCAGCCCTTGCAATCGCAACAACCACAGCAAGTATTATCTTCAGGTGAGAGTATACTTTTTGCAATGACATTCCACGTGTAGTACTCATTCTCCCTATAACCATCTTACTCATAGGTCTGTCGGGCATA
Organism: Sphaerolaimus hirsutus; assembly: GCA_964036195.1. Classification (NCBI taxonomy): domain Eukaryota; kingdom Metazoa; phylum Nematoda; class Chromadorea; order Monhysterida; family Sphaerolaimidae; genus Sphaerolaimus; species Sphaerolaimus hirsutus. The sequence continues at coordinate 59,770 of CAXIWS010000164.1, forward strand.
TCGAGCATACTAGCATCACCATCCCCCATCGATGATGGAAGTATTGTCACTTTGGAGGAAACATTCACGCGCTGTGCAGACCTGCAAAATCGTGCCGATCACATAAGCTTGCTTGATCTGGAATTATGGGGATGGCCAGTATATGTGGGAAAAGATACCGCCCAGCATTTATTGTTGTTGACTGCGGTGGCACGCTTTACTGGGGACAAGTAGATATAACGAGTGCGCTTACTTTTCCTGGCCATAGTTCTGAAGATTGGGCAATGATTGTGCAGCGAGAATTGAATACAGTTCTCAGTAGTGTCAACAGTGAAGAACAAAAAAAGGGAGCTATTGATAGGATTGGTGGCGGACGTTTGAAAGTATTGGATCAATCCACAGCTGCTCTATTGGCTCCATTAGAGCCGGGTTTCTTTCAATGGTTGGAAAATGGGGCGAAAAAAGTTGCAAATATCAAGTCGAAAAGGTCCACAAAAAAGCCGAATCAACTGGAAACAAGGGAAGAATCTCAAGGTGATCGGGACAACAGTGATGACGACGACGACGACAAAGAGAAAGAATCGAAAACGGAGCGGCGCAAGCATTCAAATTCACCAGCCGTTTCTACCAAGAATGAATCAGAGTCTGGACCTATCAAATCCAAATCAGTTAATACAGCCCAAGGCCATGAACATGTTGCCGGTGGAAAAAACGGCGACTCAGGAAAAAAAGAAAATGAACATCGAGCAGGTGAAAAAAAGACCGGCACTGATGGCGGGTCCAGGCAGAATGAATCGACGCATATGCCCGCTGCGCAACGAAGCACTGGGAAGCAGCTCAAAACTGGCACACTTCACGGCATGGAAATATCCAAAAGTGAGGATCAGTCAAGTGGCGGGGAAAACCCAGGCTTCATTGGCCAAGAACGCCAGCAGCAACGGCAAGAAAACAGCAACATCAACAAAGGCAGGGAAGCCAATATCAACCGCCAAGGCAACGGGCACAATAACAACATCGGAGGTGGCAACAACATCGAACGCAACCCTCCCCCCACCCCCCAACTCCTTGGCGACAACAGCCCAATTCTAGATTCAACAACAACAACTGAAAGTGATAAGCAAGAAAAACGTAATGATGTCAATAGTGTCAGTGACATTATTGTAGATGGAGAGGATACTGATGAGAGGGGGAATAATATTCTACCAGGAATTGCGGCAGCACTTACCAAATATGTGTCTATGTTTGATGACAATGATGATGATGATAATAGTGAGGAGGTTAGCTAGTACATTTTTTACATCTTGGAACATTCTCTTAATAAATCTCCCCCCACATTATTACACAATTCAGAATGAACATATGGACTCGATTGATGACAACTGTTGCGATGATGACGTTATGCAACAAGATCAGCCACGTGCTAAACGACAAGCCGTCAAAAAGCCAGGTGGTACAAAGAAATCCCAGAAAGACAATGACCGTTTGATAAATGACAATGAGGAATTGGATAAAACTGTTATTACAGTGAAGCAAATGCTTGAGAGTAATGAATATAGCATGCCAAGCGACTGGATGAATAGCGTGGCCACATCATCATTGGACTATTGGATAAAAAAGAAACTACAAAGGACACTGATGATGCACTCAAAAATGACTATGACAGATGCGGCAATTGCAGTTGCATCTATTATACTGGAGGAAAAATCTCTTTTGAGAGCTGGAAATACAGGCCGCACAAAAACATTGTCATTCGAAGCCAATGCTGAGACACCATCACAAATTGGCATACGTCGCTTTTCAATAAAAAATCCCGATAACAATCTTGTTACACGAATGTTCATGAGTGAACAATTGGCTGCTGAAATGGGCTTTGTGACATTTTGAGGTAGAACCCCGGCTAATCAAATTGATTGGCATGATGTCAATAATATGCAATATGGCTATAGTAGAAATGGAGAGCGGATTTATGCGACAGTTCCCCATCAACTAGACTTACGACGACGTGTACAAGTCAAATGTGATAGTGTGGAGCCAATGTGCACAGTTTTTAAATCAGAGGAAACACCACTTCTGGCAGTATTCACATGGAAACCGACCTTGCACACTCCCGACAATGGCTCCAACACGTGGATAGGCTCTTGTCGCGCCTATGAATACACGCCCTCATCACCGCACTTTGTACAACTAAAACAGGTTGGTTCATTTCAGATGCTCGCTTGTTTGTTTTTTTGTCGCAGCAGTTGCAATTTCATTTTTTCTCATGCAGACTCCAACAAGTGGATGCGAAAAAGGATTGAAATTATCTCTGATTCATCATTGGGGGAAACCGTTTCGCGTGAATGGACTTGTTTTCGCAAAATGTGCACTGACAAATTCAAATGGAAGGGGAGGTGTTGATTCTGATTGGATTTGATTTGATATCATTTTTGATACTCTTCTATTCTATATATAATGTCAGTTTTTTTCTTATTCTGTCACTATTGCTATATTCTCTTTCTTCAGTATTATTTTCACTTATTTTACTATTATTGCTATTTGACAATTATTGATATTTTTTGCTATATTTTAGAAGAAATAAAATTTTGTTTTTAGTTTTTGAAAGGCTCTATTATCACAATTGTAATTTTAATTCAATAGTGGCGACCATGCCGGCTAAATGGTCCCTATATCAATCTTCTGCAAACTTTCTAACATCAACACGACAGCAATGCACAAGTTGTAGCTCGTATTTACAGTTTGCCCCACATGGCGCACACTGGTCTGATGAGATGGCAAATATACCAGATGGAATGTTTACAAGGGAATATTGGACACAGCAATTTGACCAAAATAATGGTGATTTAGAATCTACAAACGGAGATAAATGGTCGTCTGCAATGATGTCTGAATTATCAAGCCAAAAACTTGTTGCTCCAGATGTACAGGATAGATCTGATGTAAACTTACAACAACAACAATATCAATATTCTCATATGACTGGTGAACCGGCTGCACCACAAGGTGATCTACACTCACAAAAACCCCTACAAACACAACAAATAGAAACGTGTGGAGGCAAGAAAAAAGGCTCAAAGAATGTTGTCAATAAACGAGAAGCTGTACAGCTTGTACATCCCCCGAGTACAACAAATGTGAATTCAACAAAACTGAATACTGCAGGAATAACTGTCTCATCAGAGTGGCTATAATAATAATAATAATAATGATGATGATGACTGATATATTGATATATTTTATTTGAATAAAAAAAATATGTAAAAAGTATGAAGTTTATTATAAATGTTTTTTCTACAGAAAATGTATGCATTTATAGATTCATGCAATCATTTGAATATTATTTTAATTCACTTTATAATCTATAATTAGTGATTATTGTAAAACAGATACTATAATAAGATGGCTTCAAATCATCCAGCACGTATATTGAGTCCACAAAAAAAACTTATAGATAGTTGATCCCACCTATTGCCATGTCCACCAGAAGTTCGTCCAGGTATTTATATTCATTTTTAGCATTATATTGTTCTTTACATCATCAATTTTATTTAGATGCTCTGCCACCAACACAAGCATATGTGAGTCATTGCGAACGCGAACAGCTACTTTTAATAAGTGATGGCGGAGAAACATCACCATGTATGTCAACAGATTCATGTATTGCTTTTTTAAATGTTATTTTGCATACTTTATGTAGATGTATTCACAACTGTGGCATCGAGCACGGGTCTACTGGATTTCTCGTCTTTATATCTTCACATTCAAATGAGAGTTGAAACATCAGATAAGCATGCAATCGAAGAAAGTTATGAGGCAGGAAATATATTTGGTGCTGAACCAATTACCTTAAAAGACAATGTTGCATATGTTGAAAATCCCTTGGAAAGTATATGGGATGGTATTGAAATATTTCATAATTCTCTACTTTTATGTAGAGAATCAAATTATGGGAAAAAAGCCTACATAAAAAAATTGTTGCAAACCAGTGGAGTCTATAGAAGAACACAATTAGCTGCCAGCGGGTATATACATTATATATGTTTGTCGCATTTAAATTTAAATATTTACACAATTTTCTTCAACTTTTCAGATGGATTGAAATGGACAGCTCAGAAGCAACACTCGTTGGCACAGATGTGACAGACTACTTTAAGAAGAGATCAGCACCTGTTTTCTTAAGTCAAGAATTTTATGGTCGTCTAGCAATAGACTTTGGCGAGCAGGCCAAACCCTGGCATGCGGGAATGCAATTGACAATTGTACTGAGACGTGTTGCAGATTCACTAATGTTTGAATCTTTCAAACTATCTCCAGACATGGTTGGAAAATTGAAAATAAAAATTGACAATATTGAATTGTCAGTACGTAAAATACATCCAGCAAGTTGATAATTTACATTTTCAATTGCTGAAAAATTTAAAAAATAATTACATTTAAAAAATAAATTTCAGGTGACATCATTATCTGTTGCATTGGCAGATCGTGTAAAGACGCATGGAATTTATCATTCTTTTCGGCAATATAATGTCGGGCAAATGTATTTGACGGTAAGTTTGGGCATAATCGGGCAAAATCGGGCATTTTTTCAGGAGGGGGCAAGAGCTGCTCCACCCATAGCACTTGGAACCCAAATTGGGAAGCTTCCTCGTGGAATTATCATTTGTATGACTAGAACTGACGCTTCAAATCCACGTGCAACAAATGAACCAAGACATAATTATATGCCTATGGTAATATCAGATCTTTCAGTTCAAATTGGTTCTCGAATATTTTTCGGGAATGCTATAGTCTGATGGAAAGCTGGACTAATGTTCAAAATGAAATCAGTATGATAAAATTCATCAATTGCCAATTTTTTGTATGTATCAGTTTGTGCAATGATAAAGTTACAAGGTGGGCTCCTTGTATTTACAGGCCATTTTATTGTTTGTACTACATTTTTTTTTTGCTATCATTTCAGCAACAGTTGGGAAGCTTTGAATACTGGAGATGCTTTTTTAAATCTAACCTTTGCAAGTGCTGTGCCCGTGGGAGGTATAATTATTATATTTTATTTACATTTTATTTTTTTAGATATTTTACATTTTTTCTATTTGCAGGAATAATATTGTACACAATAATGGTGAACGATGCGTTTTTAAGAATTGGTAAGTTAAAAAAAAAAAAATTTAAAAACTTTTTTAAAATTTTTTTCAATTTCTGCTTTTCAGATCCTACAAATACTATACATACTCAACAAGTGCATACATAGTGATTTCAGTGATTTTATATTGATCTTCTGCAAGTTTTTATATTTTGTTATTTTATTTTACTCCCAAACAAAACAATTTTTAAAAAATATTTTCAGAATGACACATATCACCATTTACAAAAACAAAACAATGATGAGAATAATAATATATATATATATATATATCTATATATGTGTGTGGATCAATATTTACAGAATTATTTTTTTGTTATTTTTTATTTTTTATAGTTTTTTTGTGGATGAGCCGTACACAAGCAGGAAAATGGAAACCAGGAAATCGATCACCAGTGTTGCATTGCGGAAGTGTTATAAAAATGAAATGAAATATGTATTTTTTAAATAAAAATGGAAAAAAACAGTGAAACACTGTTAAAAAAAAACCATTTTTATTTTTGTTTTACTCCCAAACAAAACAATTTTTTTTATATTTTCAGAATGACACAGATCACCGTTTACAAAAACAAAACAACAAATGCAAAAAGTCAAATATATTAAAAATATAATTAAAAAACAAGAAAGACTTAAATATAGAATCATTACTCATTTGACAAAGGGGACATATCAAATAAAAATAAAATAGCACACTTAAAAATGCCCCACAGTGTTCAATTAGTAAAACTCCCACCAGGGAAGTGAAAATGTACAATGCAAGTTTGCAACTACATGTTTATACATGAAATGCGTTATTTTTACTTGCATGTACTAAATGAGATGATGCATAAAAATAAATAAAAAACCTTTATTATTTTTTATATTTTTTATATGTACTATACAATTATATACAGCTATATACACAATATAAATATCTATCCATCCAAAATTTACATTGTTTTGCAATTGTCCATAAGTTGATCCAATGCCAATGAAACATGGCTTTCACAGTCACAATGTGCACAGCGCATATAGATGTGGTGGTATGCCTCAGTTGTATTGCAAAACCTATAATTATCAAATGACAATGAAAAAAAAATAATAATAAAAGAATGAACATCTTTACATGCCTGCATTTGTGCAAAAATTCATAGCCATTTGTCTCAAATTGAATGTGCTCTTCCGCATTTGATGACAGATTGATAGGCACCTTGACATGGCCAGACATATCTGGTTTGCCTGATCCAATGCCTCGTGGAAATGAGGGAATCAGTGGTTGCCTGGGTACTTGATTAGGATTGGTGGTCACATTCATGCATTTTTGAATGATCTTTTCAATTTGTCTCCATACTATCAGTTTGGATGCAACACTTTGTTGAACCCAAGCTTTATATTCTGTACTCCTCAAATGGCCAATGCCTCCAGATTCAGTCTGTCCAGTTTGTATCATTTTTTCACAGCTGTTACACAGTAATTTCACAAAGTGATTGCGTAAGAGTGGGGTTTCCATTTTGTAAGGAATCTGAAAGAAAAGATATATTATTATTATATTTTTCATGAAATATTTTTAATTAAACATACATGTCCCAGTGATTTCAATTGTGGAAAGCCTGTTTTTTGATCCACAATCCACTGCACTTGTGGTGGATTTATTAATGGAGGTGGGGGACGGCCAAATCCTCTCCTTGGCAGACAATACATATTGTGGATTTGACCCTGAACAGCCAATGTCTGTCTTGATGGTGCTGATGATGACTGTGATGATGAAGCACCAGTTGGCTGTGATGTGGGATCTGCTGGTGGTCCAGAATCTGTCAAAAAACTGTCATTCGAATCATTGCCCATCATGTCTCGATTTTGCCTCAATAAGCACCATATTGGAGTGTTCAAATTTACTCTGTGATCATCTAATGATATTTGGCGTTGCAATCTGACAGGTAGACCAGCATTCAGATGTTGAGCAATGATGCTGCCTACAGCTTCCACATCATATTGATGAGGCCTTTCTTCATAAATCAGTCCTGCTGTACGATTTGGTCCATATCCCTCCACTTCATATGCAATTGCCCATCCAAATTGTGGCAGATTCTCAAAATAGCTCTGATTTAAAGCTGTCACACTGAGCAGACCAGACAGTATTTTATCCAAACGAACCATAGTTTTGTGTCTAATGCATGTTAATGTTGACTGCAGCATTGCCCTGTCTGCCAATGTAAACATCTGAGTTGCCATTCTCTCAGCTTTTCTGATTTCTACTTGTCTGGCAATTTTTGCACTCCGAAGAAGCTCATCATATTCACTTTTATCTGCAGGCTGCTTGTATTTCTGCAGCCTCCTGTAAAGCCTTTTTTTCTGCAGTTTCCTTTGCCTTTTTTGCCTCTTTCATTGACTTTTTACTCTCTCTTGGTGCTTTTTCCTTTGCCCCAGCAGCTTTATTTCCTTTTACATTCACAGGTTTTTGCTGTTGTATCTGTTGGGATGTCTGCTGTGATCGCTGTTGCTGTGATGACTGTTGCTGTGATGGCTGCTGCTGTGATGACTGTTGCTCCTGTCTCTGTTGTGATGTCTGTTCCTGCTGTATATGCTGTGATGTCTGTTCTGAAGTCTGCATCTGTGTCCGTTCTGGAGTCAACATCTGTGTCTGTTTCTGCTGTTTTGACTGCTGTGATGCCTGTGGCTGTGTCTGCTGCTGTATCTGTTGTCGTGCTTGCTGTCTTGCTTTTTTTCGTGCCTGGTGCCATATCTCCATCTGTATCTGTTGTTGTGCCTGTTGCTGTTGTATCTGTTGTCGTGCCTTTTGTTGTGCATTATGTCGCGACTGCTGACGTGTCTGTCATCGCGTCTGTTGCCATGGTTCCTCCTGTGTCTCCTGCTGCTGCTGTGGTATAATTGATGAAGAACTTGCCCATTCATTCAATAAAGCTAATGATGTCTGTAAGGATAGTGATGAAACAACATTATGTTGCATTGCCATTGTCTGTTTTGAAGCAGCTTCACTTGTTGACATTGCCAGTGCCTTTCTTGATCACTTTGAAGCAACAATCTGGGTTAGTGCCAATGAACTTTCAATCTCATCTTTAGTGAGCTTGCGGGTCAAAGCTGGTTGAATGAAAGAACTATCTAATCCAGCATTTGCAGCATTTACAATAGTCTGTTCAAATATTTCCATGGGCATCTGCTGTAGTTTCCCCTCAGCCTGCAAATTACTCAAATATCTACATTGTTGTTGAAAAAACTCTTCATTTACAGATTCACTGTGCACCTTTTCATTCATCATAGTGGTGCTGCTGGATTGTTGGTCAGTTTGCATTGTGCAATCTGAATGATTTAGCAATTTTTTAAATTGAATAAAGACAACACTTTATGTCATATTGTACAAAAGTTACCTGACGAAGTTGATTGGTCATTTCTGGCAATTGATCCACCAATGGATTGAGACCGAGAAGGTCCCATATTATCTTTTCTTCGGCCACCCAAACTTGAGATTCCGCGTCTTCTTCTGGAACTAGTAAGGATGGATTCTGGGCTCCTTGGATTGTCGATCCATCTAGCTGGGAAATCAGCGTTTCCTGTCCTGACCATGTCAGGATTGGGTTTACAGGTATCTTCTCCACCAACTTGCACAAACTTTCCAATGGGGGAAGCATTAAATGATGTCGAGCTATTTGACGTAGTCGAGGGCATAGGACCAGGTCTACACTTTGATCTATCTTGAGAAGTTTCTTTATCTGAGCCATTTCCATGGATAAAGAGTCCATGTCTGGAATTTGCTCGCCACTGGTTGACATCTGTTCAGTAAGACTTAGGCTTAATGAATTTCTTATAAAATTGACTTTGACCTATAAATGCTAACCTGTGAGTCTTTCTTCACATGACTTGGTGGCCTGGGAGACATTAGGGACCGGGATGATGAACTCCTTCTGTTTCTGTACTTTTTGTCCAGCAATTTGCATAGTTGACATTTCATTATCTTGCATTTCTTGCATTGATTGATATACTTCTTTGGACTCATTTGACTGGTGCTTGCGGTGACTGTGCTGATGGAGATGTTGCTGCTGCTGCTGCTGGAGTGCCCACTGCTTCCACAACTTTTGCTTGTATTCCCAATTTTGCTGTGATGTGCTTTTTCACTTCTTTTTTTGTGATGTATGTGCTACTGTGTGAAGATATTTTTTTATTTGTGGAGAAAACAATCTTCTTCTCAGATAATGAACTGAATTGTTGATACCTTTCATCCTCCGGTAATGTCCCAGTCTTTTTGGAGCTCTTAGATGGCTCGGCACTGCTGGAGTTGTCTCCAATGATCCACTTTTCAGCATCAGTAAATTTTCTTCCTGTCTCGGTTTCTGATGAACTGGTGATTTGACAATAACTACTGACTCCTGTGGGGGGGGTGGTGGTGGAACAAGCATCAATGGAATGTTCAGCTGCTGTCTCATTGTTTCCTGAGGAAATGACATTTGCATTTGTGATTGTGGCTGTGATTCTAGATTTTGATTCAGGCTTGTTGACATTTGTGCAGCTTGAGACAGTTGATTTTGACTTTCTGACAATTGATGCTGAAAAAATGCAATGTAATTAAAAATCAATGTATTTTTTACTACATTTTTCATTGACATACACGGTGATTCCAATTGCTGTAGTGACACATTTTCGGCACTTTTGCAGTTTGTTGCATTCCTTCCTGACTGTTGACCACTGCATTCACCTGAATATATTTATTATCTGTATTTTTATTAAAACTACATTTTTATTCAATTTTACCCATTCCAAATGCTTCTGTTGCATCATTGCTTCCATGTCTTCTTCTGTTGTTTCTGTTTTGTCCCTTGATCGCTTTTGTCTTTTTTTCATTCCTGGAAATGACCGACATGTTGTTGTCACTACTGTTGCCAAAGCTGCTGCCACATTCGGAGGAGAATTGTTGCATGTCCCTACTTGAGGAGAAATGGGTGTTGTCTGGATATTTGCTGCTGAGTGACTGATAGACGCAATATTGTTGGATGTTTGCGCCTGTTGACTGACTGCGCTGCTTTGTCTTACATTTTGAGGATAACCTGTCATTAGTGCATCTCTCCGGGCTGTCCATTTGGTGCGCACCATCTTCACTTGTGGTATCCCTTCTTGACAGTTTATTGCAGCTTTCTCCTGACTTGAAACTGGTGTCAATTTCAAGTTATGTCTTCTTGAGCCCTGTCGCTCTGATTTATCAGAATGCTGACACTGGTGGACACTGTTTGTGTTACAGTCTGATTCAGGGGTTGTTGTATTGTCACACTTAGATTGCGTCCAGTCACTGATGAAATCAGTCCGCAAAATGTATGATTCACTGATGCAGATACCCTCACTGAATCTGTTTAATAAAATATTACATTTAACAAACTCAATATCTAACTTTGAAAATAGAGTTGACAAATTTATTAACTCACCTTTCAGCACTGACACTGGCACTTGTGGTGGTGGTGGTTGGCTGTTCATTAGATGGTTGAATAATGTCACCAATGTTACTGCAATTTTCCTCATCCACCAGCATTGAATTTAAAGAATCCACTTTTACAATATCTGACAATTTGTTGATAATTATAATCCTGTCTGTAAATGTGGCATTTTACAATTTTACTTGACATTTTACAATTTTACAATTTTACTTGACATTTTACAATTTTACAATTTTACTTGACATTTTACAATTTTACAATTTTACTTGACATTTTACAATTTTACAATTTTACTTGACATTTTACAATTTTACAATTTTACTTGACATTTTACAATTTTACTTGACATTTTACAATTTTACTTGACATTTTACAATTTTACTTGACATTTTACAATTTTACTTGACATTTTACTTGACATTTTACTTGACATTTTACCTGACATTTTACTTGACATTTTACCTGACATTTTACTTGACATTTTACTTGACATTTTACTTGACATTTTACTTGACATTTTACTTGACATTTTACATGAAAAGAGTATTTTCAGAGTAAAAAATTTAAGAAACTTTCAACCTAAGCCTAAGCCTAAGCCTAAGCCTAACTTGACATTTTACTTGACATTTTACATGAAAAGAGAATTTTCAGAGTGAAAAATTTAAGAAACTTTCAGCCTAAGCCTAAGCCTAAGCCTAAGCCTAAGCCTAAGCCTAAGCCTAAGCCTAAGCGTCACCTTTACAGATAATAGCTCAATAAATACGGCATACATACTGCGCTATGGCATGCTTTCCTGAAACTTTCGCGGAGAATAGTTAATAAATAGTTCAATAAATACGGTATACATACTGCACTATGACATGCTTTCCTGAAACTTTTGCGGAGAATAGTCAATAAATAGATATACATACTGTACAAACCTTCGCAAATAATAGCTCACTGTGCAATGACATTTTACAGGACATTTTACATGACAATGATGTATATTAAGGTAAAGTTTGAGAATAATAAATATGAAATTTAAATACAGTATAAGTCCGGGATAGGGATAATTCAAAAATATACTAATGACTTTTCTCCATTATTCCATAATAAAAATAGAAAACACTTCTACATTATTCTCCATAATAAAACAGAAAATATTGAAATTTTAGCGTTTATTCATGAGAATAAATAGAATTCATTGAATTTTATCAGTCCCCATCATAAAAAAAACGTTCTCGCCCCCGACATATAAAAAAGAATGCTGGTAACCTATATGGCAAACATTTTAAACTCTTAGACAACAACATTCAGTGCCGGCAACATTCAGTATCATTTGCTATCTACACGATGAAATGCTATAAATACTGCCTGGCACTTTGAACAACAAAAACATATCCAAAACAATTTTATGCATTTTGTCAGAATCAATGTGCATTTTTTAATTATTGGTTTTTTACCCGTCACTCATTTGCACAGATAATCGTGGACGGGAATTTGAGAAAAAACGGCTGAAAATTTATTCATTCGGCTAAGGCATGTATACGGTTTATTTTCTGCCAGTTTTAGGGATATTTGGTCAGTTGTCATTTTTGGCTTAGTGCCATAAATATGATTGATATGTGCCTGAGTACACTAGTTTTTCAAATCAAATTTCAAAAATTCACAAATTCGCTTAGAATATATTTGAGTTTTCTTTAATTAAGTGGCCATCAACTATAATTGACGGAAATCAAAAATGACTCACTGTAGAAAACTCAAATACATTCAAAGCTCATCTATGAGTTTATGAAATTTCATGTGAAAACTAGTGTACGTAGGGACAACGTTTCAAAATTGTAATGTTTTTTAGCCACCGTATTTGGAGCTCAACAGTCAATCTGTTTCTGGTGCGACTGTCCTGACGAAGCTAATTTTGGGGCGATAAAATGTTCGGCAGACGACTTAAGTCGAGGAAATTTCAAAATTGTCAGTTGATAGACTGATTTTAGACAATTTAAAAAAAATAATTTTAATATACTCTATATAATGTAAAAATGCAGACCAGTGTAAGATACGAATGGAATAGGGCTTCAAAACTGTTGCTGCCTGATGGATTTTGTCAACTGGAAAAGGATTTTAAATTACGGTGATCACATTCATATTGTTATTTTAATTTATTTGACCAGATTTAAGTATGTGAATAGAAAAGTATTGGGAGATGAAAATATCAATTTCCGGCGTAGTGATACTCTGCCCTCACACTGATTTATGTCTCGTGTTGGAAGCGTGCCAATGATTATAAAATCATGCAATTTCCGTAAAAATATGAAAAAATTAATCAATGTGAATATATTTTGTCATCTTTTTATGAAACTCGAACGCGTTAACCATTGTTGGCACACTTCCAGCGGGAACCACATGTGCAGGGTGTAAAGTAACCTGAGTATACCACATTTCCTTGAAATAACTCCCTGAAATGTGGAATGCAGCGCGTGTTTTACAATGAATGTAACAGTGTTTTACTGTGAATGCAAAATGCTAAGTGTGGAATGTAGGTGTGTTTTACAAGGAATACAAAAAAGTATTATATGCACCCATGCCTCTATTTTTTCAGAATGGGTCCGCATTCCAATTTCTACTAGAATTACAACTCTGATGCCAACAACACAGGGCATCGATTATTTCCGAACCCAATTACTAGATACAGTCGAAATCGAGCAAGCTGTTAGTTTTTAGTGAACTTTTTTGAGGTTTTTTGATTGAGCTTTTTGAAGCCTGAGCTTGAGCCTGCAGTTTTAATGAATTTTTTAAGCCTGAGCCTGCATATTTTGGTCAATATTTTGATAGATAATTGAATACATTTAACAATTCAGGTGGATATCTGTCACATATCGGACACTCACATGCAAAATGTGCAAAACATAATTGTGGACTTTGAAAAAATGCTATTGAATAAAATTCCGGCTATTGATTTGTCCAGTTTGACCAGGTGTCAATCCCAAGTTGTGTAAAGTGTAAAGTAATATTTCAATAATTTATAAAACTTTTTAAAATTTAAAATAATTTTAAAAAGTTTTATAAATTATTGAAATATTACTTTGCACTTTACACAACTTGGGATTGCCTTCAGCATAATGCACAATGTGGAAAAAATTGAAGCATCGAATGATGCATTTCTGGGGAAATTGAAAAAAATTGAGACATTGAATGGTGCATTCCTGGAAAAAATTGAGGCATTGAATGGCACATTTCTGAAAAATTTTGAAGAACATGTTGAAAATGATAAGACATTGAATGGTGCATTTCTGGAAAAATTTGAAGAGCATGTCAATTAAATAATGGCAAAAGTTGAACAGAAAATGAAATCAAATAATGAGACTATCCAAAAAATATCAAAGCATTTAATAGCTATTATTGACAAATTGAATGTGGAAAAAAATGACAAGCAAATGATTCAGAAATCTGAGGTATGAAATTACAATTTTTAATGATCTATCTCAGATTACATTCTTTATATGCATAAATTTTTTATTTTACAGCCGTGTACTGATCATTTGACAAGCCAAGCACTGGAAAACCTATTAAATTCCATGCAGACAAATTTTGACCGCAGCATTGCTTCCAATATAGCACAATTGCCAAATCAAAATGCAGAACTTTTTGAAAAAATTGAAAAAAATGCTGGCAATGTGGAAAAAAAACCTTTTGGCAAAAATGAATCTGAATGTCATAGAACTGAAAAAAAACTTTCAAAATGAAGCCAATGTGACCAATGGCTTTACAGAAAAAATCATGAAAAAACTTGACTTTATTGTGGAGAAACTGAAACTGCAAAAAGAATGCCCAAATATGGTATGCCCAAATGTGCAAAAAGAATGCCCAAATATGGTATGTCCAAATGTGACATGCATGTCTCAGGTATGCTAATAAATATTCTTTAAATTATAATTGATGCTATATAAATATAAAATTACTTTCATATTTCAAAATTTGCAGAGTGATGGAAATGTATTGGCTGGGCAGATTGAAAAAAACTTTTGGATGGCATAATGGCAATAATCAATGAAGCAGTATATAGGGGCCTTTTAACCTATGGGGAAGAGGGTGTGCGGTACACTCGTTCCGAGTAAAGAAAAAAGTGGTTTATGGTATTATTTTTTCCGGAAAGTGTCCGGATTATTGAAACTTATGTCCCCAAAGTGGGACTTATGTTATTATGACGTCATAATGTGACGCAAATGTGGGTTATGGTAGCGACGCGAGAATAATGTTGACGCGAGAATATTGAGTTGACGCAAAAGAATGCGACGCAAGATTATGGCGTGAGTATTATTGCGCCGTATGCAAATCTTATGGTAGTGTTGGGGGGTGAAGGTGTTTTGCGTCGCTAGCTACCGTAACCTAATTTTGCGTCATGGTTAAGTGATTGAAAACAGGGAATTTTGTGTTTGGGGTGGGGACTTTTGGAACGAGTGTAGCGCACACCTTATTTCCTCATAGGTTCAAAGGCCCTGATAGGTAATTTTTGTGGCTTTTTTTTATGAAATGATAGAAGAGGCATTTTTTATTGAAATATTGATAGGCAAAAAATACAGGCCAGACGATGGCATTACATGCATTTTTTCACAGATTTTTTCTGAAAATCACTAGACACATTCTCCAAATATTTGGACTTTGTCTGGGTGGATTTTGAAACTGCAAATTTCTGCACGGTACATTTGAATGCGGCCTCATGCATTCTGCGTGGGGTGGGCGGAGCGTATTTGAATTTTTAAATACGGTATTTTGTAAAGGTAGTATGTTATGCATGAGCCCCAACCTTTTTTGAATTTTGTCATGTCTATGGTGTTCGACAAGAGGGGTGGTTATTTTTCCTTTTTGGGCAGAATTGCCTTTTTCTACAAGTTTGTCGACATGGCGCCAATTAAATTGCACAAAGGGAAGCAATTCCCTCGGTATTTTCAGGGGCTCATGCGAAAAGCACCCTGTGCAAATCAGATATGGGACATGTAGCATGGGCCGATTTTTCTTGGTGCCCTCACAATACTTGCACCTGGAAAATGGGGGGGTGAAAATAAGTTTTTATAATGAAAATGATTCATAAATAAGTGGGATTATCAACTGACGTGTGGATAATTTCACCGTTTTCCGTAATCACACATTGATTTTTGAGTGTGAAATTCATGAAATTGTCCATGGACCGTCTATTTTCTGAATTTTCTGCCAATTCATTGCGGTCCAAGATTTTCAAAACTTTGCAAGACCAGCCGACAATGTTGTCGGGCATGTCTCCTGCACATGCAACGTTTACATGGTTTTTATTTTGTCGGGTGTAACCTTGGTGATGTTAAAAAAGAACAAACTTGTAAGATATTCTGCATCGATATAGTGTCGACACCTTTGTGCAAAATCAATGACTGTTTCTCTTGATTTTGCAGGGTCGTCTCTATATACAGGATGTGTGAATGCAAAATCCATGTTTTCCGGTATTTTTATTCTAAATTTGGGCATGGTTTTGCCATCTCTAAGGGGACTGGGGCAGCGGCGACCCAGCAAATATAAATCTGTTTGAGCGAATGCGAAAGAAAATGAAAGTGTAAAACATGGGGGGGCAGTGAACAATGGAACTAACTATCTTGATCGTGCAATAATTTTTTGACACAGGTGGAAACTAGTGTGTCTATTTGCGATGGTGTGAGTGTCACTCCTAGGTGTTCCATGAATCTTTTTGGAACATAAATATTCACTTCGGTCTGTTGCACATCGTCTGCAACCATCTTTTTGAAAATCTGAAAAATCACCCCACATACCGCAGATGACACAAGGACGACCGATGTGATGAAATGAAGAACGAACGAACGAACAAACCTCTATCTGCACGGCCATACCGTTATGTTCCAGCTGTATTTTGCCCGTGTCGGGCAGGATAGTGGATTGGATTGTGGCCTGGGGGTGGTCCCAAATCCTATAAAATGTAGTGCCAATTGCCAAATGTCAGGTAAAATGTCATATAAAGTGTCACTTTTTTATGATGTTTGCCAATAAAACAGGTAAACTTTCATAAAAAGTGACATTTTACATGACATTTTACATGACTTTTGACACTTTGTTTGACATTTTACAGGGTTTGGGACTGCGACCAGGCTATAGACAGCTGTTTTTAGAGGCTGTTCATGAAATGTGAGAGTCTGTGATTCCTCATCTTTATGAAGTTGGGTTTTGGATTTTTTATTTATGTACAGTTTCAGGGATGTCATTTTGAAATGAGCCACCCTGGTGTCGCTTTGTATATAGAAGGTGTTCCTAGGAGTTAAAATGCAACTGAACGGGTCATATCTTTTTACCGGCAATCGTCTGTAGGTTTTTGCGAAAAATCCAATATGGCGGACTTTTGCGGGAGGGGGGGAGGGGGGACAAAACTGTAACGTTCTGTCTCGTCAACTTTGTGTGCGAGATTGCTTTAGGGAGGGGGACTTGCAAAAACAGGTTTACCTGTCATCGAAAGATTGGAAAGGTTTGGGGCGTCGCGGGGCGGTGTGCGCTCAACTGTGCGCTCAACTGTGTTACAAATTGTAATTAGGTTTGTTTTAGTAAACTGTATGTCTTTGTATACAGCCAAATCAGGTGTCATGCACATTTTGCCCGTTTTTGTGGGTAAAACTGTCTTGTGAGATTTTTGTAAAAATATAATCCACATAAAATGTAATGTCCTGACATGTTTTTTCATAATTATGATCTTCATGATATCTTGTAAATGTTTTTTAAAAATAGTGGGCAATTTAAAATGGATTAACTTTTAAAAACATAGGTTTATGTGGCCTTGAAAAAGCTCCGTTTTGGCGCGGCGATAAGTTGGACAAATTACATGACTTAATAATGTGACAGGTCCGCAAAGTTGACGACACCGTTCCATTTTGCCACCCCTCCCCCTCCCGCAAAAAATAACTTTGTCGACTAACAACTAGATCCGATTAAATGTGATAAGGCATGATATGGCCTTGAATCGATTAGGTTTCGATACACTTTAATGTTCCCGCCCATATACATACAGTGCCAAACCCATTCTGTTGAAAATGCCCCCATGGGATTTTATTTTTCAATGTTGATGTTTGAAGTGGGATTGGATTGTAGGATTACCTAATGTAAACAAATGTCTGATCCATGTCGTGTAAATAATTCAAAATTACTTAAAATTATATATCTTCGAAGGAAATTGCCAAATTTTACAATGTGAAATAAAAAAATTAGGATTGAATAGGGATGTCTAAATGACCAAGGTTTTGTAATATTCAATATATATATGTCAATATTGATTGAAAATATGTCGTTTAAAACATCGACAGCGAAAAATAATATCCCATGGGGGCATTTTGATTAAAAATGATGTGCGCTGGAAGTTTGGTTTTTGCTGGTTAGTTTTCGTCGATAGTACAGAGACAAACGTATGTCGTTTACGTTTTAAATTACATTCATCACGTCCAGCGAAAACGTTTTTCACATGTATGTTATAAGGATTATAAGAGTTTTTTAATAAATAAATAAATAAATAAATAAATAAAATCATTGATAAGACGGTTTTTTGTGGGCTTAAAACACATTTAATATGTTTGCTTGTGTTTTTTGTTTTGCTGTGATGTTTTCAAAATCAATTGAATAAGATAACTGTTTAAACAAGTAGAAAAAATCAAGCAAATATATTATAAAGAACGCAATGAAAAAACGTGGCAACTGATTATAAAAAAGCTCAAAGCAACTTATTATAAAAACATCATTATGAAAGCGTGTAAGGTTAGAAATGGAACGTGTTTACGTTAACGTTTCTGGTAAACTTTTTGTTTCTGATGTTTATGTCTTTTAAGTGTTTTCAGAAATAAAGTGTTTTTTATCAACACTTGTAAAATATATAAAAGTAGGAAACGTTTACGTTTACTTTAGAGTTTTCAACGTTTTTGGAATAAACTATAGCATGGGGCTTAGCGTGCTCTGAAGAAAAATAAGTTTTGACTGGTAACTTTGGGGGGATATGTTTTTCCAAGTTTTTGGCTTTTGAAATAAGAACTGGTTTTTGGAAAAATATACCCCCCCAAGTTTGATAAAAAAATGGTAAACAGCCATGATCGCGGTGCTATTTAATGGGTTGCCGGTTTGGCCAGTCTGCATAATGTGACTTTCAGTTGTGGTTCCATTGGAAACTCCGTCATTTCTGAGTGAAAGTCAACTGATACTAGGATAAATCAAAGGCCTATCAACATCCAAATTGACTGACCAGTGTGCCCTTCATTTTCCACTTCGTCCACTTCATCGTAGGTACGGTTCAAACTGGTAATGGCAGCCATTTCCTCGGATTCTTGCGAGTGCACACGTTGAGGTAGGGTGGCCTGTTTTTGTATGGTAGGATTTTATGAGTGTTTTTGCACATCGATATTGACAAAATTTACATGTTGAGGTAGTGTGGTCTGTTTTTGTATGGTAGGATATTATGAGTGCTTTTGGACATCGATATTGACAAGCAACTGTTTTGGAATATGCAAAAGCCTACTGTTTACTACGATTCTCGCGAAAATTTCTGACGAAATTATAACCCCCCCCCCCAAATTAACCCCCCTCAAATTTTGCTGGTGAAATAATAAACCCTCTTTGGTGGTATTTCGAGGTAATACGACATGATATAATTGTTTTTCATGTTTTCCTGTTTCTTGCAAAAAAAAAAAAATCGATCTGCTTGAGCAGTATATAGGGGCCTTTGAACCTATGGGGACATAGGGTGTGCGCTACACTCGTTCCTAGTAAAGAAAATGGGTGATTATGGTAGGAATTTTTCCGGAAAGTGTCCGTATTAGTGATACTTATGTCCCCAAAGGGGGACTTATGTTATTATGACGTCATAGTTGTTGTTGACGCAAGATTGGGTTACGGTAGCGACGCGAGAATTGTGTGTTGACGCGAGAATATAGGGGGGGGGGTTGACGCAAAAGAATGCGACGCAAGATTATTGTGTCGCCGTATCCAAATCTTATGGTAGTGTGTGGGGGGGTGAGGTGTTTTGCGTCGCTAGCTACCGTAACCTAATTTTGCGTCAAGTGACTATCATAACCTTAATTTTGCGTTGTCATGTGGTTTAGCATAGAAATTTTGTTTTTAACTTGTGTTGGAATGAGTGTAGTGCACACCTTATTTCCTCATAGGTTCAAAGGCCCTGATGATGGTGAATGTGTGTTGTATATATGAATGTTTTTGTTTGTCCTATTTTGATGTGTGATAAAAAGATTACATGTAATGAATGTTGATACAGAAAAGAAAGAGAGAATGTCTACACTGAATTGGAAGAGGCAAAGGTTTCAAAAGGTATACTGTGGGGTGAATGCATACATAGTTTGAAATTGTGTTGACCTTGAGAGTGTTTTGGGTTTGAAATTGTGATGACCTTGAAAGAGTTTTGAACGGTGTTCCACTGCATAGGGAATGCATGTAAATTTTGAATTTGTGATGGCCTTGTAAATTATGTTTGAACGTGCCACTGTGTGGAAGTGTCCTTGAATTGATTGAATTAAGAGAAACCTTTGATGTTACCATACGTCAATATGCACCTGTTGTGAATTATGTGACACCTTTGATGTTGCCATTCTGCAGCTGTTGTGTGTTTATGGGCTTTGGCTGGTATAAATACAGCTGTGTGAGGTGAGTAATTTCATATTCAACATTTCACACTAAGAATAGTAACAATAATAATAATAACTGTAACAATATCAGTATGAATGTAATCATGATGTACACTTAAGTGAAGTATGTTCTTCAGCTATTTTATGACAAAAGTGAAACTTTTCTTTCAATTCATTCTTACTGCTTAAGATGACACAATACTTGAATTCATAGTGAAAAGTTTCTAAATATTGATCTGGTATTTTCTGTTTGATGTGCCAAATCATGTTTTTCCACATTGCAAGAGGTGAAGCATTCATGTCATGTTGATGGATTAGTTTTGTAATTTGTACTGAAATTGAACATGCCTTACATTTTGATAGTATTTGGTCAAGTTGACTTGTATCTAAAAATAATTGTAGCATTTGTCCTGTAAGTATGTCATTTGTACATACAAATGACAAAACTAATTGGGATGGTTTTAAGGTGCTAACAATTGAATGTAAATAAGCAAATGTGTGTCTAAAGGCAATTTGTGTATTGTTGCCAATTACAAATAGAGCTAGTTGACACATTTTTTCCTTTTTGGCAAAGATTGGCCATAGTTGATGTAGGTAATGTGTGCAGGTATTATTCATCTCATCTCTTACAACAAAGCATACACGCTTAATGTTCATACACCAACGTATCATATTGGTAACATGTATGGGTATTTTTTCACCATATGCGACGGATAATGAGAAACCATCGTTTTTTCCAGATCCAAAGTAGTTGATCACAAGTTGCATTGTACCATCAGATGTGATTGTTCTAGCTTGGAATTCAATTAGTGTTATAAGTTTGCCTCGCATAATTGTCATAATGTGATTGCTATTTAGCAAGTGAGTCAAGGTTCTACGTATATTAAATTCATCACTGTTTTCATGGGTTCGCTTCTTTGTGGCAACGCATTTGATTAGCATTAGGATGTGTCCGATTGGAATGTAGGACAGCAAAAGAGCACCTATTTCAAGTGGTACATCTTTTTTGAAGTATGCCATTATGTTTTCCACATAGTCATTATCGTCCTGAAATTGAGGAATTTTGTTTGTGGTATAAAGATATTGAATTTTTGACATTGTTCACCAACCTTTGAAATGTAGACCTGTTTGCTTTTTATCACATTTTGAACTGCTGCAGATCTGATAGTGCTCATTTTAATAATAAATTATGGATGACGATGATGTAGCTGGTTCATCTAATAGCGACAATCAGGTTTTGGCGAATATTCTGAAAAGTAGATCAGGGAGTGGTATTTTGTTTGGGCGGAAACATTTCACAATTTTTAAGCCACAAAGACAATATACTGAAAGGTTCAAGCTAAATTTGAATGCATACAGGGTTTCGTTCCATGATTTGAATGAACACTCAAACATTGATGCTGTTTTGAGTGAAGCAATAGACTGTGTATTCAGGTATTTTTGGTTTATGTCATAAACTGTTTTGGTTTTCATGCCATGCTTTTTTTTAGACACACTGTTGGGGACCGTCATCCGTCTAGTGTATATGTTGGTGTTTCACTACAACATCCAAATTTGCCAGAATGTATGTTCCCCTTCTATGTTTACTTTAAACATGGTTCCTGTTTGTAAAGAGTGTGTGTTACATTCACACAGCATATTTGGAGCACTTTCGTCTGGGAACTCGATTTAGCTCGGTTGCTTCAGCTCAAGATATTGGAAATCTACTAAACTCTCATCAAACTATAAATCTGACTGACGGTTCTATGACACTGGTTGTTAATGTAATTGGTTTGTTAATGTTTCATTATCATATAATGTTATGATGTAAGAGTGATAATTGTACTTTTTGATCACTCCCAGAACGATAATGGATCCGGTCGATCAACCATCCTGTTCATATGCTGTTCCAGCCTCTGGCTCATTCAATTTTACCAGATGTTTTAATGATGATGATGATGGGAACGATTCTGATGTGTCGGATATTACAATACCTGAGGATTTGACTGACTTGAAGAACTATGGCACAGTTGGGAGATTGTGTGGTGGTCGCAGAAGATCCGCATATCAGGATGTCACAACTGCAAGATTACGACAATCAATGATGACAAACAAAAGTCGAAAACATTGTGAATATGTCGTTGCATCTGAACAAACTTTGGTTTATGCCATATGCTTAGCATTAGGTAAAATATGTGCTTATAATCCGGATAAGGGTAAGGAATCTCGCAACTATTGGCGTCGTGTTAGACGTAATTGTCAAAAAAGTCCATCGGCGGAGCTTGAAAAGTTGGCATCTCAATTGCGTACTGAAGCCGGTTTGCCACCTGCAAATGTTTTTGTCGGCCTGGATGTTTTAGATATGATTCAAAATGTTCCCATGTTACGTGGTGTTGCAATTAGGGTTTTTCAAGAGGGTACTAAAGAGTAGGTTTGGCCACCATCTGACTCACACTTGCATACAATGTTAAGCCAACATGTAATCAATTTGTGTTTGTATCACCATGGCGGAAACATATTTTTTGCTGTAATATGGGGTTTAGTGACCTTTTTAAGTGCACATGGATATTGTGAGACATGTAAGGAAGTACAGTTTGGATGGAAAAGGTTTGTTTGTTTGCTAAATTTTATTTATTGTTTTCAAGTGACTAATTTAGCATTTCATTTTTAGGCATATATGTCCATTTCGATGTGCCTATTGTGGGATTGTTGCTCTGACATCAACAAGGGAAATTACAAGTCTACTATGTGATTGTGAGAAAGTCAAAGGGGAAGAGAGGACATGTCCGGATTGTCTAAGAAAGTTTTTCTCCAAGTTTTGCTTTCGGTACGTTTTGGATTGGGTTTTTTGTTGTAAATGATATGATGATATATGTGTGACTTTTGGACATAGGCAGCATTTACATGCACAAGGGAGAGGTCGATGGTCTATACCTCGATGCTATGCACAACGATTATGTGCTGGATGTGGACATTATTTTAGTCTCAAAAAGCTAGAGGATGGATCTTTTGTTAACACTCATCGGTGTTCTGAGGAAAGAACTTTTGGGTGTGGTTACTGTAAAAAGCAGGTGTCTATGAGTGAACCACATCCTGCATGTCATTTGCCTGTTTTGAAAGCACGCCAAACCGAAAGGTCCAAGAAAATTGTGTTTTTGGACTTGGAAACCAGAATATGTAGCAGTACAAATGTGCACAAAGCGAACCTGCTGACAACTATAGTGTGAGTTTTTGTTTTTGTTATTGTTTTCTATAATGCTTTAATTTTTCATCATTGCCGCCACAGTTCATGTTCTCGTTGTTGGAAAAAGGACATGTATGCGCCATGTGCCAAATGTGGTGTGGCAAGGGTCTGTGTTTGGGCAGGAGAGAATTGTGTATATGACTTTGTCGAAAGTTTTTTTTGCATTGGTGAGTTTTTTATATTTTCAGTTTTTCCATGATTCTTAATTTATCACTTGTCGTTTTCAGATAATGCCAATGCAACAATTGTTAGCCACTTTGGTAGCAGGTTTGACTTTCACTTTCTACTATCTGCGTTGATAGAACAAAGCAAAACCCCAGAGACAACCTTTTCACGTGGCAATCGGTTACTATATGTCAAGTTCAAGGGTGGAATCAAACTGATATGCTGGGCAAACTATATACCTACATCATTGGAAAACCTGTGCAAATCGTTCGAGGTTCCAGTGGCAAAATCGTTTTTCTGCTACGATATGAATGAGGAATATGTGACGGATGCATACTGTCACTTACGACCCAAGTGGGAGTTTACGGTTTCTGGCAGAGATACAAATGCTTTTGATCTGTACCATGCTGAACACTATGACAAAGCCTTTTGTGTTTTTGAAGAGATGTCAGTCTATTGTCAAAGAGATAGCTATGCACTATCATATGCGGCGATGCGTTTTCGAGAAGAACTAATAAACTTGTTGAAGGTTGATCTTTTTGCAGAAAAAGGTACTTTTACAATATCAGGATTGGCACTACGTGTATTCCAAAGTATGTTTGTTTGAATTGTTTTTGTCATGACTTTTTCCAGCATATTGTTATTTCACATTTTAGTTCGATTCTTACAAGAGAATACATTGGCAATTTATCGAGGTGAAGCTCTGATGGATCGAAATAGTAGATTTTCAATGGCGTTTTTGACCGCATATAGTAGATATTTTGGTGTTAGTTATTTCATATTTGTTGTTGGTGTTGTTACATGTATTAATTATAGACCTTTAGGTTCATGTACAACATGCTGGCAACAATCGTGAATATGTTGTTCGTTGTGCCCGGAATCGACAATACAAAGTGGATGGTGCAGAGTTTGAAGGAGACTCTAACACGCCATCACGACTAATTGACATTCATGGATGTTTTTTTCATGCATGTCCAATGTGTACAAATCGCTTGAGTGCTGTCAGGTATGTTATTTGGTAAAGAAATGGTTGGTTTCATGCCTATATATACTACATTTGTTGTTATTCATGCAGACCACTCACATTGCTCGGTGGTAAAACGCCGTTGCAGGTTCGAGAATATGACTTTTTTCGAGCCAATAACATTGCGAAGGCCGTTCGCCCTTTGCATTACGATGTATATTGGGAACATGAGTGTCGGAATGTTTTAAGTTCAAATCGTGTAATGAAACAGTTTTTCACAGAAGCGTTATCAGATAAACCTTTGAGCATCTATGATGCTAACTTTGGTTAGTGTAGAAGTGGCATTTTTTTGTTGTTTTTTGTTTTGCTCTACTACTATGTATCATATTGCAGGTGGCAGAATTGACACATTCCAAATTGGCACATATGACAATATGAATGTTCAAAAGCCAAATGCAGACTTTTTGGACTTTTGCAGTTTGTATCCTGCAATGTGTTTAACAAAACCAATGGCACAAGGTCCTGGAGAAATTGTTACAGAAGGGGGGATTTCTGGAGACTTGAATGAATGGGTTCTGGTACGTTTTTCATGTTTTTCTGTTTTCACCATGTTGTTATGTTTTCAATATATCGCAGAGTCATTTTGGTGTTGTCAAAGCATGGGTGCATTATCCAAAGGCAGATATATTTGTTCCACCATTACCGTTCAGAGCCAAACTACCAGGAGGTGATGAGAAGATATTCTACAGTACATGTGCAGCATGCTGTATTGAACAGAATGTAAATGTGTGCACACATACATTTCAAGAACAGATTTTTTGTGGAACATGGACAACGGTTTGTTGTTGTTGTTGTTGTTGTTGTTGCTGCATACAGGATTTTTCAGATATTTGAAGTTTGCCCTTTTCAGGTTGAATTGTGTGCGGCAATCAGGAATACAGGACTGAAGATTGTGCGGATTGTTTCAGCTCATGTTTATGAGTCGCGTGTATGGTCAAGAGATGCTGGGGTTTATTCAGGACTAATAAGTGCATTCATGTTGGCTTTCTATAAGATAAAATGCCAAGCAAGCGGTTCGTTTTTTATTTTTATTCATGTAGGAATGATAAATAAATGCATTTGCTTTAGATTTACCGCTGGACAAGAGTGCAGAAGAATATTCAGCAGAAATTTTCGAGAGATTTGGCATTTACATTGCACCAACATCGTTTGCTCCAAATCCAGTGAAACGTTCTGTTGCCAAATTGATGATCAATTCACTCATTGGAAAGTTTGCCCAGAAGAAATCCGGTTCACAGACAGAGTTTTTCAAAGATCATGGAAGCTTGTTAAAGGTTCTTGAAAATCCAAACTTGAATGTGCACTGGTTACAGGTTTACACTTGTGTTTATATAGCACCATGTAAATTGTTGTACATTTCCCGCCCTCTCTTTCAGCACTTTGGTTCAGCGGATGCATCAAAACTAGGACTAGAGTCTTCTGTAATGGTGCAGCATTCTATATCACAGGACTCAAGTTTGGCACATGTAGGTCCAAACAATGCGTTTAGTGTTCCAATAATCACTACGATGGTGACTGGTTATGCAAGAGTGGAGTTATATGAGGCTATGATTAGAATTCCAGAGGAATCGTTGCTGTATACAGACACGTTTGTTATTATCCTTTTTACCATGTGTTTCTTTACATTAATGTTGTGTCATTGTTCTTGGTGTCACAGGGATTCAATAATGGCTTTGGATGGGTCGAATTTGCAGTCGTTATGTGGACATCATCTTGGACAGTTGACACCAGTGCTGAAGGATCAATTCAAATTGGAGCATATTTGCATTGTGGGGGTTCGTTTATATATGTGTATAATTGATGAAAATTGTGTTTAATGTTATAACCTCATTGCAGCCTAAACAATATGCCTACACTGCAAAAAACCCTGACACTGGAGAAACATATAAGACTGTACGACTGCGAGGTTTTGCAACCGCTGCGGAAACCGATCAACAAGGACAGAGTGATAGAAAACCAACTGTCTCCTATGATAATATGTGTGATGCTGTCCGATCTCTTTTAGAGCAAACCGAGTTGAAAAAATTAGGATTGAATGAACTCAACTTTTTGTTGAGTAAAGATTTCCGCATATCTGTTGATGGGCGGAAAAAGTATTATAAGCCTGTTTCAAATAAGCGTTTTTTTGTCCCGCCTGGTGTTGGAGGTGCTACGGCTATTCAAACTTTTCCATATGGATACAATCGCATTTAGACTATTGCTGCTATTATTATTATATTGTGTTATTAATGTGAAAAATAAAATCGCAGGCTCTAATACTAAATCACTACTACTACTACTACGGTAATATTCATGGTGCAGTAACATCATAATTGATTCATTGCAGTCGTTGTCGTCGTCGGTCATCAATTTCGAACTGGATTCTGTTCGTGTGATTGCTGAAACAGAATATCAGTGTCTAACAGACAGTCAGAGACTATTGGAACGATTGAAAAGTGAGTTTATTTACATTTGGTTTTGATTATGCTTCTTGCCCAATGTCCCCCTTTTTCCCCTTGCAGAATGTCCGATAATATCCCAAACAGTGGCAACAATGTCAGTGGCAGAATGTCAGGCCAGACAGATAAGCATGGCAGAGAGTTCCATGTTTTATCAGCCACAAATGTTGCAGCAGCAGACTCAAGCACAGCCCATGGGAGAGATGATGGTGTTTCCAAACCCGCCACCAGCGTTGCCACCAAGCCATATGGCGTTTCAGCAGCCGCAGCCACAAAGAGAAGTGCCACAGATACAAAGGCCAAACCCCCTGCCAGAGGTGGAAAATCTGGAGGCGGTATTGGAAGAGTGCAGCAAAACAGCAGTGGACCCAGTACAGATGGCCCTCCAGGTCGGACATGATGTTTTTGTTTTTATAACTTCCATTGTAAAAATAATCATAATGTACAAACGCAGAGTACCTCAACAGAAACGAGGCCGATGCCATTCGCAACAGAAACGTTGTCAGAGGGTTGGGAGGAGATGGTGTCGCGCATGCAAACGTCGCCGCCGCCGCCCCCCCCGCCCAAGTCATTGGACCAAATGTCATCAGCACACAGTCACAATCCACACACAGCACACACGCAAAGCGAGCTCTCTTCCCCAGTAGTGTCAACAGTGACGACTATTGTGCAGACAAAAATACGAGATCTCAAGTGCCTGAAAGGATACCCCCAACAACACTGCAAATGGATACAGGATCCGCAAGGGGCAGACGTCGAAGGGTCTCTGGAAAAGTGCTCCCTGGACAACCAACAGAAACCGCCACCGCCGCCGAAGAAATCGACAACGAGGAAAAAGACAAATCATGCGAAATCATCCACGACAGCGGGGGGGATGACACCAGTGAGCATGAATTTGAGTATATTGGGAGTGATTTGCAAATGTTAAAGAGAGCAAAACCACGTCGCCTTGAAGCAGACATCGCTGGGCTATCACATGGTGTTACGCGATCCGACCAGCAGCAACAACAGCAGGAAGAAAAAAACCCAAAAGGACGAGATGGTGGCTCCAGAAAGCGTCCAAGTGGAGAAGGTGGTGGAAACATGAGCAAAAAGAGTGCCAAAAGTTGGCGATTTGTTGAGAATTCCTTTTTTGCAGAGTGTCAGAAAATTGTACATCTTACAGATGAGGATGATATGGACGAGAATGATGAAAACGAGGACGACGACATGTTTCTCGAGGCTCTGGAAAGGTCTACAATGGAGCAGCAGAAGAAAAGAAATAGTGCAGACAAAGGGGTAGAAGAAGTGAAAAAAATGGCTGATGGAAGAAAGTACATTGGATTGACCGAGTTTGAACGCGGCATTCAACATGTGGATCAACATGGACGCAGCTCAATCCTTTCCCGTTTGTTGTCATTGTGCTATGTTTTTATTATTATATGTTGTGGTGGGGTATTATATTGCAACACAGGTGGCAATCCCGCACTGTTTGATCAACCGTTTGTGAAGAAGGATGTACTCGATGCACCGCCGTTCCCCTTTCGCCCTCCAAACACTGTGGTGTTTTGGATGTGTAGAACCTGCCGGGATATTTCACAACGTGCACGCGGGAAACGGTTTGCGAACGACCGCACAACCTTCATAATCGACATGTGCAAGGTTCTGTTTTGTTTTTTTGTTTGTCAAAAACAACAACAGTGTTCAATATCATGGTAATGTGTGTGTGTACGCAGCCATGCCGGACATTGAACTGCGAGGCATATGATCTATTTCAAGGGGACAGTACAGAACGGGAGTTTGACACCTTGGACAAGTCGGACATTGATGAGCGACACAAAAAGTACCCATATCCGATGCAGTATACTCAGCTGGTGGGGCCGCCGTTCTGTCTGACACGTACAGAGGCAATTGTTCTGCTAATGTGTGAATATTGCAGGTGTGTTTTTCATGTTGTTGTTATTCAAACGACACTTGCACATTTGTTTTTGTTTCAGGGCGGTGACATCTTTCCGAGAGTGCATGCGCGATGTGAATGGGAGATGCCGGGTATGTTTCTTGTTTTTCATGTTTTTCTTTTTGTTTACATGTGCTGCTCGTTTTTTCAGCTGACCATTGACATGTGCCAAAAGTGTGTCACTGCCAATCACGAAATGTCAATGTCGACCTATCCAACCCAAGCTGAACTCGATCGTCAAAAGGGTCGCAGGGACTATTTTGCAGGAATGTATGATGGACATGGTAGCAAGGTTGTGCGTACCGCCGGAAAATGCATTCGCGATTGATGATCATGTCATTTTTGTATTTTAGGCTTTTTTCTGTTTTTGTTGTGGACCGTAAACTTTTTGTAATTGTTTGATTGTGGTGTGATCAAATAAAGGTTAACGCTTGACTTTTAGTATACTACTACTATAAGAAGAAGAAGAAGAAGAAGAAGTAAAGATGCAGAGACTTCACAGTTCCTATCCAATGTTAATTTTTGGAAGCTCAGATGCCTTTGAAATTAATACAAATAATTGCCATTTTAATGCACAAAACATATATACATGATATATATGGATTATGTCATTAAAAAGTATGTGTTTATTTGTATAAATTTCCCTCATGCTCTGGAAAAACAACACTGTTAATTGAACTAATTAAAAATAGACAACACATTTATGACCATCCACCCGATCATTGTTTATTCTTGTTCAGCTATTGGCAGGAAAAGTATTTAGCACTAAAAACATATGCCGAGTTTGGCAGAACAGAAGATTTTTGTGACTCGTGGCGAACAATTGTGAAATATAAAGAGGAACTCGACGAGCGTTCAAACACAAAGGATTCACACTTGCTACTGGTTTTTGACGATTTATCAGCCAGTGTTTCATCGGCTATTGTCGATGTTGACGATAAAAGTGGAGAAGGTGTGAGCAAAAACAGTCGTTCAACAATAGGTGCTAATCCTACACGATTACTTCGAGATCTCGCACAGGGAGCGGCCAGACATCATAACATTACGCTTGTAGCAACACTACAAAGTCTATTTGACACACAGGTATTATATGTTTTGAAAGTTTCTTCCTATATGCATGCATGCATGTATTCAAGCTTCACACCACCACCATTGCAGAATCTGAAACAAACACGCAGTTCGAGCGTTTATTTTGTACTATTCAGTTTCCCATCAGATGCATTAACTACAAAATCGTTTGCTCAACGTTGGCAAGACCCTGCACTATTTATTGGTGCATATAAACAAGCGATTGGAGACAAGAACTTTGGACATTTGTTTGCAAATTCTGATCCCTCAATTCCCGATGAACTAAGACTATCAAATTCAGTTTTCCCCTGGGACAGAGATCGTGTTTTTTATCAGTGGGAAAAGTTATCTAGTGATATTGATCATCAAGGTGACAATCGTAAAGTAGAAGCAACAACAGATAAGGCGTCATCAGGAGAAAAAGGCACCTTGAGATTTGCGCCGCTGTCACGACACGCACAACGATTGGGTTGAAAGGTTGTTGCTGTGCCAGCCGATTTGGCAATAGAGCGTGTATGTGATTCAGACGAATCATTTCGAAAAGAGCTTTGTGCAGCCGGAGGTCCACTAAAAGCAAAGTGGTCAAGCTTGAATCGCCGTCACACTAGTGGTAGTAGTAGTAATAAAAAACAGACGGCACAGAAGGAAAATCAGCAGAATGACAGATGGACCTTCCAATCCCAACCGCCATATACAACAACAGCTTTCGGAGCTGCAAAGCAAGCCGCCGCAGGTATCTCAACAACATAAAGCACCGCCGCAACAAGCAACAACTGGTGGTGGTGGTGGTGTTGTTAAACGTCGAAAAAGTACAAGTCGACTTGTGCGCAATTGGCTAATTTTGGAAAGGCTGGCAAAAGTATCTTCAGTGAAGGAACGTCGCAACATTATAAACTCTGTTTCCGAGGACACGCTACGATGTCTACAGGATGTCATTGCAAACCTAATGTCTGGTGTGATATATGTGAATAAAAAACGTAAACGCGTGTTAAAGCGATACAAGCATAAGTTTATGTCTGTTTTGTCTGGTAACATGCAAGAGAATTCTCTTCGACGTGCCCTTTTATCATTGTGTAATGGTCAGGCACTTAACATTCTTTTAAGCTTTTTCATGTCGAATTATTCTCCCCCAAAATCTGGTGGTGGCAGAGTGATTAAAAAGTGATTTTCTTTTCAGTTTTCTATACTTATTGAATAAATACTATATACTTGTTGTTGTTGTTGTTGTTTTTTTGCATTCATTTGCTACTGCTAATAATAATAATAATAATAATAATAAAGAGGATTATGGCTTGGCTCGAGTTTAAACAGAAAGGACATAGACATGGTGTTGCTGAAGATCCTATAAAGAAAGCACGAATTGTAGGAGCAAACGACTCTAATCTATATGCACAGACAGTGGACGATAATGAACGACTAGCTAATTTTTTACATGGTGCTGCACGTAAAGTACGAGGACAACATTTGAAAGAGCTGCGACGTGGCAACAATGTGGTTGATCCAAAAATCCCTGCAATACCTCCAGAAGCTGTTCTAGAAGAAGCACATAAACTACAACAGAATATAACACATAAAAGTAAAGGTGCACCTGTACCATACTCTAAAAACGCTGTCCCATTACCATATTCGGCTTCTCTTATACGTGCAAGTTTTGCACCAGAGCATAGAGCAAAAGTGGATAAGGTTCTTAATGCATTGGAGCCTATTGCATCTGATGTTTTGGATCCATTGGGGCGTTTGAAAATACCCGGAGAAGAGCAACCTGGAGCTGATGTGTTTGATTATTTGCATCATGGAATTGTTGGACCTGAACCTGGCACAAGTTCTGCCCCACCAGAAGGTTCAAGCTATTTCTACAATAAAGTTATGGATAGCTATGAGAAACAGCAACAACAACAAAAAGTACAGGGGCAGAAAAGTGGAGATGTAAGTGCTAAAATACAAACAGAGGTTCAACAAACGCCACAGACTGGAGGAGTGACAACAAAACAAGAAACCGATCGAGTCGAATCTAGTGATGGTGAAGGCTATGATCGAAACTTGGAGGCAGAAAAGGCCGATTCAGATGTTGTTGAAGACGACAGTGTTATAATTGAAGACGATACTGATCAGGACGAGCAACAAGAGGATTTTAAAAGTGCTCCTACAGAGTTTGGAACCCCATTAGAAGAGATTCCAAAAAGAGGTGGCGGTGGCGGTGGCGAATCAACCCGACAAAGTATAACACCAAAAGCGCCTAGAGAAATTCTCAAGCGTGGTCGTGGCCGACCTCGTGGTGCTGTCAGTTCTCGTGGGGGGGCCAGTAGTACACAGCCCGAAGTACCTAAGAGAGAGGTTGCGAAACGATCTGCTGCGATTGTAGCTAGTACAGCATTACGGGAACAAACAACCTCTGAAGACGATGAGGACGAACCTCACCATCGTGTGCCTAGAGGTAGAAAGGTACCTCGACAACAGGTGCCTAAACACTATAGTGAAATAACAAAAAAATCACATTAATCTCTATCGTGATGATGCATAAACAATATACTCAAAATCTTGGTGGTTCTAAATGGTTACGTACACAATATAATCTACCTAGTGATGAATGGTGAAAACATGCTCTATTAAATGAACCGGCGTATTATTTAAAAGGACATCCATCCTGGAGACGTGGTTTTGAGCGATTACCTATTCTTGTACGTTTTTCCTGTGAATTGTGATGATATTTAATGATTAACCATGTATCTTTATCATTACTTAGGTAAGCGGTCCAGATCGGTTTTGGTCTGTTGATTTAATGGTGATGCCAGAACGTGATATGCATTCCAATGACAATTATCGTTATATTTTGGTATGCTGTGATGATTTTACAAATGAAGTTTGGATGGAGCCATTGAAACAAAAGACAGGTTTAGAAGTGACAAGTGCTTTCAAGCACATTATGAAGCGTAATAATGGACGTGCCCCCATGCGTTTGCGTTCCGACTTTGATCGTTGTTTCATGTCTATACACTTTCAAAAGATGCTATATGGTGTTAGTTTTTTATGTTCAACTGTAAGAACAACAACAACAATAGGTATTGCACCATACAGATAAAGTGCACATTTGCTCCAGCTGCTGAGGATGTAACACGCCTACCAAAACTGGACTCATTTATTCGAAACATTCGCAAACACATCGAAATGTATTTTATGACTCTTGGGGAGCAGCAAAATCCAGAGGGTAAACACCGTCGATGGTTACACATTTTGCCGGCAATTGAAACACAAATGAATACAACACAAACACGTGCTTTGTTTGGAGCAGCTCCTGTTGACACATCAGAGCCACAAAGTGCAAATGCACATGCATTATTGGTTGCACGCCAATTGCGACATAGACGGAGGCGTGCACAGCCAAATACTGTATATAGTGCAACCAGTCGTGAGGCAGCGGACGCTGCACATGAAAAACTATCGTCGCTGACTGGCTGGGTCCGCCTTTCAAGGCCACCGCCAGCACATGGAAATCCTATAAAACTGGTTGCGCGTGAAAAATATACACGCGAGGTTTTCCCACTTGGCCGAAGATTTGTGCAGCCCGATAAACCAGATACTTATTTCGTCTTGGATCCACAGGATGAAAAACTAGCACCTTTAAAAGGACGATTCTATCGACAAGAATTGATTGCAGCTAATCAACCTGACAATACTAAACCGCCCGCTGCTGCACTTGATAATCTTACTAGAGCAGGTGAATCCAGTAGGATCAGCAGCAACAGCAGTGATACGACCAAGACCACCAATATTGGAAACGGTGGAGGAAAAAATGACAGCAATGACAACGCCGGTACTCCTAGTGGCCGTGCTGATAATAACAAGCGTGGTGCTAATAACGGCGGTGTCGGCTCTAGTTCTAATGTTAATGGTTCAAAAGTGGCTGATTACAACAATAGTGGATTTTCAACATTGCAATCAGTGGAGGAAATCAGCCAGAGACAGCAACGCTCACTCGAATCACAACAACAACCATCGAAACAACAACATAGAGCACCACTATTACCCGTACGAGTTTCCACCACCACAACCACCAATGTTGCCAAACCTCGCAATACCGATGCAACTACCAATGGAGTCGTCAATCTTGGGGAGACGTCGTCGACGTCACATGCAGCAGCAGCAAAACAAAGCCGCCGCCGCCACCGACACAAAGAGATGGGAGAGGCACCTTTACGAAAGAGTAAGCGACAGGAGGAAAGACGACAACGACAACAACAAGAGCGTGTGAGTTTCTATTTCTGTCACGCACTATGATGATGATGAGTCATTATTATTATTATGATTATGTTGCAGGATCATTCTCACACAACCAATACTACCATTGGTGGAAGGCAACCAAAAGACAGATCACAGTCAAAAACATATGAGCGCGCGCCCCCCCGTCGCGGTGCCTTCGGCGCCGCCGCCACCCCCTGCAAAGAAAAAGGTGGTGCAAGACGGCGCAAGCGTGGTGTCGGTCCGTCCGCTCCCAGCGCCGAGGAAAACAGGGGGGGTGGGAGGCGGTCGCCACAACAGACGCAGCAGCAACATGGTAATGGGCAACGCCGCATGATCGGTGGTCATCATGGCCGGAAAACCAGAAGGAAATCAGAAAATACTGGCCGCCGCCGACAAAGTGCGCGTCTTCAGGAAAAGAAATAGTGATTTTGTATTGTAGTAGTACTAGTATTTAAGACTGTGCCATTTACGTTTTTCGCCAATCATTCTCTTGTTGTGCTATTGGTAAAGTATAGTGTTAATAAACAAAATGCGACAAGTTGTATATCTAAGTTCGGACAGACAATGGAATGAGAAAACCAGCTCACATAACTTTTTCTCCAACAATTTTTCCTCACACAATGCAGCACCTGATGGTGCAATCACCAACGGTTTGTTGTTTTTTATTGTTGTTACTCCTATAAAAGGAGGGAGACCACGACGACAACATTATATTATAGGCAACACTACAGCCATTTCGTCATCGCCACTATGTCCAATTGATGATGGAAGCATTGTTATTTTAGAAGAGACATTCTCGCGCTGTGCAGACCTACAGAACCGTGCGGACCACATTAGTTTGATGCATTTGGAGCTTTGGGGCTGCCCAGTATTTGAGGGAAAGGACACAATACCGGCATTTATCGCGGTTGACTGTGGGGGTACATTGCACTGGTGTCAAATCGACATTACCAGTGCATTGACGTTTCCAGCCAATACGTTTGAAGATTGGGGCAAAATTGTTGAACGAGAGCTAAACTCAATTCTGAGTGCCGACAATCCACAAAGAGGCGTCGGCAAAATTGGGGGTGGAAGACTATGGGAATTGGATGAGTCGACAGCTGCACTACTATCAAGATTGGAGCCTGGTTTTTTCCAGTGGCTTCAAGATGGGGCGAACAAAAAAGCAGCAGCCGACCAAGAGCTCCTCAAAGAACAGCAGAAAAGGTCAACGGCTGGGGGGGATGAAGGCAATACGAAAAAACCTGGGCGCAATGGAGCTCCACCACACCAAGGTCACACACCGCCCTCCGTTTTTACCAAAGACGAGTCAAAGTCTGGACGTTTCCAACCCCAACCTGTTGACCCACCCAACCCCAATGACCATATCGGCAACGGCAACAACAATGAAAAAGAGGGGGGGCCCACAAAAGATGACAACGGCAGAGCAATCGAAAAAGAAACCAGCACTGACAGCGGGGGCGGGACGATTGAATCGTCGAATATGTCCACTGAGAAACGAAGCTCTAGGAAGCTCTTCGAAACTAGCTCACTTCACGACATGGAAATATCCCCGAATAAGGAGCGGTCAACTGGTAGCCAAACCAAAACCACAAATGTCCACCACGCAAAAAACGGCAGGGGCGATAGCACCAGTAACACAACACATACCATCAACGTCAAAAGGAGAAACAACCGCCTTGTGCTGACCGTGGCAAAATGGATGGATAAAGAAATACAGAGAATTGATAATTAGGTTCATATTCGCACATTTACTTATTTGCACTATTTTACAATTTATGCACTATATTAATTTACCACGCAAATTGTATTTCCTGCACTATATTATTTACCCATGGAGAATATTTGATTAGGAAAGTGTTCTATAAGTTATTGATAGGTTTATGTGGAATGTTTAGGTTAAAAGGTCAAATAAGTTGTTATTAGGTGTACTAATATAAAATTAGGCTCATTCAACTCGCCATAATTTTCTGATCATGATTATATATACATTTGCATAGTTTACTTGCAGTTTACAAAAGTCAAATCTTGTAAATATTTACGTGCTGCGTAATTATCTAGGCCAGCGTCCTAATGGAGAAATAGTGCCCTGTATGCAACTAGCATTTACTGTACATATTTTACGAAGCCCTTCGCGTAGGCATAATTGTTTAACCCTGTCCACAACTTATATTTATATTTACTTAATAATTATAATACTTTGCTCAAGCTGAATATATTATAGACCCTGCTCAATTAATATACCCATTTACCTCGAATAAGTCCCAATTTGCCAATTATTCAACATACGTTTCCAGGAAGTGATTATTATTATCATGTTGAATATACCTTATTCTATTTACGTCATTAGGAACATTTACACTACTATTTACAGTTTTCAAACCCTAATTTATTAGTTCCAATGTGCGTCAATGTTTTCTGACAAATTGAAGCAAATTAGTAAATCGGCCGAGTTTGCCGACTTCGCGCCTCTCAAGATTAATAGTTTTTCTATTAGCCCAATTTGTACTTGGTATTTCTTTACCATAATTGTTTGAATGTATGCACGCGCGGTATAAGGCAACTGTTTCGGCTAGATGTGTTTATTTGTTGCATTCATGTCTTATTTGTGCATTTGTATTAGGAAATTACTGTAGCTGTTTTTCTATACGTGATTTCCGTGTCTTAGCTACTTTGAGAGTTTTTACTTGAGTCTGCGGACCCCAAGCTACTGAACGAAAATAAGCTAGCGATAGAAACTTCGATTAGGAAGCTCGCTAGACTTTGCGCTTTTGTAACACGCTGTATCTGATCGAAATAAAGTACCTGAAACAATTCGAACCCCTTTTTTTTCAACACACACCTACGAAATAAACTCAACTTGGCTGTCGACAAGTGGACGTTCGGCAACAACGGGAAGTCAACCACTCTAAAGGCCGTTTCTCACTACGGTCTTGAAGCAGCCGGATTCGGTGGTAGAAGACGCTGACTTCGGCGGCTTCATCACATGGCGCAGCGAGCAGGGTGATTGCATGACATTGTGCTATCACCAAGCCGGAACAAACATTGTGCGGCAGTTGGCAGAACTTCAAAAGTCCTGCTGAACATCAATTTGGCCTTGGCTGAGCGTTGGCTGTTGATTTGCAGACAGCACTGTGCCAAAGTCACGGCACTCCTGTCTACATCCTGGGAGCGGTTCTACGCTCACGCGCGGAGGACACTGGAGTTCTGACAAGCTTGTCAGGATTTCAGGCAGCTTTCACCAGTGTTCTAGCAAGGTGCTAGACGCTGGGCGGCACCGGCATTTGACAAGGAGTCATTGTCGGACGGTGGTCAAACTTACGCTGGACGTTCCTGGACATCTGGACGCCAGTGACCGCTTGCACGTCCTTCCTATGCCAAGGGAGGGTGACCTGACGGAGACAGGATCACCACAGAGCCACGCTAGTCAAAGGGCTGTTTTTTGGGCATTCGCGGAGGTCCCTCGCTCCACTGGGTAAGAGTGGACTCATACCTCGGAAGTGCAAAAGTAGGGGTATCAGTGTACAAAGGGCTGTAGCTGACAGAGGGCTGTAGCTGACAGAGAGTGGATTTGAAAACCAAGTATTAGGATACTTGGTAGCGTGTAGGGGCTTTGCGGAGCTCCCATCAAATATACACGCTGTGCCTGCTCGGTACCATCAGATCAGACAGCACAAAAGTGCCAGAAATTCTGCATTGCACAGGCGCAATTGCAGAGCAGTGTACAGAAACACTGCCCAGAATCAGAAAGTGCACCAGAGTGCACAGAAACGTGTCACAGGCGACACGGCAAGCGCAGCACTGCGCACAGCGGCATAGGAGCCGCTCAGGAAAGCAAGTGGCCGGCGTGGTCACAAGGCACACAGGCGTGCCAGAAAGAGCGCCAGAGCGCTCAGAAAGAGTGTGTACAGACCCTCTTTGGGCGCACACTGCTGGGCAAATAAATTGTTTATTGTCCAGGTGGATTTGACCGGTGTGTTGAAGTCAACGCGTGTAAACAATCACGTCAGTGGCTTTAGGAACACACCTGGTGCCAGTGCAGTAAAGGTCAACGCGTGAAAACACGTCAGGGGCCTGTAGGACTGCATTGGTATTGTGCGTGGCACAACAAATCCGTGGTGCACAGAGCACTACACAGAAAGACGCAGAGAAGCGTCCCAAGCGTCACAGGCGACACACTATAAAGAGAAACAGTGAAGGAAAATTCATCAGTGAAAATGGTTTCGCCAACGGGTCACATCAGAAAGACCCTGGGGCCAGCAAAGCACAGGGTGGAAAGTAGATTGGCAAGAGAATTTGCCAAATATGACCTGGAACTATTTGCGGAAGCATCAAAGGATGATAAGAGAACAGAGATGAGACGAGTGATTGCATCTGTCAAACAGGAGGGTGCAAAATTGGAAAGTGCAATGAATGCAGTGAAAACTCAATTTGACGCATGGAGGGATATTGTCAAGGACATTGACGAACCCGACCAGATGGAACAAGAACAGAAGATATACCAAGACTCATATGAGGAATATGCAAATATGTCAGACTTGGTGACACAGAAAGTAGTAGCCATGAATGTGTACATCGAAGAGTTGCAAGACATGATCCAGCAACAGAGCGGAAATACCATGTATGAAGTCAATACAGCATTCATACAGCAGATGGCTGCACAGATGGCTCTGACAGCTCAGGGAGCTGCTCCGGGAGCCAGTTCAACCAATGCAACCACAGCAAAGAGCGTCAAATTGCAGAAACTGGAAGTGGAACAGTTT
The DNA here is from genome assembly GCA_964036195.1 of Sphaerolaimus hirsutus. Lineage (NCBI taxonomy): Eukaryota > Metazoa > Nematoda > Chromadorea > Monhysterida > Sphaerolaimidae > Sphaerolaimus > Sphaerolaimus hirsutus. The sequence goes on from CAXIWS010000164.1 coordinate 98,785, forward strand.
ACTGGGGAAATTGTCAAATTTCGATCATGGTGGCAAATGTTCGAATCCCACATTCACAATCGGACAGATTTGGAGGACATTTCCAAGTTCTCATACTTGAGGAGCTTGCTGAAAGGTTCAGCATTTGGCATGATCAGTGGATTGAGTGTGACCGCAGAGAATTATGCACCCGCAATTGCAATGCTCAAAAAGAGATATGACCAGCCAGTTGTGGTCAGAAACACGCTGATGAGTAATATCATGAAGCTGCGACAGGCCAGGAATACCTGTCAGGATATGAGAATTTTGTTTGATGCAATTGAAAGGCTGCTCCAGCAGTTGGAGTCACTGGGTGAATCAGTGGAACATCCAATGCTGTTGAGCCAGCTGCAACAGAAAGTGCCACCCGAGGTTCTCAGAGAAATCCAGAAGGAACAGGGAACTGAGGAAGCCTTGACGGTGGAAAAATTCAGAAAGCTGTTTGGCCAGCAGCTAGCGCTCAGTGAGGCTGTACAGCACGCACAGCAAACTGAGGCACCAGTTCAGCAATCGCGCCAAGGATTTGGGAATAATCCCCGCGCACAGCAATTCAATAATCGGTTTCAAGGCAATGGGAACCGATTCAGAGGGCCAGAGAACCCAAGGACCAGCACAGGGAGCATGTCTGTGATCCAGAATGGACAAAGTGCACCACAGGCTGGATTCATGAATCCTGGGAGGCCGTGTGTGTTTTGCAATGACACACAGCAATTACACTTTAATGATAAGTGTCCAAAGTTCAAAACTGCCAGAGAAAGGAGAGTGATTTTGTCAAAGGCAGAGCGATGCCTGAGATGCCTGCAGAAAGGGCATTACATGAATCAATGTCAATTTACGAGAAGTTGCTTCTATTGCAAGTCCAATAGGCACCACACTGCGGTGTGCCCAGAGAAATTTGGTGACAATGGCAATGGAAACGCTGGACGGCAAATTCCAGCATTCAAAGCAAATGGTCAACAGAATGGCCAGCAATCAGCAAACAATGGCAGAAAGTCTGTGCCGACGGCCGGTCGACCAGCACAGAGCCAACAGAGAAAGGCTACAGTGAATTGTGTCACTGTGGAAGAAGCTGGACCAGAAATGGTGGAGACAGAAACTATATCCAGCACAGTGGTTACAGAACCAAATACAAAGCAACAGAATACGTCAGTGAACCTGTCAGTAAACAGAAATATGTCAATGCTGATGACAGCCAGAACCGTGATTGAGGCTTCAGAAATGGATACAGAGATGGAGCCTGAACAGCCACCACTACAGATTCAAGCGTTCCTGGACACAGGATCCCAGGGAACATACATGTCAGAGAAAGTGGCCAAGAAACTCAATTTGAAGAGTACAGGTGAACACCACATCCAGGTGTACACATTCGGAAATGAAAAGCCGCACTATAAAGTAGTACAGCAAGTGGAATTCAGAATGCGGCTCAGAAATGGCCAGAAAGTGGAAATGGTGGCAGATGTGGTCCCGACGTTGACCACAGAACAAGTCAAAGTGCCTGTGTCAGAACAGGACGAAAAGTACCTGCAGAAGTACTTCCCGGATGAGAGTTACTTTGCAGACAGAATTCCCAAAGGAAAAGGGACAGAGTGCAAGTTCAAGCCAGACATTATAGTGGGCTTGAATTATTTCTGGGACTTGATGTCCAGAAACACCAGCACCACCAGACTTCCGTCAGGATTGTATGTGATTCCATCAGAATTGGGATTACTGATGGGAGGTGGGCAGCTGACGAGCAACAGAAATCAATGGACCACGGATGGTGTATATCCGGTGGTGGTCAACACAATTGTGCATCAAATTCAGAGAGAAAAGTGGTACGAGGAAGCACCGTTGTCAATTGCTCCTGTACCAAATGTCAAAGATATGGATAGACTGGATACCATTGGCATAATGGACCAGCCAGACCTCGTCGAGGATGATGAGGCCATCAAGCAATTCAATGAGAGTGTACAGAGAAACCCAGATGGACGGTACTCTGTTAAGTTCATGTACAAGCCAAATTTGCATGAACTCCCAGATAACAAAGCAATGGCGTTCAAGAGGTTCAGATACCTCACCAACAGGCTCAAGAGAGACCCAGAATTACTGGAGAAAATTCAGGCAATCATGAAAGCACAAGAGGAGCAAGGAGTGATTGAGAAAGTCCAAGAGGATATTATGGATGGCAGAAAATTCCATATATTGCCTCATCAACCAGTGATAACGCCAGAGAAAACTACCACAAAGGTCAGAGAGGTATATGATGCCTCAGCAAAACCGCCAGGCATGCCAAGCTTGAATGAGTGCATGTATCGCGGTCCAGTGATACTACCACAGTTGGTAGGGATGCTGATGCGATTCCGGTTGCATGGAATCGCCCTGGTCGCAGATATAGAGAAAGCGTTTCTGCAGATTAGTCTGCAGGACAGTGACAGAGATGTGACAAGATTTCTGTGGTACAAGGATCCCACGAAACCATCTATGGAGGACAACATTCAGATTTACAGATTTGCCAGAGTACCATTTGGTATAATCTGCAGCCCAGCGCTGCTGGCGCTGACAGTCAGATATCACCTGAATCAAGCTGGCACAGAAAATGCAAAATTGATCGATGAAAATCTGTATGTGGATAATTTGATCCTCAGTGTGGACACAGAGCAGAAAGCAATCGAATTGTACCAGGAATCCAAAGTGCTGTTCACAGAGGCACAGATGAATCTGAGAGAATGGAACAGCAACAATAAGAACTTTACTTGGCAATTGGCAGAGTCAGATGTAGCCAAGGAAATTGTCACAACAGTCCTAGGAATGAAATGGGACACAGAAAGCGACCAGATGTGGCTGAAAACGCCAAAGACAGTTCAGCAATCACAATTATCAGAAACTGACCAGAAAATCAAAATTCCCACGAAAAGGACAGTTGCGAAGGTGACTGCGGGGTGTTTTGATCCAATGGGACTCGTCAGTCCTGTCCTACTGCCAGCAAAGAGATTTTTGCAGACGTTATGGCATTCAGGACCAAGTGCCAAAGAGTGGGATACCCCCCTGTCTGAGGAACAGACAGCAATTTGGCAGCAATTGGAGACAGAGTTGCTCAAAGTTGGACAGATCAAGTTCAACAGAAATCTGAATTATCAGAGTGGTGCAGATGCACAACTGCACATTTTCATCGATGCCTCAGCAATGGCATACAGCGCAGCGGCATACATATGCCAGAAAACAGAAAATGACAGCGGCACATCAAGCCTGCTGTACTCCAGATTGAGACTAGCTCCAAAGAAACCAGAAGTGACAATTCCACGGCTGGAATTGTTAGCAATGTTGATCGGCAGCAGAATGTCAAAGTTTATTCACAAAGAGCTCAAGGACGTCAAATTCAGTCAGACAGTTGTATGGTCAGATTCAACCTGTTGTCTGAAGTGGCTAACAACAGCGAAGCCACTAGCATGTTTTGTCAAGAACAGATTGGATGAAATCAGGAAAATTCAGAGTGAGACAGAGAACATGCACATCAGACACATCACAGGACTGGAGAACCCAGCTGACATGGCCACAAGAGGCATGAATATGTCAGAGTTGGAAGGCAGTAACCTGTGGTGGAAGGGGCCAGAATGGCTAATGACTGGAGAGTGGCCAGAGCCAAAAGTGGAGCCAGTCACGCCAGAAGTAATGGCAGAAATCAAGAAAGAAGAGCTCAAGTTCCCAAAAGCCAGTCCAATTTACCTGGGCGCCACACAGCAGGTGGCCAGTGACCCAGATGCCAGCAATGTGCAAGCTGACGAAAGCAAGCAAAGCAATCCATTGGGAATTGAGATTCAGAGATTCTCGTCACTGACAAAGTTACTGGATGCAACAATATACGTGATGAGATTTGTGCGACAGATGCACAAAAAGCGCAGCAAAAATGACAGTCAGAATGGATTGTCAGAAATCATGAAAAGTATCTGTGGTACAATAAAACCACAGGGAATTATCAGTATCGAAGAGAGAGAGATTGCGTTAAAATATTGGATCAAAGTGACGCAACAGAATCATTATAAAGGAGTGGCAGAGATTCTGGCAACAGGCCACAGCAGAGGCAGCCAGAATAGCAAGAAAACAGCTGCAGACCAGCAGTTGATCAAATGGCTCAATGTGCAAATGCATCAGGATGGAATACTGAAGTGCCACGGCAGAATGGAGCATACAGACCCACAGGAGGTCACAGTGCCACTCATACTGTTGCCAGCAACGGCTACAGTGACTCAGCTGATCGTCAGAGACCAGCATGAGAAGTTGATGCACGCAGGAGTGCAACACACATTGGCAGCAATCAGACAAAAGTACTGGATTACACAGGGCAGACGGGTGATCTACAATGTGACCAGAACCTGCCCAACCTGTAAGAAATTGGGAGCAAAGCCGTACCAGCTTCCACCAATGCCAGATTTACCAGAAACCAGAGTTCAGAGAGCCAGACCGTTCCAGTACACGGGCTTGGATTATTTGGGACCAGTTTGGTATAAAGTGGACAGAGATCACAGGAAAATGTGGATCTGTTTGTTCACATGTATGGTGACACGTGCAGTTCACCTAGAAAGTGTGCTAGACATGACAGCACAAGAATTCCTGAACGCAGTCAGGAGATTCATCGCCAGGCGTGGAAAGCCTGAGGCAGTGATTTCAGACAATGCGACGCAATTCAAATTGACAGAGAAAGTGCTCAGCACAAGCACTGACAAAGCCATCAATACTGGAAAGGAATGGTCAGAAATGGTCAAAAGTGGAACAGTACAGACTTACTGCTCACAGCAACAAATCCAATGGAACATGACTACTCCTATGGCACCATGGCAGGGAGGAGTCTATGAAAGAATGGTGGGCATCACCAAGAAACATTTCAAAGCAGCTGTAGGGCACAGAATGTTAACCCTGCAAGAATTGTTGACACTTCTGCCAGAAGTCGAGGCAGTAATCAACAGCAGGCCAATCTCTTACATCTATGGTGATGTAAAGAGCCTCCGAGTGCTGACGCCAAAAGACTTCCTGACAGGGGAAGGTCAAATTGGAGCACCACAATTTGATGCAGACAAAGATGGAGAATTTGTGCCCAGAATGGATAACGCAGCGAAACTGCAGAAATATTGGGAGACAACCCAGCAAACTTTGAATAAGTTCTGGGACTTGTGGCATCAAGAGTACATTCCGAGCTTGAGGGAAAGAACTCAGGTGATGCACAAACATGGCAGATTGACAGCGACTCAAGAACCCAAAGTGAATGAAGTTGTGCTGATTTATGAAGAGAACATGCCCAGAGGTGCATGGAGGATGGGTCGCATCGAGCAGTTAGAGCCCAGCAAAGATGGACAGATTCGCTCAGCAAAAGTCAGAACAGCCAACAGAAGTGTGGTCAGCAGGCCACTCAATCAATTGTATCCGCTGGAAATCAATTCAAAGACAATGGATATCCCAGAGACAGCAGTGACGGTCAAAGTGGATTTACTGGACCCAGTAATTGTCCAGAAACATGTCAGAAATCAGAGTTCAAACAAAGACTCTGTACCAAACCCTGCTCAGAGGAACTCAGCATCAGATAGAGTCCTGAGGAGTGTGACAGGGAAAACCATGGCAACCACCAGTAGTCTGGTGATTGGAATGCTGTGTATGGTGTTGATGCTGACAGGCATGTCAGAGTCAGCAACGCTGAGAGAAGCCGGCAAAGCTTACAGCGAAGTATTTTCCAGAACATACGTTCTAGAAACCTCGACAGTAAGGCCACCATCATTGGCAGCGCATCATGGATTGCCGCCTTTGCCTTCAGAATGGCCACCAAAATCTGTCAGAGAAATGCAGACTTATGAGAGATTCAAGGATGCAATCAAGGATCATCCTGTGGAACAGGTGATCAATTCACAAAGCCAGAAGTATCAGATTTGCACCAGTGGAAGGCATGGACATGCGCTTACAGTTCCTGAAGAAGTGCAGTGCCATATCCCACCAAGGAATTTTGTCAAGGCAATGAAAGTTACACTTTACGCACAGAGACAGATTCCACAGAAAGAGAAAGCATACAGATGCTACATCAGAATCAAAGAAATCATCACACACACCAGTTTCTGGGGAGCGAAAGGCATTACAGGCAATTTTGAGAAATACCAGCAAGTTGGCGTGGTAGCCTGTAACTATGCAAGAATTCACAAGATGTTCAGAGGAACACCTTTGGTGGAAATGGAGCCCAAAGTGTGGACAACCAATCAAACCTTGAATGTGGAATATTCATGGTGTTGTCATGACAAAGAGAATGTCGTCAGTAACTTCTACATGGAAGAAGGAACCGTGGCTTCACTTGATGGAAAGACTGTAATCAGCGACTTGCAAGATTTCAGCCAGTGCAGAGCCATGATGGGACATTGCAGAGACCACAATTATGGAATCACAGTGTGGGATACAGAGAACTTCAAGCATCAATGTGCATACGAGAGAATTGGCAGATTCAAATCAGAGATATCTGGCCAGACAATTATTGTGTCAAAATTGCAAGCAGCATATTCCCACAGCAACAGAACAAAGAGGCCAATTGGCTCAGAATGTGTTCCAGGAGACACATACTACACCGATCAAGGAGGTGTATTCATCCAGTTTGACAGAAGAGAAGATGTGCCTGTAGAATGGGCAATGCCAGGAAAGATAGTGGAGGCGAGAGAGTCGACAATCAGTGGAACACTGTATGCCAGATTGGACGACAGAAACTCCAAGTTTCAGTTCCTGCAACATGTGGTCAGAGAGATGACTCAGGCACAATTTGCGATTGTATGGCATCAGCTATGTCAACTTCGCAAGAACCAGCTGGACATGCTGACTCAGCTTTTCCGCATTGATCCAACACTGGGGATTCGAGCCATGCTGGGAAGACAGGATGTTCATGCAGAATGGGCTGGAGAAGCAATTATGTTTTGGGAATGCAAGGAAGTGCAGCCATACATAATTTATCAAACGGGAAAAGTGGGAGAGACATGTTACAAGTACACACCAATGAGATTGGACAAAGACGGGCCCTTGTGGTTCAAAAGCCCAGGCAGCAGAGACTTGGTGGAGAAATCACCAGAAGAGGATTGCAGCCACACCACACCGCACCTGTACAGAAATGAACATGGACAGTGGAAGTCCGCACATGGAATGGTGCATGTCACAGAGACTCCAATTGAAATGACATGGAAAGGACAATGGCAGGCCTTCACGTTTGATGCGCCTCACCTGTTCACCAACATTGTCAACAGAGCGACCAATTTCATGGATGTCAGAGGCCAGATTCAGAGACTACAGAATTTAGAGCATGTGCAGAACCAGTTGATCGATTACACAGCAGATATGTCATTGGATCCCAGAGTGATCAGAAATTCAATAGAAGGCATTGGAGCTGGAATTGGACAGACAGCAGCAGGAATCGGCAAAGCATATGGTCACTATATATCTGGAGTGTCAAAAGGGTATACCAACTTTATGGGAGGAATGCTGAAAGGACCCTTTCAAGTGATCATCAACACAATCGCAATGCTGCTGGGGATCACAATCCTGATAGCCGGAATTGTAGCTGCAGGATACCTGTGGTACAATTGGAGAATTGCCACAGGGAAACCAGTGATTCCACCATGCGTATACACATGCATATGGAAATGCATAGTGTGTCCATTCAAGTGCATATGGCTATGCTTCAGAGCCATCAGATACACTATCAAGAAGTCAACTCAGAGAGAGACCAATTACCTACAGAGGAAAGTGCGCAAGACAGAGTTGAGACCAGCAATCAAGAGAAGAGCCAGATCCAACTCAACACAGTCCGTCAGATTTGCCAGGAGAGCGGAAACAGAGGACAGAATGGCAAAGTCACTATCAGCATACGTTCAACCAGATGAAAGTTCAGCTGATGAAGGACAAGTCAGAGCCAGGAACAGAGACAGTGTTCACATGCCCGATATCCGCAAATTCACCTCACGCGAACGCGCAGGAAGCGACACGGGCAACTACCTGCTTCATCATCAGGCTAGGTCGGCGTTGGCATCACCAACAACCGGACCTGCAACTTCACGCACACCCACGACTTCGCGCACGACCACGTTCACCACCGAGGCGACTGTGGAAACGCCACTCATCACTTTGGCGCCCACCACCACCAGCATGTGACGTTGCTGCAACAACGGGGTGCAGCAACTCTTCCGCCCGGAGTGTGCTGACCGTGGCAAAATGGATGGATAAAGAAATACAGAGAATTGATAATTAGGTTCATATTCGCACATTTACTTATTTGCACTATTTTACAATTTATGCACTATATTAATTTACCACGCAAATTGTATTTCCTGCACTATATTATTTACCCATGGAGAATATTCGATTAGGAAAGTGTTCTATAAGTTATTGATAGGTTTATGTGGAATGTTTAGGTTAAAAGGTCAAATAAGTTGTTATTAGGTGTATTAATATAAAATTAGGCTCATTCAACTCGCCATAATTTTCTGATCATGATTATATATACATTTGCATAGTTTACTTGCAGTTTACAAAAGTCAAATCTTGTAAATATTTACGTGCTGCGTAATTATCTAGGCCAGCGTCCTAATGGAGAAATAGTGCCCTGTATGCAACTAGCATTTACTGTACGTATTTTACGAAGCCCTTCGCGTAGGCATAAATGTTTAACCCTGTCCACAACTTATATTTATATTTACTTAATAATTATAATACTTTGCTCAAGCTGAATATATTATAGACCCTGCTCAATTAATATACCCATTTACCTCGAATAAGTCCCAATTTGCCAATTATTCAACATATGTTTCCAGGAAGTGATTATTATTATCATGTTGAATATACCTTATTCTATTTACGTCATTAGGAACATTTACACTACTATTTACAGTTTTCAAACCCTAATTTATTAGTTCCAATGTGCGTCAATGTTTTCTGACAAATTGAAGCAAATTAGTAAATCGGCCGAGTTTGCCGACTTCGCGCCTCTCAAGATTAATAGTTTTTCTATTAGCCCAATTTGTACTTGGTATTTCTTTACCATAATTGTTTGAATGTATGCACGCGCGGTATAAGGCAACTGTTTCGGCTAGATGTGTTTATTTGTTGCATTCATGTCTTATTTGTGCATTTGTATTAGGAAATTACTGTAGCTGTTTTTCTATACGTGATTTCCGTGTCTTAGCTACTTTGAGAGTTTTTACTTGAGTCTGCGGACCCCAAGCTACTGAACGAAAATAAGCTAGCGATAGAAACTTCGATTAGGAAGCTCGCTAGACTTTGCGCTTTTGTAACACGCTGTATCTGATCGAAATAAAGTACCTGAAACAATTCGAACCCCTTTTTTTTCAACACACACCTACGAAATAAACTCAACTTGGCTGTCGACAAGTGGACGTTCGGCAACAACGGGAAGTCAACCACTCTAAAGGCCGTTTCTCACTACGGTCTTGGAGCTGCTGGATTCGGTGGTAGAAGACGCTGACTTCGGTGGCTTCGTCACACGCCTAGACGCAAAGGACGACGACAATGACGATGACGATGACGTTTTGTGGCGAGATGGCATGTCAGAATCTGAAGATGAGCACATGCAGGATATTGTTGTTGACAATGATGAGAACATGTTTGCCACAGTAGAAAGTGATAGTGATAGTGTGGAGGTTGTTTGTTTAATAGTGTATTTTTGATTACTGTATCTTTTGCAATTACGAACCTACCCACAACACACAGCCACTGACAAAGGATGAAATTGCCGCTGTGAACGACCATACACAATTGCGATTGAAAAGACAAGCTGCTCAAAAGTCACCACCACAATCGACAACGACAAAAAAGGACGACCATGTTGTCGATGCCAACGACAGTGACAAAATAAACAAGGGTGTTTTCATGGTCAAAGAAATCCTTGTTGACAATGGATACAAAATGCCAAGTTTCTGGGCATCCAACATGGCCACATCCACGTTGGACTATTGGATAGCCAAAAAATTGAAGGAGACTCTGACAGTGTTTGATCACATGTCTTTAGAGGATGCAACGACTTATGTGGCCTCAGTGCTACTTGACGATGACAATGCTCTGTTACATGGAGATTCTCTACGATCGAACACGTTGTCTTTTGAGGCAAATGCAGAAACACCCTCACATATTGGAATACGTCGCTTTGCGATTCGAAACCCAGATAACAATCTTGTCACAAGAATGTACATTAGTGAGCACTTGGCATGGGAACTAGGCTTTGTCAGTGTGTCACATATACGTGCAAATCAAATTGATTGGCAAGATGTCAACAATAGGCAACGTGGATATATGATCAGTAGAATGCGAACATATGCCACAGTTCCCCATCAGCTGGATTTACGTCGACAAGTACAAGTTCGATGTGATAGTGTGGACCCAACATGTACTGTATTTCAATCTGAGGAAAAGCCAATATTGGCTGTGTTTACATGGAAAGCGGCACTACACTCGCCCGACAGCGGTTCAGCTGCGTGGCAGTTTTCACGGCGCAATTATGTATATGAACCAACGTCGCCGCACTTTGTACCACTGAAACAGGTAATATATACTTGTGTAGCCACATGCACACATGTACACATACTATATAAACAACACCACCACAGACACCGACAAGTGGATGTGAAAAAGGGCTGAAAATAGCTCTTTTCAACCATTGGGGCAAACCGATGCGTGCAAATGGAATTGTGTTTGCAAAATGTGCATTGACGAATTCAAATGCAGAAGGCGGAGTCGATGCTGATTGGATTTGATCTACGATTCATTCATCTCTTTATTACTTTATTGGTTGTTGCATGAATAAACAAAAACAAAATTTTTTTGCAGTGATTATTTGACTATTCTATTGTTGTGGGCAACTCAAAATGGCTAATCGGCAATCTCGTCGTTCAAAGCCACTATATCAGTCATCAGCGAATTTTCTATCTTCAGCTCGAAATCAAACAACCAGCTGCAACTCATATTTACAGTTTGCACCACGTGGTACACACTGGTATGATACTATGGCCAATGTGCCAGATGAAATATTTACACGGCAATACTGGGCACAACAACTTGATCAAAATGCTGGTGTTTTGGAAGCCACAAACCGTGACAAATGGTCGTCTGCTATGTTATCGGAGCTGTCTTCACAAAAACTAATAACGCCAAATGTGCAAGATACGTCTGATGTGAACATGCAACAACAACAGGAACAGTTTACGCACACAACAGGCGAACCCGCAGCGCCACAGGGACAATTGCACTCACAAAAACCACCATTAGAAAGCAATATTGGCACTGTGCCAGCTGCAGCAAAGGGAGGAAAGAAAAAGAAATCACAAGAGAGTATACAGTTTGTTCAACCACCAAGCAATGCTGCGAATGCAAAATCAAACAGTTCCACGGCTGGAATTTCTGTTTCTTCCGAGTGGCTATAGTGATTGTTGTGTCTTTGCTATTGTGTTAATTCAATAAAATCAATTTCTTGATACTGTCTAATGCGTACTTGTTTGTGTGTAGTACAATACACATGCATATGTTTCGATATATGCAATATTGTGTCACTTTTACATACCGTGTCATTATACATGTGGTTCATCGGCACTAGCTTACATCATGTCTTCCAATCATCCTGCACGTATATTGAGCCCAAGAAAGAAACTTTTGGACAGTGGATCGCACCTGCTACCATGTCCACCAGAATTCCGACCAGGTAAGATATGCATGTGTAATTTAAGCCATATATACAAAGGCACACCCTATTTAGATGCATTACCCCCGACACAAGCATATGTGAGCCACTGTGATCGTGAACAACTACTTCTAATAAGCGATGGCAATGAAACATCACCATGTAAGATTATTATTGTTTTTTGTTTTAATTTATGCATGAATACTATTGCTCCACACCATACAAAGACGTGTTCACAACCGTTGCAGCCAGTACGGGTCTATTGGACTTCTCATCGCTACATTTACATTTGGTGATGCGCGTTGTTACAATCGATGGGCATGAGATAAAAAAAGAATATCCCGTGGGAAACATCTTTAATGCTGCAGCTCCTGTGTCGCTTAAGGATCAAGTTGCATATGTGCCAAACCCACTAGAAAGCATTTGGGACGGAATAGAGATATTCCACAATTCATTGTTGCTGTGTCGAGAGTCAAATTACAGCAAAAAGGCATATATAAAAAAGGTACTACAAACAAGTGGTGTATATAGACGAACACAACTAGCAGCCAGCGGCTGGGTGGAACTCAAGGATGAAGAAGCACCAGACATTCAAAGTGGTGCAACCGAATACTTTAAAAAAAGATCTGAACCGGTCTTTCTCACTCAAGAGTTCTATGGAAGATTGGCTCTGGACTTTGGTGAACAGTCCAAGCCTTGGCATTCGTCAATGCAATTGACAATTGTACTTAGACGAGTACCCGACAGTCTCATGTTTGAATCGTTTAGCCTACCAAAGGAATATGTTGGAAAGCTGAAAATAAAATTTGACAATATTGAGTTGTCTGTACGTAAAATACACCCGGTATGTGATTTTCACACTATATGTGATTTAAACACACTACATGTGATTTTAACACACTACATGTGATTTTAACACCCTATACATAGGTGACATCACTATCTGTCGCATTGGCTGATCGTGTTAAGACACATGGAATTTACCACTCCTTCAGGCAGTATAATGTGGGCCAGGTGTCTATTTCACAATTGTTTGAAGATTAAAACAGAAATAGAAAAAATGACCATTGGCTACTCATTTTTTCTGTTTGTGTTTTATCACATACAACACTTGTGAAAATGACATACAGATATTTTTAACTGAAGGAGCTCGCGCTGCGCCTCCCATTGCCCTAGGAACCCAGGCTAGTTTTTAAAAAAAAAAATTTAAAAAAAAATTTTAAAAATTTTTTTTAAAAATTTTTTATTTTTTGTAGGTGGGGAAGCTACCTCGAGGATTAATAATTGCAATGACTAAAACCGATGCAGCTAATCCCCAGTCGACAGATGAACCTAGACATAACTACATACCAATGTATGTGTCTGATTTATCTGTCCAAACAGGCCATTGCGATTCAATTGGAATATGGCAAACAGCTCAGACATTTTCAGAGAATGTTATTCTTTAATTGAAAACTGGACAGCCGTACAAAATGAGTTGACAATGATAAAGTTTACAACATGTCAATTCTTTGTATGTATAAGCTTGTGCAATGATAAGGTCACCAGGTATGTTATATGTAGCTAAATGAGTCAAAAAATGCCATTTTTAATGTAATTTTTCCATTTTCAGCAATACTTGGGAGGCTCTGAATACTGGTGATGCTTTTCTCAATTTGACATTTGCCAAGCCCATACCCCGGGGTGGTGTGATATTATATACATTATTAATAAACGACGCGTTCTTGAGAATCGGTATGTCATTTTCACTATGTGTCATTTTCACAGCGTGTTATATTCACACTTGTATGTTATTTTCACAAACGTCTATTTCACTATTTCAGACCCTACCAACACCATTTACACTCAACAAGTCCATGCATAGTGATAAACTGTGATTGTGTTTCAATGTGATTTTTTAATTTGTATCAATAAAGCAGCAGCAACTAACAGACAACAATTTTTATTTTTTCTCCTCCCATTATCACAACAACAATAATAACAACACCTAGAGTAACAACACCTAAGTCAACAACTAACTAATCTAATTTTTTTGGTGTGAGCTCAATGTGCTTGTTTTTTTTGTCTGTGCACATTATGAGCTCACTTTTACATTCACTCACTCACTCACTCAGCGAGAATAAAAAAAATTAGACAATATTTTTTGTATTTTTTTATTTTTGCGAAAAATAAATAAATGTGCCATTGGTTTTTTGGTATTTTTGTATTTTTTTGTGAAAAATAAATAAAAGGTACTATTGTTTTTTGGTATTTTTGTATTTTTTGTGAAAAATAAATAAAAGGTGCTATTGTTTTTTTGGTATTTTTGTATTTTTTTGTGAAAAATAAATAAAAGGTGCCAATATTTTTTTGTATTTTTGTATTTTTGTGAAAAAATATATTTGATGAATTTGTTTTTTGTATTTTCTGTTTTTTATATATATTTTCTCTTTACATTCTTTGAAACATACCTCACTCAAAACACCATCTCATGAGGTATGCTGTTTTGTCAAGGCACATTGAAAGAATAAGTGTAGCGATAAGTTACATGTGCCACATGTTAAAAGTGAACTTGACATTCATATTTACAGATACAGCAGTTGACACACTTTTTGTACAGATAACCCAAGGGGGGGCATTTTTTACAGATACACGTTTTTTACAGATACCTTGTCACATAGCTGTGCACAATTTTGGTGTATAGCTGTACATCAAATAAGCTCATATTCTATGGTACATTTCACATGGTCCTGCACAGCTCCATGCAGGTCTCTGGGGATACAGTGAGGTGACCCTCGCACTCGCAGTGCGCGCAGCGAAGGAACAGGTGGTGCGTGGCCTCGGTGGTGTTGCAGAACCTTCAAGCAAAAAGTATTGTTTCCAAAATAGACAAAAACAGATTTCAGATTATGAATTTGGAATTTTTTGTCAGATCCCACAATTTTGAAAGTTTTTCATCGAACCCCACAAAAGTTTTTATTGTCTCCAAACAATTAAACGTTTTCCATAAAACCCCATCACAAAAGTACCTGCAATTTTTCCAAAATTCATAGCCATTTGTGGCCTTTGGTCTTTCCCCCCCCTCTACATATGTCCCACTGCTACTGCCCTGTTCGCATGGGGGGGGTACATAGCCCTTTGTGTTTGGACTGCCCGAGTTGGCACCCCTGCGATAGGCAGGATTCAGGGGCACCTGCGGCACCTGGGTGGGGTTGACCGTCATGCAGAGCACGCGGGCAATCAACTTTTCCACCTTTCTCCACTTCAGCAGTTTGGCCATCACCATTTCGTCCAGATTCAACGGTGGTGCCACTGTGCCATCCGCCTGCAACTTTTCCATGAAGGCATACTGCAACTCGGTCACGGACTTGTTCCGGGGGATCTACAAGGGGGGTTATGAATTTGAGTAGTGATTAAACCCATCACCCATGTTTATTGTATGCATATATAGATAACCAACATAGCCATCCACTTTGATGCGCATTTGTCCAGTCTTTGGATCGGGCACCCATTGGACCGTTGGCAATGTGTCCAAGGGTTTTGGGGGGTTGCCAAAACCCCTGCGCGCGCGTGCATATAGCGTTGTGTACATTAAGGCCGATGGCCCATGCCCCTCGCGCCCTAGGTAGTCCTTTGTCAAAAATGTGCCCGACATGTCAGCCCCATTCAAATCCACATTTTGCCTGAACACAACATGGATTTCGCTCATGGATTGTATTCTGTTTCTGCCCCTTGACATGATGCGCTGTAGTCTAACTGGGAAGCCACTATTCAAGTGGGTGCACATTGCGGTGGAAACAACCTGGGGGTCGGTTGTGTGTCTCGTTTGAGTGCGCACAAGGTTGCCGTTTAGTTCAAACATCAGAATGTACTTTTGTGGCTCTGGATCCACACCCTCATACTCCCGGAACAGTGCATCGAACGGCAAAGCATTCCGCTCAATGTCAATGGCGCGCAGCATGCCGCCATAGGCTGTCAAAGCCAAGGCTGTGGCCAGCATTTGTCTGTCTGCTTCGAGCACACACTCGCGCACAACCTCCTTGGCCCTAGCAAGGTTCACATTTTCGATTATGTTTATGCGCTGCGCTATTTGTTGTTGAACGGTGGGCTCTTGCCCTGGCTCTACCCTCAGCCTTTCCACCCCCTCTTGTGCTGTTTCAGGGATGGAGGAAACGGAAACCCCCAACTCAGCTCTGCCATGGGGTGGTGGAGTGATCAGCTCGTACATCGGTCTGCCCGTTGGATCCTTTGGCACATCTGGCACCCCTGACAGAGGCTCCAGAAGGGCTGGCATTCCTTGTGTAGGTGCAGTTGAGCAGCCCGCCCCAGGTTCAGTCACAGGTTCTGCTCTAGTGGTGGCAGCACAGCTACTGGACCTGCTGCTGCTGCTGGTCATCGTGGCATAGTTTCTCGTGCTGGTGGTGGTGGTGGTGGTGGTGGTTTCTGGCAAAGAGTGGGCAGATGGATCAACGGGCACATGTGGGTCTGGCAGGTGTGGCAACTGGCAAATGGCAACATTGGTGGTGTCACTGGCAAAGTTGGTCGTGCCATTGGCAACCTTGGTGGTGATGGCATTTGGAACCTTGGTGGTCCCATTGACATGAGCGGGTGTGGCACGAATACTGGAGTAGCTGGAATTGACTGTCCACCACCCAATGCCACAAGATGGGCAGCTTGAGCCATCGACATTGGAGGCATTGTTGCCATATATCCCTTCTCACAGCACCATCTTATAAAAGTGGACATACGGTCGTGGTATTCTTGATTGCTTTCCCTCACTGGTCGGCAGCTGGCACTGCGCCAACCATTTCCAGCTTGCGCCGTGCCACCTGCAAAGTGAATAAAAAGAATTGACCATGACAGCTTCACATTGATTTTACATTGACTATTTGGTTTCTGACATGCATTGACAAAAACATTGTTTGTGATATCACACCCCCCACTTCACCCCACTTCACCCCACTTCAAATACAAACCCCACCATCAAACCCACCTGACGCAGTGGACTGGTCATAACTGGCAAATCGTCTGTGAGCTGGTTCAGACCCAGCAGCTGCCAGATTACATCTTCCTCTATTGACGTTATCACACTGTCTAGATCGCCCCCTGGACACTTGTTGGGAACCGGCACCGTTGTATCCATGTCCGGCATTTGCTTTGCCTCTACCACCAGCATCTCCTCCAGCTTCTTTAGAGGAGGTAGCTGGAGGTGCTCTCGTGCTATCTGCCGCATGCGTGGACACATCTCCAACTGGACCGTCTCGTTCACCTGTAGCAGCTCCCTGATCTTCTCCATCTCCATTGGCAGGCTGTCCAGATCCAACTGTTGTTCTGCGCTTCTTGACGACGTGGCCACTGTCACCTGTTGGTCCTGACCTTTCGCTGGAGAGCACTGTGCTGACCCTGTCTGTTCCTTGTCCATCACCATGTTTGCTGCCTTTTTTTCCAACTGCCTTAGTTCCAGCTTTGAGTTGACATGCTTCAGCAGGCGTGTTTGTGGTGATGGGGAGCTGTTGCGACTGCTCTTGGTGCTGCTGGCTGTTGCTTTGCACTTTTTGCACCTGCGCTTCTTTCTGGCCGTCTGCGACTGTGCTGAACTGTTGCTTTTGCTGCTTGAGCTGCTGTCGCTGGATGTCCAGCCCCATTTGCCACGCCACTGATGCTTCTTCATATGCTTTGCCACGGGCTGACCCCCCTTCTGCGGTGAGGTGAACAGCCTTTTCCTGACACATATCACTGCGTTGTCTGCATTTGTGACCCTTTTCAATTGTCTCTGCTCCATTTTTGGGGCATTCAACAGGCCACTGGTGCTGGTGCTGGTGCTGCCGTATGCTTGGGTCATTGCGTTCAACCCCCTCACTCTCCATGTTTGCATAACCGTCATTCCTGGAAGGCACTTTGGTGGTGGAGACCCCACAATCACCACCTCCAGTTCTGACCTCCTTTTCTTTGCTACCGGTCCATGTGGCGTCTGTGGTGCCCGCTGTGCCCGTCCTACATGTGGTACCCGTGGCTTCTGTGGTGCCCGTGGTTTCTGTGGTGCACCCGGCGGCTGTGGTCTCTGTGGTCCCTCTGGTACACCCGGTGCCTGTGGTGTCTGTGGTGCAGCCGGTGCCTCTGGTACAGTCGGTGCCTCTGGTACAGCCGGTGCCTCTGGTGCAGCCGGCGCCTGTGGTGCAGCCGGCGCCTGTGGTGCAGTCGGTGCCACTGGCACCACTGCCTTTGATGTGCTGGCTGGCCAGTCTGCCACTATCGGCCTTTGTTGGGGAGTGCCTGGTGGTAGTGGAATGGCCTCTACTGGGAGCTGCTTTTCCACCTCCATGGGTGCCTATAAGGGGGTGGGAGGTGAGATTATTTTACAGTCATCGTTTAATATGTCATATGTGTGCCCCCCTAAAACGCCAAAAGCAGGACGACATGTGATATGTATGACCTACTTAAGATGTGAAAAGCACCATATGTGATATGTATGATCCCATGGTATGTACACACAAACATAAAAACAACCCTCTTATCAACATACCTTTGTCTTTGAGTCCACCTCCATCTGTGCAGCTTGACCTTCTGTCTCCTGGGACGTTGTGTCCATTGGGGTTTCTACCTGGGCCTGTGGGACTACAGCTGGGGTCACTGATGACGTCTGCACAGGGGGGGTGTGGGGGGGTTTGAATCAAAGTACAAAAAACATAGCACATTTCCATCTTCACAACCGTTTTCACAACAAAACAAGAATGTCAACAAAAACATCAACAAACCAAGGTGCAGCCACTGTCCTTCTGTTTCTGGTGGCTGTCTGCTGTTGCTGTGTCCATCTGGGTGGCTGGGTTGCTGTCGACCGATGTGTCGTCGCTGCTGACCGGTGTGTTCCTCTGCAAAATGAAAAGCACAGTCACTAAAATGTCTTGGTAGATTCAGTGTTGAGTATGTATAGAAAAAAGTGATGGAAAAACAAACCTGCTCCACTACATCTGCCCTCCTTTCTTCTTCCAACACTCTCTCTTGAACCCGCACTAGTCTTTCTCTTGTGAGATTTGGCCTTGATGTTGTCACCACAACCGTTGAACTGGTCTCCCTCAATCGTTGCTGTGTGTGGGGGGGAATGGGAATGGACAGTGGAAAAAGTAATTGTTTCGCACACATACACACACACACACACACACACACAAATCACAATAAAAACATGAAAAAACCACAAACCAGGGGGGTGGGGGCTGTCCATCTTGCCATCTCCTCAGCCGTTCCGGATCGGTGTCCTGTCTTTGTGTCCTTTTTGTTCTGACCCTTGTGTCCTTGTCTGGTGATTGTGGCCTGCTGGAAGGAGGCGGTCTGCTGCCAGGAGGGCACCTGAATCTGAGTGGTCTGAGTTGCTGGTTGTCCACGTGTCGATCCACTATCTCTGTAATTACTGTCACTGACGTGGTCACCACTTCTGTCTGACTGCCCAGATTTTGCTCCACATTCAACCTGGTGGCATTCGGTGGTGCTGTTCTGGCCAGCACAGCTGCAGATTCCGGACACAGGTGTCCCACCTGTAAGGACTGGCTGTTGGCTGTAGGTAGTGATATGGCCACCTTGGTTGTATCTGCGTGAAAGGGGGGGGGGGGATAAGAGATAAAAAAACATATTCGCATTCACTGGCAGACCATAGCAAATCCACAAAAATGTGACATTCAACAGCAACATTAGCAAACATTCACAAAAATGACCAACCCTGGCTTCTGTCCACCAGTGCTACTTGACCGTGTCGTGGGTGGCAGAACATTGGGAACAGGTCTGAAATCCCTGACCCTTTCGATTGCTGGCGATGGCGGTACGCGTTGAACGTCAGCAACAAGCACCCTGTGTTTGTACAAGAATGTTTACACATTTATTTGCCACATTTGCTCCAATAATTCCCTCATGGTATTGTTAAATAAAGCCCCTGGGGGTCTTACACTTTACATGTTGTGGCATGTGGTTGAGTAAAAACAACTCCCTGGGGTCTTATTTGTGAAGTCACCCCCACCAACCTTGCTATGGGTATGTCCACCGTCGACACACGCCCCCGTCCACGTCCGCGTCCGCGACCACACAGGGCAGCAGACCCGTCCACCTGCTTCACTTTCTCCAGCTCGGTCTGTGCCAGGAACTCTGGCCTTCTTGGTGGCTGCTCGTCAGCACAGGGGGGGGTGTAGATCCCAGCTTTGACCACCGGCTTGACAGCTGTCGGACCTGTACAAAAAAGGGGACTAATGAAATTGTGTCACCAAAAATCAAACATTCACACAAGCCAAAACACTGCAAAAGTGCCATATTCCAACCCACCTGGTTTCCAGAAAGTGGACAGTGGTCCACCTGTAGATGCTTTAGCAGTGTGATTAGCTGCAACAACAGCAGCATACGTTCGCGCCGGTGCGTACTGGGTGTTGGGGGTGCTGCTGACAGGTTTCGTGCTGGTGGATCCAGCAGAATCGATGATGTCTGGTGCCTGCAATGTTTTGTGCAATTGTTTATTGTTATATACCACACATTCACAAATGAGACCCCAGGGGGTTATTTTTGTACTACAAAAACCAGATACCACAACATGTAAAGTGTAAGACCCCCAGGGGCTTTATTTAACAATACCATGAGGGAATTATTCAAGAGTCGGGTTTTTTCAATCAAAACACACATTCAAGAGAAAAGGGACCTTTTCACAACAACACAAGATCTAAAAACAAAAACTAGCCTTGCTTTTGTCTTTCTGAACTTCACTTTTCTTGCTGCCACTCTGCTCCACCTTTGAAGTGCCAAACCGCAAGTGAAGCTCCTTGAAAGCTTCACCGAAAACTTGTAGAAGCTCTTGCGATGTTTCACTGCCTTCAAGAGTTATAAGCTCAAACAAGAGCTTTTGTCTGCTGCCAGCACTGTCATCCAGATTGTATGTCGCTGTATCGATGTTTGTCCTGAAAGTAAAAGTTTGGATTTTGCACATACCATACTTCCTCGAAACACCCACAGGGGCTAATCTTTTCAGAATGGAGACATTAGGATTAATTTTTCAGAATGGAAACATTGAAGGATTTTTTGAGAGTTTATTTAGTTATTTTTTTCCTCAGGATTATTTCGAGGGTTTTTGTTATTTTTTCCTCATTAGATTTTTTGAGTGAGTAAATTCCTGGGGATAATTAGAAAAAACGAATACATTTACATGACCCATTTGTACATACGTTCACCCCCATGTTTCACAAACTTCGTTCAAGCAGCCGAGCATAAAACGACCCACATATTTTACAATACTTCATCACAAAAATGCATTCATCTCATATGAAATCACCATATTTTTTCTTTATCATATTTCCTCAAAATAACCCCGGGGGATTTTTCTTTCAGAATAGAAAACTTTTGGGAGTTTTTAGGAGGTATCCCTTTCCACAATTACAAAAACAGGTATTTCAAGAATGAAAGTTATTTTTCACAATGTAAAAACATCAGGTTTTTTTTCCAAGGGTTTATTCAAGAAAGCATATTTTGAGGGAATGCGATAATCGTTTTTACAATTTAAACATCTGCAAAGTGTGATGAAACATTGTAAAATATATACATTGCTTTATTTTCACAATTAAAACATTAGCGAAGTAGATATATTTTGATATTTTTACATAAAGCCCCAAAATATATACGGCCCCCTTCTCCATATAATATTTTCAGTCTAGAAAACAAAACAACATAACATTATAGCACTGAAAAACGACGCTTTCCATTTCAATGGAATGTAATGTACACAACAACAAATACATTATGTAACACTGCGTATCCAAAACATTTTCGTTCTTTGGGCAAAAAAAACAACTAAATTCATAAATATCAGATTTATTGAGTGTGAAAAAGTTGCTCAAAATAATTTAAATTTATTCCATTTAATAAAGCGGCAAACCATTAACAATCAAAAACGATGTACCATCCCATATTTTTCATGATTTTGAGTTTACTCGGTGTGTTTCAATTTTGGCACATTTCCCAGAAAAATTTCAAAACATTTTAAAACTTTTAAGGATCTACATGGAGTGCATATGATAGCATTTGCACATATTGCACTTGTCCATTTGACTCCAGCGGAATAATTACATGCAGTGTCGAAGACTTGAAGCAGGAAAACTTCAGAAGCGTGAGTTTTTAAAATTTAGGCATATTTTTAAACCGACGCGTTCGCAACCTTCAATTATATCCACTGGACATCACACTTAGTATGGAAACCAATTATAGTCAGTGGACATCACACTTAGTATGGAAACCTACCATAACACATTTGAATAATGAACCAAAAAATACGTTAATAGAATGACAAAGTGTTAAACTTATTCTAATGCTTTAACATATGCTAGTATACTACACATACCTTGTGGTCCACGGAATATCCACATCAAACAATAAAAACAGCTGAAAAACATGATCCGATCATTCACATTGACACTTTTATTTTTCAGATTTATTATCGCTTTAAATTGATGTGCTTAACGTTCTTTTGACAACATTTCAGGACAAAATCAAAAGCGAATGGAGCATTGGCAGCAAATTGCAACTTCCGGCCGGCTTTTGCAACCTAGAAGATGTTCTCAAACCACGGTATATTACTGTTACGTTTTTAAACATTGTTATATTTCAAATTTGAAAAACGATTATTTTAAAAAACCAGAGAACAATGAAAAACGAGGGAGAATTTTGAAGGTTGTGGGGGTATAAAAAACATGGAAAACAGCCAAAAATATGAAAGGATAAACGTTTTTTTAACCATATTTTACTTAAACGTAAAACGTTTCAAAATAAAACATTCTTTTTTATAAGCACATCAATTTAAAGCGATAATAAATCTGAAAAATAAAATTATCAATGTGAATGAGCGAATCATGTTTTTTGATTATCTTAGCCCTTCAAACACATTTCAGACTCGGTCCAAATACAATCATAGAGTGCAGCGTCGATAAAACAACCGTTCCCCCAGCACACCTGTCTTTCAAACTCGACGAGCAGACAAAGTCGACGCCTGGCAGCTTTACGACGACAACAAGCAGCAAAATGCCCACCGCAAAATTTGACATGGAACAGTTTGTGACGGCCCCAGGGGATACCGTGACGATTACGAAATCAATACGTTCGATTTTTTTAAGCTGGATTGTTTCGATTTTTTTAATGGGTTTTTACTGAAAAAGAAAATGTGCATTAGTTAATTTATTGCTTAAAAACATAGGTGGACATGTGTGAAGGTGTGGAAAAAGTGCAGAAACAGATGTATGGCTTTCTCATGGGCCTTGAAAAAGCAATATCAAATGATTTTGAAACACAAAAAAAACTCATGCTGACACAACATGACATCCAAATGAAAGGCCTATCTAATTTCAAGATGTCTAGTGTGGCTACAACAGAAAAACCAGAAATCTTTCATGCCTGCAACCAATTTAGTGTGGAATTGAATAAATACAACGTGGATTTTTCTAGACAGCTAAAAAACACTACTGACACCATTTTGGCCAAACTGGGGCACTTCAAATCAGATGTTTTAGAAAAGATGTCAGTGACCAGGCACACTGATGTGCATGTGGCAAAAACGGTGTGCAAATTTTTTTTTTTATTCAATCTGTGAACACTAAAATATGATCTTTCACAAAAACAAAAACATCTCATAGAATGAAAATGCTGGCCTTCAAACAGTTTTAATGAAAATGAAAGATTTTTTTGATGAGCATAACAATGGAGAAAAGGAATGCCACAATACAAAGACAGAATTTTTGGCTGAATTGAAAACACATGATGTACAAATCAATAAAAAGCTATATGACATGGGAAAGGGCTTTGAAAGCAGTATTGGAGCAAAACTGGACAAACTCTATTCTGACATTGTGGAAAAGCTGAATGTAAACTCTGACAATGTTCCCACAAAATCAACAACTGCCACCCCACCATTGGTATGTTTCTATCCTTACTAGACCACAATATAAACCTTTTTCTACATGTGGAAAATGTCATGCCATGCAGAACAATGCCATGTATCATGAAAAGATGGAAAACATCATGCGGAGTTTTTTGGGGGACCTTGATGCAAAGCTTGAAAGGCACATTCAAAAAATCTCATTGGCACAATCCCAAAAGCCAGAATTTTTGTCTGAATTGAAAACACATAATAAAGGCAAATCAATAAAAAGCTTAATGAGATGGGAAAGGGTTTTGAAAGCAACATTGGAGCAAAATTGGACAAACACTATTCTGGCATTGTAGAAAAGCTGAATGTAAACTCTGGCAATGTTCCCACAACATCAACAACAGCCACCCTACCATTGGTATGTTTCTATCCATACTAGACCACAATATAAACCTTTTTCTACACATGGAAAACGCCATGTCATGCAGAACAATGCCATGCAGAACAATGTCATACATTATGAAAAGATGGAAAACATCATACAGAGTTTTTTGGAAAATCTTGATGCAAAACTTGAAAAGCACATTAAGGATGTTTCACTGGCACAAATCCAAAAGGCACATGTCTGCAAAGACACAACAATGAAAATGGTTAAATGTTTCAAACAATTTTAACTTCATAGACACTGCTTAATTTTACATCCAAAACTTCTAGGTTTCAATGAGTGCAGACATTAAAAACATCAATTATACATTGTATTGTATGTTTGATTCATTGTGCAATGGGTTTTTTGGACTAAATACCACAATGGTAGAAGTGGAGGTATGCCAGTTTACTTTTGTTTTTTGAAAACAATATATAAATGTTTCTTTCAAAACCCAGATGGCATGTTTAGATGGCACACAGTTTGAAAACGAAAAAATGGAGACAGTTGTACACAACATGGTGACAAAAACAAACGTAGAAACAGTCACAGCATCTGGCATGGTGGGCACTTTTCCATACCTTCAAACCTTTCAACAATTATTATCAATAAAAAACTGACAAATGCACATTTTCAGGCTACTGCGGAATCAGAACAAAATCTAAGTGAAAATCAGAAAAGAAACACTAAAAATCAGCAATACATTGGGGCACATGAACTTCAGTCCAGTGAAAGCACTTTCATTGCACTTTTTATGGAGAAACTGAGTACAATGGAAACAAATTTTAATGAAAAGCTGGAAAACAATCATCATGTGACTTCACATGGAGTTTTTTTATACTTAATGTCTTTTCTCTTCACAAACTTTAACACCTTTTCAGGCACATATGGTGATGCTCAGTTTCAACGTTGTGTTTGGATGCCTCACCTTTGTGCTAATAATTGCTCTGGTTTTTGGATACAAAATTTTTGTGAAAGACAACAGAGCAATGGTAGTCGATGTGGAAGCCGCACAAACGTGAGATAAACATTATTCTCATAGGGGCTAGAACAGGGGGGTGGGAGGTGGGAGTTATCCCCCAAACAGCCCAATCGTCTATCTATCCCAGAGACTGCTCAGCTATCTTTCAATCCCGGAGACAAAAAATTGGGGGGGTTCTACACACTAAACCCCCCCCCCCAAAAAAAAAAATCCCCTATTACCTATTTTAGCGATTTTACACACTTTTATTTCTTCTATGTCCCAAAAAAACCATATCTCGAGCAACCAGAACCCCAACCCCCCCAACCCCCCCCAAAAAATGTTTCAGCCATCTATCCGTCCGGTGGAAAGTTTTGCTATCTATCCAACCTCTCGTAGGGTCAAAATTCAAGATATCCCTATTTACATTACTTATTCTAATCACACAATACAGTGACGAAACCGTGCAAACACCGCTGGCTGCAGAAACAAGCGATAATTTTAGAGCGACATATATGATACCAACGGATTTTTCAGTAAGTACAGATGTTGTGGGATAAAGAAAAAGTACAGTTTTACATTTTTGTACATGTGAAAGGTGATTTGAGAAAGGGGGGGGGCGGCGGGGCAGGGGGGAAAAAATAAATACGATCTAAAAACGTTTTATCGGAGAAATATACATGTAGAAAAATTAAGGGGTGGGAGGGGGAAAGCAATAAATAGGAGAGAAAAAACGTTTCATCGGAGAAAAATACATGCGGAAAAACAAGGGGTGGGATATCGGGAAAGAGATAGATAGCAGTAAAAAAAAGTTTTATCGGAAAAATATACATATCGAAAAATCGAGGGGGGTGGGAGAAACGGGAAGGGGGAGGGGGGTAGATAGTAAATAAAACCGTTTTATCGGAGAAACAAAAACGGATATATATGTGTGTCTTTGGGAGGAAAGTCGAGAGATAGATAAAATGCCGTATTGTTTAAAACATCCGACATCCCCACGCAGATCCCCACTTATACCAGAGCGAAAGCAATGAAAGATATGCAAATTGCAATGACGAGCATGAACAAAACCTTCGCTCAGGTGATGAATGAAAACGTCGCAGAGTCAGAAGAAAATGTGCCATGTTCCAGTGGCATAAACGTAGTCAAAAGCTCGCTCAAGAAGTCGCCGCCAATGGTTGAACTGTGCCGTTCCGCAAAGCCGGCACGCCATTAAATAGTGCCGGAATCGTACCTGTTTACTGTTTTCTTCATTTGGAGGGGGGGTACAAAAACCAGTTTTCACCCTAAAAATAAGTATCACATCTGAAAAAATGCCGACAAAAAGGGTGGTTCTATATGCTTTTAGTTTAGTTTTCGACATCGAGCATGGCCATCTCGATTTGTCAAAGTTGACAAAAAATGACAAGTAAAATATCTGAAAAATAAAAAAAACCTTTTAAAAACACTCGAAACAGTAAACAGGTAAAACAAAAAATGGTCCTACACACACTAGTTTTCACATTAAAGTTCAAAACTCATAAACGAATCTTGAGTATATTTGAGTTTTCCAGCATTAGGTAAATTCTGATATATATCAACCATTCTGATTTTACTCAAAACTCAAACTCATTCTAAGACGATTATAAGAGTTTTTGAAGTTTCATGTGAAAACAAGTGCATATAGTCACAACGTTTTTTTAAAAATGCTTAAAAAACTTTTTAAGGTTGAAAATTCTAAATTCAAAAGCTTCAAAGAACAATTTTTGAAGATAAAAAACATTATGTTTATGTTTTCAAAACTTTCAAACGTCAATAGTAATAAAAAACATATCCAGTCAACCTCTGAAAAAACGTTGGAATGTTACTAATGCGATCACATTCAGGAAAATAACCTTCATCCCTTTTTTGTTAATTGCAGTCGTTTTCACTGCACGTTTTATTGGCAGCCTTTATATATTACCATTTATTTATTTTTTACCAATATTTATTTATTTATTTATTTTTATGGATACTTATTTTATTATTTCAATATTTATGATAACTAAACAAATTATTCTGTGGAATAAAGGTTTACCAACGTCAAAACCCAAAGTCGCAATCTTAGTGTTAAAACATCATATATACCACAGAACCCCAAAGCACCCATGGGGCTTTATTTGAGCGCAAAGTACCCATGGGGCTTAATTTGATCACAATGTGGAAACATTCACATTAATTTTACGTGAATATTGTGACATGTGAACGTTTCTACATTGTGATCAATTTAAGCCCCATGGGTACTTTGCGCTCAAATAAAGCCCCATGGGTGCTTTGGGTTACTGTGGTATACAGCAATCAAACCGGACCATCCCAAAATCAACATGTATTTCGGAACACACTGTATCAAAAACGATACACCCAAGGCCAACATAACGACTTAACATCCATAATGTTATTACTTTGCGGAGGGTGGGTGGGTCCCAAAAATTATCGGATCTGTCAGATTAGAACATCGTGCAATTTGTCCAATGTAGACAGTGCCGCCGCGCCGCGCCGGGGCGCCATCAGACGGGCGCCGCCAAACCCCCACACAATCCAATTTTTAACGTGGTAACAACTTTAAACAGCCCACACAAACTATCTTTTTTTCCTTTTTTATACAACATTTCAGGCTTGACAACTGTACATATACCAATTTTATCAACTTTAAATGAAAAAGTAAAATACCATGTACATTGTCATTTTTTTCCACCCACCAAAAAAACACTTTCACCAAAAACGTATTGAAGTCATAACGTACATGCCATTTGTAAATATGTAGAATCAGCATTGCCCTTGAATAGGGGAAAATAGAACAGCCCCCTGTTTACACAGAGCAAAATGTCACATAACTGTCTAAAACAAACCTTAATTAAAACTATACGTGTAGCGTGCGCGGCGCGGCGCGCCGGTGCGGCCAGCCCAACCTGGCCCTAATCGTCTATAACCAGTTTTCCATGACAGTCAAACATTACCGACGACGTTGCATTTTTTTATAAGACCCCCCCTCCGCAAAACAACCGCCATCGTCAAACGTTGCAAAAAATGGAGCAACGATTGCCGGTAAAAACAGTTCACCCATTCAGTTGTAGTTTCACTCCTAGAATCAACTACTAAATAAGTAAAGACAAAGTGCAGGGTGTCCCGCTTTAAAATGACATCATTGAAACTAGACATAAATAGAAAGACAAAATCTCAACTATACAAAGATCAGACTGCACAAGCTCTAACTTTCCATGAAATGCCACTTAAAACAGCTGTCTATAGTCTGGTCACAGTCCCAGACCCTGTAAAACGTCAAACAAAGTGTCAAAAGTCATGTAAAATGTCATGTAAAGTGTCACTATTTCATAAAGTTTTACATGTTAACATGGTAAACTTCATGAAAAGTAATATTTTACATGATATTTTACATAGCTTTTGTCATTTTGTTTTACATTTTACAGGATTTGGGACCACCCCCAGGCCACAATCCAATCCACTATCCTGCCCGACACGGGCAAAATACAGCTGGAACATAATGGCATGGCCGTGCAGATAGAGGTTTGTTTGTTCCATCACATCGGTCGTCCTTGTGTCATCTGCGGTATGTGGGGTGATTTTTCAGATTTTCAAAAAGGTGGTTGCAGACAATGTGCAACAGACCGAAGTGAATATTTATGTTCCAAAAAGATTCATGGAACACCTAGGAGTGACACTCACACCATCGCAAATTGACACACTAATTTCCACCTGTGTCAAAAAATTATTGCACGATCAAGATAGTTAGTTTGTATTGTTCACTGCCCCCCATGTTTTACACTTTCATTTTCTTTCACATTCGCTCAAACAGATTTATATTTGCTGGGCCGCCGCCGCCCCAGTCCCCTTAGAGATGGCAAAACCATACCCAAATTTAGAATAACAATACCGGAAAATATGGATTTTGCATTCACACACCCTGTATATAGAGACGACCCTGCAAAATCGAGAGAAAATGTCATTGATTTTGCACAAAGGTGTCGACACTATATGGATGCAGAATATCTTACAAGTTTGCTCTTTTTTAACATCACCAAGGTTACACCCGCCGCAAAATAAAAACCGTGTAAACATTGCATGTGCAGGAAACATGCCTGACAATATTGTCGGCTGGTCTTGCAAAGTTTTGAAAATATTGGACCGCAATGAATTGGCAGAAAATTCGGAAAATAGGCGGTCCATGGACAATTTCATGAATTTCACACTCAAAAATCAATGTGTGATTACGGAAAATGGTGAAATTATCCACACGTCAGTTGATAATCCCACTTATTTGTGAAACATTTTCATTATAAAAATTATATTCTCACCCCCCCCCATTTTCCAGGTGCAAGTATTGTGAGGGCACCAAGAAAAATCGGCCCATGCTACATGTCCCATATCTCATTTGCACAGGGTGCTTTTTGCATGAGCCCCTGAAAATACCCAGGGAATTGCTTCCCTTTGTACAATTTAATTGGCGCCATGTCGACAAACTTGTAGAAAAAGGCAATTCTGCCCAAAAAAGAAAAATCACCACCCCTCTTGTCGAGCACCATAGGCATGACAAAATTCAAAAAAGGTCGGGACTCATGCATAACGTACTACCTTTATAAAATACCGTATTTAAAAATTCAAATACGCTCCGCCCACCCCACGCAGAATGCATGAGGCCGCATTCAAATGTACCGTGCAGAAATTTGCAGTTTCAAAATCCACCCAGACAAAGTCCAAATATTTGGAGAAGGCGTCTAGTGATTTTCAGAAAAAAACTGTGAAAAAATGCATGTAATGCCATCATCTGGCCTGTATTTTTTTGCCTATCAATATTTAAATAAAAAAATGCCTCTTCTATCATTCCATAAAAAAAGCCACAAAAAATTACCTATCAGGGCCTTTGAACCTATGAGGAAATAAGGTGTGCGCTACACTCGTTCCAAAAATCCCCACCCAAACACAAAATTCCCTGTTTTCAATCACTTAACCATGACGCAAAATTAGGTTACGGTAGCTAGCGACGCAAAACACCTCACCCCCCCACACACTACCATAAGATTTGGATACGGCGACGCAATAATCTTGCGTCGCATTCTTTTGCGTCAACTCTATATTCTCGCGTCAACACACAATTCTCGCGTCGCTACCGTAACCCAATCTTGCGTCAACAACAACTATGACGTCATAATAACATAAGTCCCCCCTTTGGGGACATAAGTATCACTAATACGGACACTTTCCGGAAAAATTCCTACCATAATCACCCATTTTCTTTACTAGGAACGAGTGTAGCGCACACCCTATGTCCCCATAGGTTCAAAGGCCCCTATATACTGCTTGCTTGAAAGCCAGACACTCACAGCAAAGTCTGTTGGCACTCGATGCACTGTGGCAAAACGATCATTGGCAAGTTCAGCGAGTGCCCTGAGGGTGGTTTCATGCCTATAATTAAGGACTTCATTATAGATACTTTTTGAAATATGAATCGACATTTCTCGAAAACTTTTGAAATAATCATATTTCTTCTAATGAAACGACACCTCCAATTGATCGACTGTTTTTGGCACTGTTTACATATATGAAAAGAATAAAAATGTCATTTCTAAAATAGTTGACAGATAAATGATGATGAAAAAATAGAATGGTGTCATTTTGTTAGAAGAAATATGATTACCCTCTCAAATAAATGCCATAACTCACATTCTTGCGCTTTCAACATCTGTGGTTGCAACCCTATCATCTTTGACAAAAATTTTGTAGCCAATTGCCAATGCAACGATGAGTGTGAATGTAACGCAGCCTAGCACAATGTTCAAGCTCAGCATGATGACATAATTCTGAAAAGTTTTGTTTTTTTAATGTGCTGGAAAAGTAAATAATAATATGCAAATTACGCGATGCTTTTTTTCCAGTTTTGCATATAGTACACTTTGTTCCTCCATAAAAACTTTAAGAGTGTTTTCAATGGCGCTCAGGAGCACATTTTTTTCATTGGATTGCCATTTCTGTGCTTCATTTGCATAATTCTGCCTTTCTGTTACAGCAGACATGGTTTCCCAAGAAGTGGTAGGCTGATATTGTACATTGGTCAAGCGGTAATTCAATGGTTTTTCAGTGCTGGGGACAGTCCCAAAACTTGTAAAGTGTAAAGTAAAGTGTCAAATGTAAAGTCAATAATCAATTAAAATAAAAAGAACATTATATTACCATGTGTTGTATGTCAATTTGAGTTTACATTTGACACTTTACTTTACACTTTATAGGATTTGGGATTGACACCTGGAAGGCATGGAAATAGTGGTTGCTTTTGCTATTGTTGTAGTTTCTTTAATGGTTTGGCAAACTGCCAAGGTTTTGACCATTTTTTCAATTGCTATTGACTTTTTTTTGATCTCACTAAATCCCTCTGCCATTTTTGTGTCATTTAGGCATGTCATCTGCATTTTGAAAGCAACATTCATATAAAATGTTTCCATTTTGAAAGCAACATTCAGATAAACTTTTCAAAGAGTATAATATATACATACTTCCATGTCTTGTAGTGCACCATTCAGCTGTAAAAAGCCATCACATACTGCAGTAAAGATGCATTCCAATGTGTGATTAACATACTTCATGTCTGCATTCAATGAAATCTGAAAATAAGACATTGAATTTTATATAAATATTGTTTTGTTCTAAACTATTAAATGTAAAATTTCTTACCACTGCATTTTTTTCAGCCTTTATACAATTCTCCACAATATGTGTCTTTGCCAATGTGGTTGCTTCAATGTGTTTTTCAAGTTTGGCATCAAGGTTTTCTAAGGCAGTGTGCATGTGGCTTTCAATCTTATCAAAGCTCTGCTCTGTGCTCTATATTAGAATTGTTAAATGTGGAAAGGCTACAACAAAAAATTCAAAATAAATGCATTCAAACCAATGTTGTTTTTTCTGTTGTCTGAACATTCTCAATGGCAATGGTCATTTTTTCCAAAATTTTTGTAGAATACTCTTCCAGTTTGGTCTGAATGTTGCCTTCCAGTTTTTCCAAAAACTTTGCAGAATGCCCTTCCAATTTGCTCTGAATGCTGAGTTCCATTTTTTCCAAATGTTTTGTAGAATACTCTTCCAGTTTGGTCTGAATGTTGCCTTCCAGTTTTTCCAAAAACTTTGCAGAATACCCTTCCAATTTGCTCTGAATGCTGACTTCCAATTTTTCCAAATTTTTTGTAGAATACTCTTCCAGTTTGCTAAGAGTGCTGGTTTCAAATTTTTCCAAAGTTTTTGTAGAATGCTCTTCTAAATTGTTTTGAATGTTGCTTTCAAAAGGTGATTTGCTCTGAATTTTGCTTTTAAGTGCTGATTCCATATCATTTATTTTGTTCAAAATGTGCTCATCATGTGTTTTCAAGTGTGCCAATAGTTCACTTTTATTGTTTTGGTAGTGCTGCACAGTGTTTTCAATTTTATCCAAAAAATCATGTAGAATTTGCTCAAATCTCTGAAAAATACATATTTCATCTGTATTGTTTAAATATGAGGAAAGTGGTCATTAAAAGTTGTTTTTTACATACCACTGTTGTGTCAGGTGCATCAGTGTTTTCAGTGTGTGGCATCACTATTTTTGCCTCAATGTTTGAAAGCTTTTCAGACACATGCATACTGTATTGACCCAGTTCAGTGCTAAAACGACTGCAATCACCATTGTAATGTGGCTTTTCTGTTGTAGTTCCATGGAATGTTTTTATGGTAGAATGTTGTTGCATTAGTGTGTCATGTTGTTGTGCCATCACTTTACCATGCATTGCAATGCTGTTTAGAATCTGTTTCTCCAATTTTACAAGAAAAGTATTTGTTTTCTCCAATACTGTTTCCATGCCTTCACATTTGTCCGCCTATGTTTTAAAACGTTTTTGGCCAATATACGTTCCCTCATTTCAGTAAAAACCCAAAACTAAAACTAAATCTAAAATCCCAAAACACAACATACCGCTTTTGGAAGGGTCACCATATCTGGACCAATTGTCCGAAGATATTCCATGTCATATGTGGCTGTGGTTGTGGTCCTGCTGTCAGCGGGTTTTTTTGTCAACAGGTCCAGTTTGAATGACAGGTGTGTTTGCATTGGCGTTGGCGTTGGCGTTGGCGTTGTGGCACTTTGTTCGGTTTCGCACACAATCTCGGTGTTGGGACCCAGGCTGATGTTAAGGATTGATGTTTAGCGTGCAAATAATTGTTTTTCACATACATCTGATCCTAAAATTTTCAATTTTGTCAAATAAGACCCCCCGTTTAAATAAGTCCCCCTCCAAACTTCTGATGAAAAAATAATTCCACTGGGGTCTTATTCGAGGATTTAGGGTTGTTTTGAACCCCCACACCCCTTTCCAAGTACCCCCATCCCCCAAAAATTCAAAATGGAAAAAGAATTGTTTTGTTTAGAGTTTCCACGGCCCCTTTCCAATGCACAGCCCGTTTTTCACCCCACCACACTCTTTTCCAAGTACCCCCACCCCCCGAAAAATTCAAAATGGAAAAAGAATCGTTTTGTTTAGAATTTCCACGGCCCCTTTCCAACGCACAGCCCGTTTTTCACCCCACCACACTTTTTTCCAAGTACCCCCACCCCCCAAAAAATTCAAAATTCAAAAAAGAATCGCTTTGTTTACAATTTCCACGGCCCCTTTCCAACGTACTGTCCGTTTTTCACCCCCCACATCCTTTTTCCATGTACCCCCACCCCCCAAAAAATTCAAAATTCAAAAAGAATCGCTTTGTTTACAATTTCCACGGCCCCTTTCCAACGTACTGTCCGTTTTTCACCCCCCCACATCCTTTTTCCATGTACCCCCACCCCCCAAAAAATTAAAAATTCAAAAAGAATCGCTTTGTTTACAATTTCCACGGCCCCTTTCCAACGTACTGTCCGTTTTTCACCCCCCACATCCTTTTTCCATGTACCCCCACCCCCCAAAAATTCAAAACTCAGAAAGAATCGTTTTGTTTACGATTTCCACGGCCCCTTTCCAAAGTACAGGGCGTTTTTCACCTCCTATACCCTTTTCCATGTACCCACAAAAATTCAAAATGTAAAAATAATCGCTTTGTTTACAATTTCCATGACCCCTTTCCAACATATAGCCGATTTTCCAGCTCAAACACCCTTTTCCAAGTATCCCGACCCCCCAACACATCCCAAAGCGTCAAAAAATTATTAATAAGAGACATACCGCGGTTGCAACTGTGCCTCTAGACTACAAAATTCGGCCGGTAACTGCAACTTCTTGGCGATACTCCATTGGCTCTTGATTTTGCCCTATATGTTTTTATTAGATTAGATATGAAGAGTAGATTTTGAAAGAGTAGATTAGTAAGAAGTTTTTCATGAAAAACCAACCGCTTGAAAATTGCCCTGCTTTAAACTTTCGGTAGAACATTTGATTGTTCCTAGGGTCTATTTCAAACGATGACATGTGTTTCTTAATACTTGACATGTCCTTGATGCTTAATTTTTCTCTTGACGTTTCTCATGACTTAATTTGGCCGTTTTTGGCCAATAGCCAAGAGAAACGTCAAGAAAAAATTAAGCATCAAGGACATGTCAAGTATAAAGAAACACATGTCATCGTTTGAAATAGGCCCCTGTTATGTTTGGCGGACATGCGCACCAGGAACAAATGCTTTGATAGGCGCCAAACGTATAGCCTATGTTTCAAAAATCGTTTCGAAATAATGTTTGGAATAGAGCCAAAAAATAAAACACACCAAACAATGCCAAAGCAACGAAAAACATCAATTTTAACATTTTGAAGCCTTTAGAAATTAGATTTAATGTTGTTTATTTGCACATTTAAATATGCGAAAAATAGCGATTATTCAAGCGCAATAATACCGGTTTTGTTGAATGTTTTACTTTTTTTCCCCAGAGCAAACTAAGGTTTTGTTTTGGATACATAGTGTACATGTTGTCAAATACATAGCATTCCATTTGAATGCGAATGTTTCTAGACGTTGCAAATGGTGTTTTTTACTTTGCTAAAATGTTAGAGGATGGGGGTTTTCTGTTTTTGTATGTGAGGAATTACGTTGTATTTTCAACGGTTAGTTTACATCTTGCACACGTGGTTCCCACTCGAAGTGTGTAAACGATGGTTAACATGTGTGTTTCATAAAAAAGATGACAAAACTGATTGTTGTTCTAATGCGATTCATTAATAGATTCACATTGATAATTGTTCCATCTTTTTATGGAAATCACATGATTTAAGAATCATTGGCACGCTTCCAATATGAGACATAAATCAGTGTGAGGGTAGAGTATCATGTACGTCGAGTATAAATGCATTGTACGAATTTTTTGGTGGTAGCATAAAAAATAAAAGTATTGAATGTTTTTGTCCCAACAAAAGTATTTTTTGTGTCAGCGAAATCTGTCAAGCGTTTTTTATGTTAGTGAAAATTAGTTTTTTTAATTGCGAATCATTGAAGTGGCTTTGTGATGTGTGTTATGTTGATGCTGATTTGGCATTAAGTTGAGATAAAATTTTTGGTTCCAAACATTCGCAATGAAAAATCTGTTTTCACTGATATAAAAAAAACGCTTGGCTGTTTTCACTGGCATAAAAAAATGTTTGACATGGAGTATTTTCCGATTAAATTATGGTTGGATTCTGCACATATCTTGACTGTGCTGTTGTTTTGATGATTGGAAAATGGATATATAGCTGTTTTTGGAATGCGATAAAAAAATAAAAACATATATGAATGCCACAAACCTTACATATAGTTTTTTAACTCTCAGGTTTCCTACTGGCTCATCTCCATACAATCTGGATGACCGTACTGACAGCAGGCAGAAGCTCTTGTTTGAGCTTGTAACCGTTGAAGGCAGGCAAACCTCACAGGAGTTGGTGGAGCTTTTCGAGGAGGCATTCAAGGAACTACACTTGCTGTTTGGCACCTCAAAAGTGGAGCGGTGTGGCAGCAAGAAAAGTGAGATTCAGAAGCACAAAAGCAAGGCAAGTTTTTATTTTTAGCTCTTGTGCATTCCTAAGCTCACTTGAACATGTGTTTTCACATTCCTGAGCTCATATGTGTTTTCAATTGAAAAATCCCACTCTTGAATAATTCTCTCATGGTATTGTTAAATAAAGCCCCTGGGGATCTTGCACTTTACATGTTGTGGTATGTGGTTTTTGTAGAGTAAAAATAACCCCCCGGGGTCTCATTTGTGAATGTGTTGTATATAACAATAAACAATTGCACAAAACCTTGCAGACACCTGGCATCATCGATTCTGCTGGATCCACCAGTACCAAACCTGTTAGCACCACCCCCAACACCCAACACGCACCGGCGCGAACGTATGCTGCTGTTGTTGCAGCTAATCACACTACTAAAGCATCTACAGGTGGACCGCTGTCCACTTTCTGGAAGCCAGGTGGGTTGGAATATGGGACTTTTGGAGTGTTTTTGTTTATGCTGTGTGAATGTTTGATGTTTTGGTGACACAAATTCATTAGTCACCTTTTTTGTACAGGCCCGACAGCTGTCAAGCCGGTGGTCAAAGCTGGGATCTACACCCCCCCTGTGCTGACGAGCAGGCACCAAGAAGGCCAGAGCTCCTGGCACAGACCGAGCTGGAGCAAGTGAAGCAGGTGGACGGGTCTGCTGCCCTGTGTGGTCGCGGACGCGGACGTGGACGTGGGCGTGTGTCAACAGTGGACATACCCATAGCAAGGTTGGTGGGGGGTGGCTTCACAAATAAGATCCCAGGGGTTGTTTTTACTCTACAAAAACCACATATCACAATATGTAAAGTGTAAGATCCCCAGGGGCTTTATTTAACAATACCATGAGGGAAATTATTGAAGTAAATGTGGCAAAAAAAAGTGTAAACATTCTTGTACAAACATAGGGTGCTTGTTGCTGACGTTCAACGCGTACCGCCATCGCCAGCAATCGAAAGGGTCAGGGATTTCAGACCTGTTCCCAATGTTCTGCCACCCACGACACGGTCAAGTAGCACTGGTGGACAGAAGCCAGGGTTGGTCATTTTTATTTATGTTTGGTAATGTTGCTGTTGAATGTCACATTTTTTGTGGATTTGCTATGGTCTGCCAGCGAATGCCAATATGTTTTTTATCTCTTATCCCCCCCCCTTTCACACAGACACAACCAAGGTGGCCATATCACTACCTACAGCCAACAGCCAATCCTTACAAGTGGGACACCTGTGCCCGGAATCTGCAGCTGTGCTGGCCAGAACAGCACCACCGAATGCCACCAGGTTGAATGTGGAGCAAAATCTGGGCAGTCAGACAGAAGTGGTGACCACGTCAGTGACAGTAATTACAGAGAGAGAGTGGATCGACACGTGGACAATCAGCAACTCAGACCACTCAGATTCAGGTGCCCTCCTGGCAGCAGACCCCCTCCTTCCAGCAGGCCACAATCACCAGACAAGGACACAATGGTCAGAACAAAAAGGACACAAAGACAGGACACCGATCCGGAACGGCTGAGGAGATGGCAAGATGGACAGCCCCCACCCCCCCAGGTTTGTGGTTTCTTCATGTTTTTATTGTGATTTGTGTGTGTGTGTGTGTGTGTATGTGTGTGAAACGGTCATTTTTTCCATTGTCCATTCCCATTCCCCCCCACACACAGAAATGATTGAGGGAGACCAGTTCAACGGTTGTGGTGACAACATCAAGGCCAAATCTCACAAGAGAAAGACTAGTGCGGGTTCAAGAGAGAGTGCTGGAAGAAGAAAGGAGGGCAGATGTAGTGGAGCAGGTTTGTTTTTCCATCACTTTTTCTATACATGTTCAACACTGAATCTGTTAAGCCATTTTAGTGACTGTGCTTTCATTTTGCAGAGGAACACACCGGTGAGCAGCGACGACACATCGGTCGACAGCAATCCAGCCACCCAGATGGACACAGCAACAGCAGACAGCCACCAGAAACAGAAGGACAGTGGCTGCACCTTGGTTTGTTGACGTTTTTGTTGACATTCTTGTTTTGTCATGAAGATGGTTGTGAAGATGGAAATGTGCTATGTTTTTGTACTTTGATTCAAACCCCCCCACACCCCCTGTGCAGACGTCATCAGTGACCCCAGCTGTAGTCCCACAGGCCCAGGTAGAAACCCCAATGGACACAACGTCCCAGGAGACAGAAGGTCAAGTTGCACAGATGGAGGTGGACTCAAAGACAAAGGTATGTTGATAAGAGGGTTGTTTTTATGTTTGTGTGTTGCTTTTGACATATCATGGGATCATACATATCACATATGGTACTTTTCACATCTTAAGTAGGTCATACATATCACATGTCGTTGTGCTTTTGGCGTTTTAGGGGGGCACACATATCACATATTAAACGATGACTATAAAACAATCACACCTCCCACCCCCTTATAGGCACCCATGGAGGTGGAAAAGCAGCTCCCAGTAGAGGCCATTCCACTACCACCAGGCACTCCCCAACAAAGGCCAATAGTGGCAGACTGGCCAGCCAGCACATCAAAGGCAGTGGTGCCAGTGGTACCGGCTACACCACAGGCACCGGGTACACCACAGACACCGGCTGCACCACAGGCACCGGCTGTACCAGAGGCACCGGCTGTACCAGAGGCACCGGCTGCACCACAGACACAACAGGCACCAGGTGCACCAGAGGGACCACAGAGACCACAGCCGCCAGGTGCACCACAGAAACCAGGGGCACCACAGAAACCACGGGTACCACAGGTAGGACGGGCACAGCGGGCACCACAGACGCCAGATGGACCGGTAGCAAAGAAAAGGAGGTCAGAACTGGAGGTGGTGATTGTGGGGTCTCCACCACCAAAGTGCCTACCAGGAATGACGGTTATGCAAACATGGAGAGTGAGGGGGTTGAACGCAATGACCCAAGCATACAGCAGCACCAGCACCAACACCAGTGGCCTGTTGAATGTCCCAAAAATGGAGCAGAGACTACTGAAAAGGGTCACAAATGCAGACAACGCAGTGATATGCGTCAGGAAAAGGCTGTTCACCTCACCGCAGAAGGGGGGCCAGCCCGTGGCAAAACATATGAAGAAGCATCAGTGGCGTGGCAAATGGGGCTGGACATCCAGCGACAGCAGCTCAAGCAGCAAAAGCAACAGTTCACCACAGTCGCAGACGGCCAGAAAGAAGCGCAGGTTCAAGAAGTGCAAAGCAACAGCCAGCAGCACCAAGAGCAGTCGCAACAGCTCCCCATCACCACAAACACGCCTGCTGAAGCATGTCAACTCAAAGCTGGAACTAAGGCAGTTGGAAAAAAAGGCAGCAAACATGGTGATGGACAAGGAACAGACAGGGTCAGCACAGTGCTCTCCAGCGAAAAGTCAGGA
This sequence comes from Sphaerolaimus hirsutus, assembly GCA_964036195.1. NCBI lineage: Eukaryota > Metazoa > Nematoda > Chromadorea > Monhysterida > Sphaerolaimidae > Sphaerolaimus > Sphaerolaimus hirsutus. Next base: position 138,084 of record CAXIWS010000164.1, read on the forward strand.
CCAACAGGTGACAGTGGCCACGTCGTCAAGAAGCGCAGAACAACAGTTGGATCTGGACAGCCTGCCAATGGAGATGGAGAAGATCAGGGAGCTGCTACAGGTGAACGAGACAGTCCAGTTGGAGATGTGTCCACGCATGCGGCAGATAGCACGAGAGCACCTCCAGCTACCTCCTCTAAAGAAGCTGGAGGAGATGCTGGTGGAAGAGGCAAAGCAAATGCCGGACATGGATACAACGGTGCCAGTTCCCAACAAGTGTCCAGGGGGCGATCTAGACAGTGTGATAACGTCAATAGAGGAAGATGTAATCTGGCAGCTGCTGGGTCTGAACCAGCTCACAGACGATTTGCCAGTTATGACCAGTCCACTGCGTCAGGTGGGTTTGATGGTGGGGTTTGTATTTGAAGTGGGGTGAAGTGGGGTGAAGTGGGGTGAAGTGGGGGGTGTGATATCAGAAACAATATTTTTTCCAATGCATGTCAGAAACCAAATAGTCAATGTAAAATCAATGTGAAGCTGTCATGGTCAATTCTTTTTATTCACTTTGCAGGTGGCACGGCGCAAGCTGGAAATGGTTGGCGCAGTGCCAGCTGCCGACCAGTGAGGGAAAGCAATCAAGAATACCACGACCGTATGTCTACATTTATAAGATGGTGCTGTGAGAAGGGATATATGGCAACAATGCCTCCAATGTCGATGGCTCAAGCTGCCCATCTTGTGGCATTGGGTGGTGGACAGTCAATTCCACCTACTCCAGTATTAGTGCCACACCCGTTCGTGTCAATGGGACCACCAAGGTTCCCAATGCCATCACCACCAAGGTTGCCAATGGCACGACCAACTTTGCCAGTGACACCACCAATGTTGCCAAGTTGCCAGTTGCCACACCTGCCAGAGCCACATGTGCCCGTTGATCCATCTGCCCACTCTTTGCCAGAAACCACCACCACCACCACGAGAAACTATGCCACGATGACCAGCAGCAGCAGCAGGTCCAGTAGCTGTGCTGCCACCACCAGGGCAGAACCTGTGACTGAGCCTGGGGCCGGCTGCTCAACTGGACCTACACAAGGAATGGCAGCCCTTCTGGAGCCTCTGTCAGGGGTGCCAGATGTGCCAAGGGATCCAACGGGCAGACCGATGTACGAGCTGATCACTCCACCACCCCATGGCAGAGCTGAGTTGGGGGTTTCCGTTTCCTCCATCCCTGGAACAGCACAAGAGGGGGTGGAAAGGCTGAGGGTAGAGCCAGGCCAAGAGCCCACCGTTCAACAACAAATAGCCCAGCGCATAAACATAATCGAAAATGTGAACCTTGCTAGGGCCAACGAGGTTGTGCGCGAGTGTGTGCTCGAAGCAGACAGACAAATGCTGGCCACAGCCTTGGCTTTGACAGCCTATGGCGGCATGCTGCGCGCCATTGACATTGAGCGGAATGCTTTGCCGTTCGATGCACTGTTCCGGGAGTATGAGGGTGTGGATCCAGAGCCACAAAAGTACATTCTAATGTTTGAACTAAACGGCAACCTCGTGCGCACTCAAACGAGACACACAACCGACCCCCAGGTTGTTTCCACCGCAATGTGCACCCACTTGAACAGTGGCTTCCCAGTTAGACTACAGCGCATCATGTCAAGGGGCAGAAACAGAATACAATCCATGAGCGAAATCCATGTTGTGTTCAGGCAAAACGTGGATTTGAATGGGGCTGACATGTCGGGCACATTTTTGACAAAGGACTACCTAGGGCGCGAGGGGCATGGGCCATCGGCCTTAATGTACACAACGCTATATGCACGCGCGCGCAGGGGTTTTGGCAACCCCCCAAAACCCTTGGACACATTGCCAACGGTCCAATGGGTGCCCGATCCAAAGACTGGACAAATGCGCATCAAAGTGGATGGCTATGTTGGTTATCTATATATGCATACAATAAATATGGGTGATGGGTTTAATCACTACTCAAATTCATAACCCCCCCTTGTAGATCCCCCGGAACAAGTCCGTGACCGAGTTGCAGTACGCCTTCATGGAAAAGTTGCAGGCGGATGGCACAGTGGCACCGCCGTCGAACGTGGACGAAATGGTGATGGCCAAACTGCTGAAGTGGAGAAAGGTGGAAAAGTTGATTGCCCGCGTGCTCTGCATGACGGTCAACCCCACCCAGGTGCCGCAGGTGCCCCTGAATCCTGCCTATCGCAGGGGTGCCAACTCGGGCAGTCCAAACACAAAGGGCTATGTACCCCCCCCCCCCCCATGCGAACAGGGCAGTAGCAGTGGGACATATGTAGAGGGGGGGGAAAGACCAAAGGCCACAAATGGCTATGAATTTTGGAAAAATTGCAGGTACTTTTGTAATGGGGTTTTATGGAAAACGTTTAATTGTTTGGAGACAAAAAAACTTTTGTGGGGTTCGATGAAAACTTTCAAAACTGTGGGATCTGACAAAAAATTCCAAATTCATAATCTGAAATCTGTTTTTGTCTATTTTGGAAACAATACTTTTTGCTTGAAGGTTCTGCAACACCACCGAGGCCATGCACCACCTGTTCCTTCGCTGCGCGCACTGCGAGTGCGAGGGTCACCTCACTGTATCCCCAGAGACCTGCATGGAGCTGTGCAGGACCATGTGAATTGTACCATAGAATATGAGCTTATTTGTGTACCATAGAATATGAGCTTATTTGATGTACAGCTATATACCAAAATTGTGCACAGCTATGTGACAAGGTATCTGTAAAAATGCATATCTGTAAAAAAATGTCCCCCCTTGGGTTATCTGTACAAAAAGTGTGTCAACCGCTTTATCTGTAAATATGAAAGTCAAATTCACTTTTAACATGTGGCACATGTAACTTATCGCTACACTTATTCTTTCAATGTGCCTTGACAAAACAGCATACCTCATGAGATGGTGTTTTGAGTGAGGTATGTTTCAAAGAATGTAAAGAGAAAATATATATAAAAAACAGAAAATATCAAAAACAATTTCATCAAATATATTTCTTCACAAAAAATACAAAAATACAAAAAAACATTGGCACATTTTATTTATTTTTCACAAAAATACAAAAATACCAAAAAAAACAATGGCACCATTTATTTATTTATTTTTCACAAAAATACAAAAATACCAAAAAAATCAATGGCACATTTATTTATTTTTCACAAAAATAAAAAAAAATACAAAAAAACATTGTATAATTTTTATTCTCGCTGAGTGAGTGAGTGAGTGAGTGAGTGAGTGAATGTAAAAGTGAGCTCAGTATAATGTGCACAGATAGTAAAAAACAAGCACATTGAGCTCACACCAAAAAAATTAGACTAGCTAGTTGTTACTCTAGGTGTTGTTGACTTAGGTGTTGTTACTCTAGGTGTTGTTAATAGATTAGCTAGTTGTTGACTTAGGTGTTGTTACTCTAGGTGTTGTTATTATTGTTGCTGTGATAATGGGAGGAGAAAAAATAAAAATTGTTGTCTGTTTGTTGCTGCTGTTTTATTGATACAAATTAAAAAATCACATTGAAACACAATCACAGTTTATCACTATGCATGGACTTGTTGAGTGTAAATGGTGTTGGTAGGGTCTGAAATAGTGAAATAGACGTTTGTGAAAATAACATACAAGTGTGAATATAACACGCTGTGAAAATGACACATAGTGAAAATGACATACCGATTCTCAAGAACGCGTCGTTTATTAATAATGTATATAATATCACACCACCCCGGGGTATGGGCTTGGCAAATGTCAAATTGAGAAAAGCATCACCAGTATTCAGAGCCTCCCAAGTATTGCTGAAAATGGAAAAATTACATTAAAAATGGCATTTTTTGACTCGTTTAGCTACATATAACATACCTGGTGACCTTATCATTGCACAAGCTTATACATACAAAGAATTGACATGTTGTAAACTTTATCATTGTCAACTCGTTTTGTACGGCTGTCCAGTTTTCAATTAAAGAATAACATTCTCTGAAAATGTCTGAGCTGTTTGCCATATTCCAATTGAATCGCAATGGCCTGTTTGGACATAGTCGTGAGCCTATTTGGACAGATAAGTCAGACACATACATTGGTATGTAGTTATGCCTAGGTTCATCTGTCGACTGGGGATTAGCTGCATCGGTTTTAGTCATTGCAATTATTAATCCTCGAGGTAGCTTCCCCACCTACAAAAAATAAAAAATTTAAAAAAAATTTTTTAAATTTTTTTTTTAATTTTTTTTTTTTTTAATTTTTTTTTTAAAAAACTAGCCTGGGTTCCTAGGGCAATGGGAGGCGCAGCGCGAGCTCCTTCAGTTAAAAATATCTGTATGTCATTTTCACAAGTGTTGTATGTGATAAAACACAAACAGAAAAAATGAGTAGCCAATGGTCATTTTTTCTATTTCTGTTTTAATCTTCAAACAATTGTGAAATAGACACCTGGCCCACATTGTACTGCCTGAAGGAGTGGTAAATTCCATGTGTCTTAACACGATCAGCCAATGCGACAGATAGTGATGTCACCTATGTATAGGGTGTTAAAATCACATGTAGTGTGTTAAAATCACATGTAGTGTGTTTAAATCACATATAGTGTGAAAATCACATACCGGGTGTATTTTACGTACAGACAACTCAATATTGTCAAATTTTATTTTCAGCTTTCCAACGTATTCCTTTGGTAGGCTAAACGATTCAAACATGAGACTGTCGGGTACTCGTCTAAGTACAATTGTCAATTGCATTGACGAATGCCAAGGCTTGGACTGTTCACCAAAGTCCAGAGCCAATCTTCCATAGAACTCTTGAGTGAGAAAGACCGGTTCAGATCTTTTTTTAAAGTATTCGGTTGCACCACTTTGAATGTCTGGTGCTTCTTCATCCTTGAGTTCCACCCAGCCGCTGGCTGCTAGTTGTGTTCGTCTATACACACCACTTGTTTGTAGTACCTTTTTTATATATGCCTTTTTGCTGTAATTTGACTCTCGACACAGCAACAATGAATTGTGGAATATCTCTATTCCGTCCCAAATGCTTTCTAGTGGGTTTGGCACATATGCAACTTGATCCTTAAGCGACACAGGAGCTGCAGCATTAAAGATGTTTCCCGCGGGATATTCTTTTTTTATCTCATGCCCATCGATTGTAACAACGCGCATCACCAAATGTAAATGTAGCGATGAGAAGTCCAATAGACCCGTACTGGCCGCAACGGTTGTGAACACGTCTTTGTATGGTGTTGAGCAATAGTAATCATGCATAAATTAAAACAAAAAACAGTAATCTTACATGGTGATGTTTCACTGCCATCGCTTATTAGAAGTAGTTGTTCACGATCACAGTGGCTCACATATGCTTGTGTCGGGGGTAATGCATCTAAATAGGGTGTGCCTTTTGTATATATGGCTTCAATTACACATGCATATCTTACCTGGTCGGAATTCTGGTGGACATGGTAGCAGGTGCGATCCACTGTCCAAAAGTTTCTTTCTTGGGCTCAATATACGTGCAGGATGATTGGAAGACATGATGTAAGCTAGTGCTGATGAACCATATGTATAATGACACGATATGTAAAAAGCGACACAATATTGCATATATCGAAACATATGCATGTGTATTGTACTACACACAAACAAGTACGCATTGGACAGTATCAAGAAAATGATTTTATTGAATTAATGCAACAGTAGCAAAGACACAACAATCACTATAGCCACTCGGAAGAAACAGCAATTCCAGCCGTGGAACTGTTTGATTTTGCATTCGCAGCATTGCTTGGTGGTTGAACAAACTGTATACTCTCTTGTGATTTCTTTTTCTTTCCTCCCTTTGCTGCTGCTGGCACAGTGCCAATATTGCTTTCTAATGGTGGTTTTTGTGAGTGCAATTCTCCCTGTGGCGCTGCGGGTTCGCCTGTTGTGTGTGTAAACTGTTCCTGTTGTTGTTGCAAGTTCACATCAGACGTATCTTGCACATTTGGCGTTATTAGTTTTTGTGAAGACAGCTCCGATAACATAGCAGACGACCATTTGTCGCGGTTTGTGGCTTCCAAAACACCAGCATTTTGATCAAGTTGTTGTGCATAGTATTGTCGTGTAAATATTTCATCTGGCACATTGGCCATAGTATCATACCAGTGTGTACCACGTGGTGCAAACTGTAAATATGAGTTGCAGCTGGTTGTTTGATTTCGAGCTGAAGATAGAAAATTCGCTGATGACTGATATAGTGGCTTTGAACGACGAGATTGCCGATTAGCCATTTTGAGTCGCCCACAACAATAGAATAGTCAAATAATCACTGCAAAAGTTTTGTTTTTGTTTATTCATGCAACAACCGATAAAGTAATAAAGATATGAATGAATCGTAGATCAAATCCAATCAGCATCGACTCCGCCTTCTGCGTTTGAATTCGTCAATGCACATTTTGCAAACACAATTCCATTCGCACGCATCGGCTTGCCCCAATGGTTGAAAAGAGCTATTTTCAACCCTTTTTCGCATCCACTTGTCGGTGTCTGTGGTGTTGTTTATATAGTATGTGTACATGTGTGCATGTGGCTACACAAGTATATATTACCTGTTTCAGTGGTACAAAGTGCGGCGACGTTGGTTCATATACATAATTGCGCCGTGAAAACTGCCATGCGGCTGAACCGCTGTCGGGAGAGTGTAGTGCCGCTTTCCATGTAAACACAGCCAATATTGGCTTTTCCTCAGATTGAAATACGGTACATGTTGGGTCCACGCTATCACATCGAACTTGTACTTGTCGACGTAAATCCAGCTGATGGGGAACTGTGGCATATGTTCGCATTCTACTGATCATATATCCGCGTTGCCTATTGTTGACATCTTGCCAATCAATTTGATTTGCGCGTATATGTGACACACTGACAAAGCCTAGTTCCCATGCCAAGTGCTCACTAATGTACATTCTTGTGACAAGATTGTTATCAGGGTTTCGAATCGCAAAGCGGCGTATTCCAATATGTGAGGGTGTTTCTGCATTTGCCTCAAAAGACAACGTGTTCGATCGTAGAGAATCTCCATGTAACAGAGCATTGTCATCGTCAAGTAGCACTGAGGCCACATAAGTCGTTGCATCCTCTAAAGACATGTGATCAAACACTGTCAGAGTCTCCTTTAATTTTTTGGCTATCCAATAGTCTAACGTCGATGTGGCCATGTTGGATGCCCAGAAACTTGGCATTTTGTATCCATTGTCAACAAGAATTTCTTTGACCATGAAAACACCCTTGTTTATTTTGTCACTGTCGTTGGCATCGACAACATGGTCGTCCTTTTCTGTCGTTGTTGTTGTCGATTGTGGAGGTGACTTTTGAGCAGCTTGTCTTTTCAATCGCAATTGTGTATGGTTGTTCACAGCGGCAATTTCGTCCTTTGTCAGTGGCTGTGTGTGTGTTGTGGGTAGGTTCATAATTGCAAAAGATACAGTAATCAAAAAATACACTATTAAACAAACAACCTCCACACTATCACTATCACTTTCTACTGTGGCAAACATGTTCTCGTCATTGTCATTGTCAACAACAATATCCTGCATGTGCTCATCTTCAGATTCTGACATGCCATCTCGCCACAAAACATCATCGTCATCGTCATCGTCATTGTCGTCGTCCTTTGCGTCTAGGCGGTTGTTTCTCCTTTTGACGTTGATGGTATGTGTTGTGTCACTGGTGCTGTCGTCCCTGCCGTTTTTTGCGTGGTGGACGTTTGTGGTTTTGGTTTGGCTACCAGTTGACCGCTCCTTATTCGGGGATATTTCCATGTCGTGAAGTGAGCTAGTTTCAAAGAGCTTCCTAGAGCTTCGTTTCTCAGTGGACATATTCGACGATTCAATCGTCCCGCCCCCGCTGTCAGTGCTGGTTTCTTTTTCGATTGCTCTGCTGTTGTCATCTTTTGTGGGCCCCCCCTCTTTTTCATTGTTGTTGCCGTTGCCGATATGGTCATTGGGGTTGGGTGGGTCAGCAGGTTGGGGTTGGAAACGTCCAGACTTTGACTCGTCTTTGGTAAAAACGGAGGGCGGTGCGTGACCTTGGTGTGGTGGAGCTCCATTGCGCCCAGGTTTTTTCGTATTGCCTTCATCCCCCCCAGCCGTTGACCTTTTCTGCTGTTCTTTGAGGAGTTCTTGGTCGGCTGCTGCTTTTTTGTTTGCCCCATCTTGAAGCCACTGGAAAAAACCAGGCTCCAATCTTGATAGTAGTGCAGCTGTCGACTCGTCCAATTCCCTTAGCCTTCCACCCCCAATTTTGCCGGCGCCTCCTTGTGGATTGTCGGCACTCAGAATTGAGTTTAGCTCTCGTTCAACAATTTTGCCCCAATCTTCAAACGTATTGGCTGGAAACGTCAATGCACTGGTAATGTCGATTTGACACCAGTGCAATGTACCCCCACAGTCAACCGCGATAAATGCCGGTATTGTGTCCTTTCCCTCAAATACTGGGCAGCCCCAAAGCTCCAAATGCATCAAACTAATGTGGTCCGCACGGTTCTGTAGGTCTGCACAGCGCGAGAATGTCTCTTCTAAAATAACAACGCTTCCATCATCAATTGGGCATAGTGGCGATGCTGAAATGGCTGTAGTGTTGCCTATAATGTAATGTCGTCGTCGTGGTCCTCCTTTTATAGGAGTAACAACAATAAAAAAACAACAACATACCGTTAGTGATTGCACCATCAGGTGCTGCCGCTGCATTGTGTGAGGAAAAATTGTTGGAGAAAAAGTTATGTGAGCTGGTTTTCTCATTCCATTGTCTGTCCGAACTTAGATATACAACTTGTCGCATTTTGTTTATTAACACTATACTTTACCAGTAGCACAATAAGAGAATGATTGGCGAAAAACGTAAACGGCACAGTCTTAAATAGTACTACTACAATACAAAATCACTGTTTCTTTTCCTGAAGACGTCGGTGGCCGCCGCCGCGGCCAGTGTTTTCTGAATTCCTTCTGGTTTTCCGGCCATGATGACCACTGATCATGCGGCGTTGCCCATTACCATGTTGCTGCTGCGTCTGTTGTGGCGACCGCCTCCCGCCCCCCCTGTTTTCCTCGGCGCTGGGAGCGGACGGACCGACACCACGCTTGCGCCGTCTTGCACCACCTTTTTCTTTATGGGGGGCGGCGGCACCGAAGGCACCGCGACGGGGGGGCGCGCGCTCATATGTTTTTGACTGTGATCTGTCTTTTGGTTGCCTTCCACCAATGGTAGTATTGGTTGTGTGAGAATGATCCTGCAACATAATCATCATAATAATAATGACTCATCATAGTGCATGACAGAAATAGAAACTCACATGCTCTTGTTGTCGTTGTCGTCTTTCCTCCTGTCGCTTACTCTTTCGTAAAGGTGCCTCTCCCATCTCTTTGTGTCGGTGACGGCGACGGCTTTGTTTTGCTGCTGTTGCATGTGACGTCGACGACGTCTCCCCAAGATTGACGACTCCATTGGTAGTTGCATCGGTATTGCGAGGTTTGGCAACATTGGTGGTTGTGGTGGTGGAAACTCGTACGGGTAATAGTGGTGCTCTATGTTGTTGTTTCGATGATTGTTGTTGTGATTCGAGTGAGCGTTGCTGTCTCTGGCTGATTTCCTCCACTGATTGCAATGTTGAAAATCCACTATTGTTGTAATCAGCCACTTTTGAACCATTAACATTAGAACTAGAGCCGACACCGCCGTTATTAGCACCACGCTTGTTATTATCAGCACGGCCACTAGGAGTACCGGCGTTGTCATTGCTGTCATTTTTTCCTCCACCGTTTCCAATATTGGTGGTCTTGGTCGTATCACTGCTGTTGCTGCTGATCCTACTGGATTCACCTGCTCTAGTAAGATTATCAAGTGCAGCAGCGGGCGGTTTAGTATTGTCAGGTTGATTAGCTGCAATCAATTCTTGTCAATAGAATCGTCCTTTTAAAGGTGCTAGTTTTTCATCCTGTGGATCCAAGACGAAATAAGTATCTGGTTTATCGGGCTGCACAAATCTTCGGCCAAGTGGGAAAACCTCGCGTGTATATTTTTCACGCGCAACCAGTTTTATAGGATTTCCATGTGCTGGCGGTGGCCTTGAAAGGCGGACCCAGCCAGTCAGCGACGATAGTTTTTCATGTGCAGCGTCCGCTGCCTCACGACTGGTTGCACTATATACAGTATTTGGCTGTGCACGCCTCCGTCTATGTCGCAATTGGCGTGCAACCAATAATGCATGTGCATTTGCACTTTGTGGCTCTGATGTGTCAACAGGAGCTGCTCCAAACAAAGCACGTGTTTGTGTTGTATTCATTTGTGTTTCAATTGCCGGCAAAATGTGTAACCATCGACGGTGTTTACCCTCTGGATTTTGCTGCTCCCCAAGAGTCATAAAATACATTTCGATGTGTTTGCGAATGTTTCGAATAAATGAGTCCAGTTTTGGTAGGCGTGTTACATCCTCAGCAGCTGGAGCAAATGTGCACTTTATCTGTATGGTACAATACCTATTGTTGTTGTTGTTGTTCTTACAGTTGAACGTAAAAAACTAACACCATATAGCATCTTTTGAAAGTGTATAGACATGAAACAGCGATCAAAGTCGGAACGCAAACGCATGGGGGCACGTCCATTATTACGCTTCATAATGTGCTTGAAAGCACTTGTCACTTCTAAACCTGTCTTTTGTTTCAATGGCTCCATCCAAACTTCATTTGTAAAATCATCACAACATACCAAAATATAGCGATAATTGTCATTGGAATGCATATCACGTTCTGGCATCACCATTAAATCAACAGACCAAAACCGATCTGGGCCACTTACCTAAACGATAAAAGACACATGGTTAATTATTAAATATCATCACAAGTCAGGAAAAACGTACAAGAATAGGTAATCGCTCAAAACCACGTCTCCAGGATGGATGTCCTTTTAAATAATAGGCCGGTTCATTTAATAGAGCATGTTTTCACCATTCATCACTAGGTAGATTATATTGTGTACGTAACCATTTAGAACCACCAAGATTTTGAGTATATTGTTTATGCATCATCACGATAGAGATTAATGTGATTTTTTTGTTATTTCACTATAGTGTTTAGGCACCTGTTGGTGAGGTATCTTTCTACCTCTAGGCACACGATGGTGAGGTTTGTCCTCCTTGTCTTCAGAGGTTGTTTGTTCCCGTAATGCTGCACTAGCTACAACCGCAGCAGATCGTTTCGCAACCTCTCTCTTAGGTACTTCGGGCTGTGCACTACTGCCCCCCCACGAGAACTGACAGCACCACGAGGTCGGCCACGACCACGCTTGAGAATTTCTCTAGGCGGTTTCGGTGTTATACTTTGTCGGGTTGATTCGCCACCGGCACCGCCACCTCTTTTTGGAATCTCTTCTAATGGGGTTCCAAACTCTGTAGGAGCACTTTTAAAATCCTCTTGTTGCTCGTCCTGATCAGTATCGTCTTCAATTATAATACTGTCATCTTCAACAACATCTGAATCGGCCTTTTCTGCCTCCAAGTTTCGATCATAGCCTTCACCATCACTAGATTCAACTCGATCGGTTTCTTGTTTTGTTGTCACTCCTCCAGTCTGTGGCGTTTGTTGAACCTCTGTTTGTATTTTAGCACTCACATCTCCACTTTTCTGCCCCTGTACTTTTTGCTGTTGTTGCTGTTTCTCATAGCTATCCATAACTTTGTTGTAGAAATAGCTTGAACCTTCTGGTGGGGCAGAACTTGTACCAGGTTCAGGTCCAACAATTCCATGATGTAAATAATCAAACACATCAGCTCCAGGTTGCTCTTCTCCGGGTATTTTCAAACGCCCCAATGGATCCAAAACATCGGATGCAATAGGCTCCAATGCATTAAGAACCTTATCCACTTTTGCTCTATGCTCTGGTGCAAAACTTGCATGTATAAGAGAAGCCGAATATGGTAATGGGACAGCGTTTTTAGAGTATGGTACAGGTGCACCTTTACTTTTATGTGTTATATTCTGTTGTAGTTTATGTGCTTCTTCTAGAACAGCTTCTGGAGGTATTGCAGGGATTTTTGGATCAACCACATTGTTGCCACGTCGCAGCTCTTTCAAATGTTGTCCTCGTACTTTACGTGCAGCACCATGTAAAAAATTAGCTAGTCGTTCATTATCGTCCACTGTCTGTGCATATAGATTAGAGTCGTTTGCTCCTACAATTCGTGCTTTCTTTATAGGATCTTCAGCAACACCATGTCTATGTCCTTTCTGTTTAAACTCGAGCCAAGCCATAATCCTCTTTATTATTATTATTATTATTAGCAGCAAGTGAATACAAAAACAACAACAACAACAACAACAAGTATATAGTATTTATTCAATAGGTGTAGAAAACTGAAAAGAAAATCACTTTTTAATGACTCTGCCGCCACCAGAATTTGGGGGAGAATAATTCGACATGAAAAAGCTTAAAAGAATGTTAAGTGCCTGACCATTACACAATGATAAAAGGGCACGTCGAAGAGAATTCTCTTGCATGTTACCAGACAAAACAGACATAAACTTATGCTTGTATCGCTTTAACACACGTTTACGTTTTTTATTCACATATATCACACCAGACATTAGGTTTGCAATGACATCCTGTAGACATCGTAGCGTGTCCTCGGAAACAGAGTTTATAATGTTGCGACGTTCCTTCACTGAAGATACTTTTGCCAGTCTTTCCAAAATTAGCCAATTGCGCACAAGTCGACTTGTACTTTTTCGACGTTTAACAACACCACCACCACCAGTTGTTGCTTGTTGCGGCGGTGCTTTATGTTGTTGAGATACCTGCGGCGGCTTGCTTTGCAGCTCCGAAAGCTGTTGTTGTATATGGCGGTTGGGATTGGAAGGTCCATCTGTCATTCTGTTGATTTTCCTTCTCTGCAGTCTGTTTTTTATTACTGCTACTACCACTAGTGTGACGACGATTCAAGCTTGACCACTTTGCTTTTAGTGGACCTCCAGCTGCACAAAGCTCTTTTCGAAATGATTCGTCTGAATCACACACACGCTCTATTGCTATATCGGCTGGCACAGCAACAACTTTTCGACCCAATCGTTGTGCGTGTCGTGACAGCGGCGCAAACCTCAAGGTGCCTTTTTCTCCTGATGACGCCTTATCTGTTGTTGCTGCTACTTTACGATTGTCAATACCTTGATCAATATCACTAGATAACTTTTCCCACTGATAAAAAACACGATCTTTGTCCCAGGGGAAAACTGAATTTGATAGTCTTAGTTCATCGGTAATTGAGGGATCAGAATTTGCAAACAAATGTCCAAAGTTCTTGTCTGCAATCGCTTGTTTATATGCACCAATAAATAGTGCAGGGTCTTGCCAACGTTGAGCAAACGATTTTGTAGTTAATGCATCCGATGGGAAACTGAATAGTACAAAATAAACGCTCGAACTACGTGTTTGTTTCAGATTCTGCAATGGTGGTGGTGTGAAGCTTGAATGAATGTATGCATGCAGGAAAAAACTTTCAAAATATATAATACCTGTGTGTCAAATAGACTTTGTAGTGTTGCTACAAGTGTAATGTTATGGTGTCTAGCCGCTCCCTGTGCGAGATCTCGAAGTAATCGTGTGGGATTAGCACCTGTTGTTGAACGAGTGTTTTTGTTCACACCTTCTCCACTTTTATTGTCAACATCAACGATAGCCGACGAAACACTGGCTGATAAATCATCAAAAACCAGTAGCAAGTGTGAATCCTTTGTGTTTGAACGCTCGTCGAGTTCCTCTTTATATTTCACGATTGTTCGCCACGAGTCACAAAAATCTTCTGTTCTGCCAAACTCGGCATATGTTTTTAGTGCTAAATACTTTTCCTGCCAATAGCTGAACAAGAATAGACAGTGGTCAGGCGGATGGTCATAAATGTGTTGTCTGTTTTTAATTAGTTCAATTAACAGTGTTGTTTTTCCAGAGCATGGGGGAAATTTATACAAATAAACACATACTTTTTAATGACACAATCCATATATACCATGCATATATGTTTTGTGTATTAAAACGGCAATCATTTGTATTAATTTCAAAGTCATCTGAGCTTCCAAAAATTAACATTGGATAGGAACTGTGAAGTCTCTGCATCTTTACTTCTTCTTTTTCTTCTTCTTCTTCTTATAGTAGTAGTAGTAGTAGTATACTAAAAGTCAAGCATTAACCTTTATTTGATCGCATCACAATCAAACAATTACAAAAAAGTTTACAGTTCACAACAAAAACAGAAAAAGCCTAAAATACAAAAGTGACATGATCATTAATCGCGAATGCATTTTCCGGCGGTACGCACAACCTTGCTACCATGTCCATCATACATTCCTGCAAAATAGTCCCTGCGGCCTTTTTGACGATCGAGTTCAGCTTGGGTTGGATAGGTCGACATTGACATTTCGTGATTGGCAGTGACACACTTTTGGCACATGTCAATGGTCAGCTGAAAACAAGTAGCATATGTGAACGAAAAGAAAAATATGAAAAACAAGAAACATACCCGGCATCTCCCATTCACATCGCGCATGCACTCTCGGAAAGATGTGACCGCCCTGAAACAAAAACAAATGTGCAACTGTCGTTTGAATAACAACAACATGAAAAAAACACACCTGCAATATTCGCACATTAGCAGAACAATTGCCTCTGTGCGTGTCAGACAGAATGGCGGCCCCACCAGCTGAGTATACTGCATCAGATATGGGTACTTTTTGTGCCGTTCATCAATCTCCGACTTGTCCAAGGTGTCAAACTCCCGCTCTGTACTGTCCCCTTGAAATAGATCATATGCCTCGCAGTTCAATGTCCGGCATGGCTGCATACACACACACATTACCATGATATTGAACACTGTTGTTGTTGTTGACAAACAAAAACACAAAACAGAATCTTGCACATGTCGATTATGAAGGTTGTGCGGTCGTTCGCAAACCGTTTCCCGCGTGCACGTTGTGAAATATCCCGGCAGGTTCTGCACATCCAAAACACCACAGTGTTTGGAGGGCGAAAGGGGAATGGCGGTGCATCGAGTACATCCTTCTTCACAAACGGTTGATCAAACAGTGCGGGATTGCCACCTGTGTTGCAATATAATACCCCACCACAACATATAATAATAAAAACATAGCACAATGACAACAAACGGGAAAGGATTGAGCTGCGTCCATGTTGATCCACATGTTGAATGCCGCGTTCAAACTCGGTCAATCCAATGTACTTTCTTCCATCAGCCGTTTTTTTCACTTCTTCTACCCCTTTGTCTGCACTGTTTCTTTTCTTCTGCTGCTCCATTGTAGACCTTTCCAGAGCCTCGAGAAACATGTCGTCGTCCTCGTTTTCATCATTCTCGTCCATATCATCCTCGTCTGTAAGATGTACAATTTTCTGACACTCTGCAAAAAAGGAATTCTCAACAAATCGCCAACTTTTGGCACTCTTTTTGCTCATGTTTCCACCACCTTCTCCACTTGGACGCTTTCTGGAGCCACCATCTCGTCCTTTTGGGTTTTTTTCTTCCTGTTGTTGTTGCTGCTGGTCGGATCGCGTAACACCATGTGATAGCCCAGCGATGTCTGCTTCAAGGCGGCGTGGTTTTGCTCTCTTTAACATTTGCAAATCACTCCCAATATACTCAAACTCATGCTCACTGGTGTCATCCCCCCCGCTGTCGTGGATGATTTCACATGATTTGTCTTTTTCCTCGTTGTCGATTTCTTCGGCGGCGGTGGTTTCTGTTGGTTGTCCAGGGAGCACTTTTCCAGAGACCCTTCGACGTCTGCCCCTTGCGGATCCTGTATCCATTTGCAGTGTTGTTGGGGGTATCCTTTCAGGCACTTGAGATCTCGTATTTTCGTCTGCACAATAGTCGTCACTGTTGACACTACTGGGGAAGAGAGCTCGCTTTGCGTGTGTGCTGTGTGTGGATTGTGACTGTGTGCTGATGACATTTGGTCCAATGACTTGGGCGGGGGGGGGGGGGGGCGGCGGCGGCGACGTTTGCATGCGCGACACCATCTCCTCCCAACCCTCTGACAACGTTTCTGTTGCGAATGGCATCGGCCTCATTTCTGTTGAGGTACTCTGCGTTTGTACATTATGATTATTTTTACAAAGTTATAAAAACAAAAAACAGCATGTCCGACCTGGAGGGCCATCTGTACTGGGTCCACTGCTGTTTTGCTGCACTCTTCCAATACCGCCTCCAGATTTTCCACCTCTGGCAGGGGGTTTGGCCTTTGTATCTGTGGCACTTCTCTTTGTGGCTGCGGCTGAAACGCCATATGGCTTGGTGGCAATGCTGGTGGCAGGTTTGGAAACACCATCATCTCTCCCATGGGCTGTGCTTGAGTCTGCTGCTGCAA
Source organism: Sphaerolaimus hirsutus (assembly GCA_964036195.1). Classification (NCBI taxonomy): domain Eukaryota; kingdom Metazoa; phylum Nematoda; class Chromadorea; order Monhysterida; family Sphaerolaimidae; genus Sphaerolaimus; species Sphaerolaimus hirsutus. The sequence continues at coordinate 154,472 of CAXIWS010000164.1, forward strand.
CATTTGTGGCTGATAAAACATGGAACTCTCTGCCATGCTTATCTGTCTGGCCTGACATTCTGCCACTGACATTGTTGCCAGTGTTTGGGATATTATCGGACATTCTGCAAGGGGGAAAAATGACATTGGGCAAGAAGCATAATCAAAACCAAATGTAAATAAACTCACTTTTCAATCGTTCCAATAGTCTCTGACTGTCTGCTAGACACTGATATTCTGTTTCGGCAATCACACGAACAGAATCCAGTTCGAAATTGATGACCGACGACGACGACCGCAATGAATCAATTATGGTATTGCTAGAGCACAAATATAATTGTAGTAGTAGTGATTTAGTATTAGAGCCTGCGATTTTATTTTTCACATTAATAATACAATATAATGATAATAATAGTAACAATAGTCTAAATGCGATTGTATCCATATGGAAAAGTTCGAATAGCTGTAGCACCTCCAACACCAGGCGGAACAAAAAAACGCTTATTTGAAACAGGCTTATAATACTTTTTCCGCCCATCAACAGATATACGGAAATCTTTACTCAACAAAAAGTTGAGTTCATTCAATCCTAATTTTTTCAACTCGGTTTGCTCTAAAAGAGATCGGACAGCATCACACATATTATCATAGGAGACGGTTGGTTTTCTATCACTCTGTCCTTGTTGATCGGTTTCCGCAGCGGTTGCAAAGCCTCGTAGTCGTACAGTCTTATATGTTTCTCCAGTGTCAGGGTTTTTTGCAGTGTAGGCATATTGTTTAGGCTGCAATGAGGTTATAACATTAAACACAATTTTCATCAATTATACACATATATAAACAAACCCCCACAATGCAAATATGCTCCAATTTGAATCGATCCTTCAGCACTGGTGTCAACTGTCCAAGATGATGCCCACATAACAACTGCAAATTCGACCCATCCAAAGCCATTATTGAATCCCTGCGACACCAAGAACAATGGCACAATATCAATGTAAATAAACACATGGTAAAAAGGATAATAACAAACGTGTCTGTATACAACAATGATTCTTCTGGAATTCTAATCATAGCCTCATATAACTCCACTCTTGCATAGCCAGTCACCATTGTAGTGATTATTGGAACACTAAACGCATTGTTTGGACCTACATGTGCCAAACTTGAGTCCTGTGATATAGAATGCTGCACCATTACAGAAGACTCTAGTCCTAGTTTTGATGCATCCGCTGAACCAAAGTGCTGAAAGAGAGGGTGGGAAATGTACAACAATTTACATGGTGCTATATAAACACAAGTGTAAACCTGTAACCAGTGCACATTCAAGTTTGGATTTTCAAGAACCTTTAACAAGCTTCCATGATCTTTGAAAAACTCTGTCTGTGAACCGGATTTCTTCTGGGCAAACTTTCCAATGAGTGAATTGATCATCAATTTGGCAACAGAATGTTTCACTGGATTTGGAGCAAACGATGTTGGTGCAATGTAAATGCCAAATCTCTCGAATATTTCTGCTGAATATTCTTCTGCACTCTTGTCCGGCGGTAAATCTAAAGCAAATACATTTATTTATCATTCCTACATGAATAAAAATAAAAAACAAACGAACCGCTTGCTTGGCATTTTATCTTATAGAAAGCCAACATGAATGCACTTATTAGCCCTGAATAAACCCCAGCATCTCTTGACCATACACGTGACTCATAAACATGAGCTGAAACAATCCGCACAATCTTCAGTCCTGTATTCCTGATTGCCGCACACAATTCAACCTGAAAAGGGCAAACTTCAAATTCCTGAAAAATCCTGTATGCAACAACAACAACAACAAACCGTTGTCCATGTTCCACGAAAAATCTGTTCTTGAAATGTATGTGTGCACACATTTACATTCTGCTCAATGCAGCATGCTGCACATGTACTGTAGAAAATCTTCTCATCACCTCCTGGTAGTTTGGCTCGGAACGGTAATGGTGGAACAAATATATCCGCCTTTGGATAATGCACCCATGCTTTGACAACACCAAAATGACTCTGCGATATATTGAAAACATAACATGATGAAAACAGAAAAACATGAAAAACGTACCAGAACCCATTCATTCAAGTCTCCAGAAATCCCCCCTTCTGTAACAATTTCTCCAGGACCTTGTGCCATTGGTTTTGTTAAACACATTGCAGGATACAAACTGCAAAAGTCCAAAAAGTCTGCATTTGGCTTTTGAACATTCATATTGTCATATGTGCCAATTTGGAATGTGTCAATTCTGCCACCTGCAATATGATACACAGTAGTAGAGCAAAACAAAAAACAACAAAAAAAATGCCACTTCTACACTAACCAAAGTTAGCATCATAGATGCTCAAAGGTTTATCTGATAACGCTTCTGTGAAAAACTATTTCATTACACGATTTGAACTTAAAACATTCCGATGTTCATGTTCCCAATATACATCGTAATGCAAAGGGCGAACGGCCTTCGCAATGTTATTAGCTCGAAAAAAGTCATATTCTCGAACCTGCAACGGCGTTTTACCACCGAGCAATGTGAGTGGTCTGCATGAATAACAACATGTGTAGTATATATAGGCATGAAACCAACCGTTTCTTTACCAAATAACATACCTGACAGCACTCAAGTGATTTGTGCACATTGGACATGCATGAAAAAAACATCCATGAATGTCAATTAGCCGTGATGGCGTGTTAGAGCCTCCTTCAAACTCTGCACCATCCACTTTGTATTGTCGATTCCGGGCACAACGAACAACATATTCACGATTGTTGCCAGCATGTTGTACGTGAACCTAAAGGTCTATAATTAATACATGTAACAACACCAACAACAAATATGAAATAACTAACACCAAAATATCTACTATATGCGGTCAAAAACGCCATTGAAAATCTACTATTTCGATCCATCAGAGCTTCACCTCGATAAATTGCCAATGTATTCTCTTGTAAGAATCGAACTAAAAAGTGAAATAACAATATGTTGGAAAAAGTCATGACAAAAACAATTCAAACAAACATACTTTGGAATACACGTAGTGCCAATCCTGATATTGTAAAAGTACCTTTTTCTGCAAAAAGATCAACCTTCAACAAGTTTATTAGTTCTTCTTGAAAACGCATCGCTGCATATGATAGTGCATAGCTATCTCTTTGACAATAGACTGACATCTCTTCAAAAACACAAAAGGCTTTGTCATAGTGTTCAGCATGGTACAGATCAAAAGAGTTTGTATCTCTGCCAGAAACCGTAAACTCCCACTTGGGTCGTAAGTGACAGTATGCATCTGTCACATATTCCTCATTCATATCGTAGCAGAAAAACGATTTTGCCACTGGAACCTCGAACGATTTGCACAGGTTTTCCAATGATGTAGGTATATAGTTTGCCCAGCATATCAGTTTGATTCCACCCTTGAACTTGACATATAGTAACCGATTGCCACGTGAAAAGGTTGTCTCTGGGGTTTTGTTTTGTTCTATCAACGCAGATAGTAGAAAGTGAAAGTCAAACCTGCTACCAAAGTGGCTAACAATTGTTGCATTGGCATTATCTGAAAACGACAAGTGATAAATTAAGAATCATGGAAAAACATTATAAAAAACTCACCAATGCAAAAAAAAACTTTCGACAAAGTCATATACACAATTCTCTCCTGCCCAAACACAGACCCTTGCCACACCACATTTGGCACATGGCGCATACATGTCCTTTTTCCAGCAACGAGAACATGAACTGTGGTGGCAACGATGAAAAATTAAAGCATTATAGAAAACAATAGCAAAAACAAAAACTCACACTATAGTTGTCAGCAGGTTCGCTTTGTGTACATTTGTACTGCTACATATTCTGGTTTCCAAGTCCAAAAACACAATTTTCTTGGACCTTTCGGTTTGGCGTGCTTTCAAAACAGGCAAATGACATGCAGGATGTGGTTCACTCATAGACACCTGCTTTTTACAGTAACCACACCCAAAAGTTCTTTCCTCAGAACACCGATGAGTGTTAACAAAAGATCCATCCTCTAGCTTTTTGAGACTAAAATAATGTCCACATCCAGCGCATAATCGTTGTGCATAGCATCGAGGTATAGACCATTGACCTCTCCCTTGTGTATGTAAATGCTGCCTATATCCAAAAGTCACACATATATCATCATATCATTTACAACAAAAAACCCAGTCCAAAACGTACCGAAAGCAAAAGTTGGAGAAAAACTTTCTTAGACAATCCGGACATGTCCTCTCTTCCCCTTTGACTTTCTCACAATCACATAGTAGACTTGTAATTTTCCTTGTTGATGTCAGAGCAACAATCCCACAATAGGCACATCGAAATGGACATATATGCCTAAAAATGAAATGCTAAATTAGTCACTTGAAAACAATAAATAAAATTTAGCAAACAAACAAACCTTTTCCGTCCAAACTGTACCTCCTTACATGTCTTGCAATATCCATGTGCACTTAAAAAGGTCACTAAACCCCATATTACAGCAAAAAATATGTTTCCGCCATGGTGATACAAACACAAATTGATTACATGTTGGCTTAACATTGTATGCAAGTGTGAGTCAGATAGTGGCCAAACCTGCTCTTTAGTACCCTCTTGAAAAACCCTAATTGCAACACGTAACATGGGAACATTTTGAATCATATCTAAAACATCCAGGCCGACAAAAACATTTGCAGGTGGCAAACCGGCTTCAGTACGCAATTGAGATGCCAACTTTTCAAGCTCCGCCGATGGACTTTTTTGACAATTACGTCTAACACGACGCCAATAGTTGCGAGATTCCTTACCCTTATCCGGATTATAAGCACGTATTTTACCTAATGCTAAGCATATGGCATAAACCAAAGTTTGTTCAGATGCAACGACATATTCACAATGTTTTCGACGTTTGTTTGTCATCATTGATTGTCGTAATCTTGCAGTTGTGACATCCTGATATGCGGATCTTCTGCGACCACCACACAATCTCCCAACTGTGCCATAGTTCTTCAAGTCAGTCAAATCCTCAGGTATTGTAATATCCGACACATCAGAATCGTTCCCATCATCATCATCATTAAAACATCTGGTTAAATTGAACGAACCAGCTGGAACCACATATGAACAGGATGGTTGATCGACCGGATCCATTATCGTTCTGGGTGTGATCAAAAAGTACAATTATCACTCTTACATCATAACATTATATGATAATGAAACATTAACAAACCAATTACATTAACAACCAGTGTCATAGAACCGTCACTCAGATTTATAGTTTGATGAGAGTTTAGTAGATTTCCAATATCTTGAGCTGAAGCAACCGAGCTAAATCGAGTTCCCAGACGAAAGTGCTCCAAATATGCTGTGTGAACGTAACACACACTCTTTACAAACAGGAACCATGTTTAAAGTAAACATAGAAGGGGAACATACATTCTGGCAAATTTGGATGTTGTAGTGAAACACCAACATATACACTAGACGGATGACGGTCCCCAACAGTGTGTCTAAAAAAAAAGCATGGCATGAAAACCAAAACAGTTTATGACATAAACCAAAAATACCTGAATACACAGTCTATTGCTTCACTCAAAACAGCATCAATGTTTGAGTGTTCATTCAAATCATGGAACGAAACCCTGTATGCATTCAAAATTAGCTTGAACCTTTCAGTATATTGTCTTTGTGGCTTAAAAATTGTGAAATGTTTCCGCCCAAACAAAATACCACTCCCTGATCTACTTTTCAGAATATTCGCCAAAACCTGATTATCGCTATTAGATGAACCAGCTACATCATCGTCATCCATAATTTATTAAAATGAGCACTATAAGATCTGCAGCAGTTCAAAATGTGATAAAAGGCAAACAGGTCTACATTTCAAAGGTTGGTGAACAATGTCAAAAATTCAATATCTTTATACCACAAACAAAATCCCTCAATTCCAGGACGATAATGATTATGTGGAAAACATAATGGCATACTTCAGAAAAGATGTACCACTTGAAATAGGTGCTCTTTTGCTGTCCTACATTCCAATCGGACACGTCCTAATGCTTATCAAATGTGTTGGCACAAAGAAGCGAAGTCATGAAAACAGTGATGAATTTAATATACGTAGGACCCTGATTCACTTGCTAAACAGCAATCACGTTATGACAATTATGTGAGGCAAACTTATAACACTAATTGAATTCCAAGCTAGGACAATCACATCTGATGGTACAATGCAACTTGTTATCAACTACTTTGGATCTGGAAAAAATGATGGTTTCTCACTATCCATCCCATATGGTGAAAAAATACCCATACATGTTACCAATATGATTCGCTGGTGTATGAATATTAAGCGAGTATGCTTTGTTGTAAGAGATGAGATGAATAATAATTGCACACATTACCTATATCAACTGTGGCCAGTTTTTGCCAAAAAGGAAAAAATGTGTCAACTAGCTTTATTTGTAATCGGTAACAATACACAAATTGCCTTTAGACACACATTTGCTTATTTACATTCAATTGTTACCAACTTAAAACCATCCCAATTAGTTTTGTCATTTGTATGTACAAACGACATACTTACAGGACAAATGCTACAATTATTTTTAGATACAAGTCAACTTGATCAAATACTATCAAAATGTAAGGCATGTACAATTACAGTACAAATTACAAAACTCATCCATCAACATGACATGAATGCTTCACCTCTTGCAATGTGGAAAAACATGATTTGGCACATCAAACAGAAAATACCAGATCAATATTTAGATACTTTTCACTATGAATTCAAGTATTGTGTCATGTTAAGCAGTAAGAATGAATTGAAAGAAAAGTTTCACTTTTGCCATAAAATAGCTGAAGAACATACTTCACTTAAGTGTACTACATGATTTCATTCATACTGATATTGTTTCTGTTATTATTACTATTGTTACTATTCTTAGTGTGAAAAGTTGAATATGAAATTACTCACTTCACACAGCTGTATTTATACCAACCAAAGCCCATAAAAACACAACAGCTGCAGAATGGCAACATCAAAGGTGTCACATAATTCACAACAGGTGCATATTGAGGCATGGCAACATCAAAGGTTTCTCTTAATCCAATCAATTCAAGGACACTTACACACAGTGGCACATTCAAACATAATTTACAAGGCCATCACAAATTCAAAACTTACATACATTCACTACACCATGGAACACCGTTCAAAACTCTTTCAAGGTCATCACAATTTCAAACCCAAAACACTTTCAAGGTCATCACAATTTCAAGCCATGTATGCATTCACCCCACAGTACACTTTTTCAAACCTTTGCCTCTTCCAATTCAGTGTAGACATTCTCTCTTTCTTTTCTGTATCAACATTCACTGCATATAATCTTTTTATCAACCATCAAATTAGGACAAGCTAAAACATTAAAATAAATAACACACATTCACTATCATCAGGGCATTTGAACATATGAGGAAATAAGGTGTGCACTACACTCATTATCATACAAGTCAAAAACAAAATTTCTATGCTAAACCACATAGCAACGCAAAATTAGGTTATGGTAGTCACTTGACGCAAAATTAGGTTACGGTAGCTAGCGACGCAAAATACCTCCCCCCCAACACTACCATAAGATTTGGATACGGCGCAATAATAACAATGCCATAATCTTGTGTCGCATTCTTTTGCGTCAACCCCCCTATAATCTAGCGTCAACACTCAATTCTCACGTCGCTACCGTAACCCACATTTGCGTCACATTATGACGTCATAATAACATAAGTACCACTTTGGGGACATAAGTTTCAATAATCCGGACACTTTCCGGAAAAAATAATACCATAAACCACTTTTTTCTTTACTCGGAACGAGTGTACCGCACACCCTCTTCCCCATAGGTTAAAAGGCCCCTATATACTGCTCAATGAAAACAATAAAAAAGTTTTTTCAGAAATGGTGGAAAATGGAAAAAACATCAGAAATACCCTCACTGATTTCCATGTATTTTTTATTTAAAATATACATTCTCTGCATTGTAATATTGTAAATATGCAGATCTCATTGGATGAAAGCATGAAGGAAATTAATGATACAGTGATATGCATGTTTTGCTCCCTTGGCCATAATTTTCTGTTGCTCAATGATAGCATGGATAAAGTGCAGGTTTGTCAAATGATCATACTGTGATGAACTGGCATTTAATATTTATGCATATATTATGAAATGCAGATGCAATGTAGTGAGGATGAAATTTGGGGAAAAGTTTTGGCTGAAAATAGAAAACTTTCAGCTAGAAGGACCATGCTCATGGAATTGATCAAGAAAAAACATCAAATGGATCAAGTCAAAACTGATTCCATATCCATAGCTACAAGCACAGCACATGGAATAAATGAAATATATGACCAAAATATGCAGGCAATTATGCATGATATGGGCATTATTGAAAGCTAATCTAACAGATGAAAAATCGATTTTGATGTTGTCCGGCATTTTTTTGCAAAAAACAGTTGAAAAAAACGTTCAAAATGCGCTCTCTACAATGATGAATCACATCGATAATTCTAATTGGGAGGACAAACTTTTGTTGACAAAAAGGCATCAAGTAAAATTTTGAATCTTTTTCTTTTATTATGTTTCATCTAATTGAATGATGTCATTCCTTTTTATTTTTTGGCTTCCTGAAAAGAAAATGTACCCCCCAATAGAACGCCATATGCCGCTCACTTGATTGGAGATGGCGTTCTATTGAGGGGTACATTTTCTTTTCAGGAATCCAAAAATAAAAAATGGAATGACACCATCCTATTAGAAAAAATGCTTTTGAATATTTTTGTTCTATTAATAAAAAAACGCTTTTTATATTGTCCATGCAGGATTTGATAGTCATGCTCAGCGCGATTATTTTTCTGGCATGCATGTGCATTTTTCTACTAATTGCGATAATTATTGGCTATATGACATTTAAAAAACAAATAAATCTAGCTGACAATGTAGAGAAATCGGCATTGTGAGTTAATATCATCTAGATAAAAAAATCCAAAACTTTAAAAATTATTATCATTTTTTTAGGCATGAAACACCGCAAATATCCGTCATTCAGCATTCCAACCTTCAGCATTCCAACCGCACCTTTGATGCATCCTACAGCGCAAATCAACAGAACGTAACAGTATTGTAAAATGTCCGGATTTGTGAATATGCAAACTTTTCCCGTGATGTCTGATTTGTGAACATTTCCGTAATGATCTTATGTAAAGCCCTGAGTGGGCGTAAGCCGCACGGTTACCACGGCACTTCATTCTCCAATAAATCCTTCTACACGACTTGCCCGAACTTTTCATGGTGGACGACCTGCAAGGACAGTTCAACATCGAACGCCCGGGATTGAAGGTTTTGGTTTGAGGGGAGGTAACCGTAAGCGTGGTACGTTGTGAAGTCGCGATCAATGTCTGATCACTCGTCGCTTGCAAATCAGCGACCGCACACTCGTGCCCATCCAAATTCCGGTGTACCGCATTTTGCACCGCATTCTGCAGCATTGCGTTTTGTTGAGAATCTGCAATTAAGCATGGCCTGGAAACACTCGGCCGCACAACTTGCTAAGATACCAGATGGTTCAGTTCACACCGCAATTTTGGATGGGCATGAGTCTTGGGTTGGGTTAACCCCCGTGTCGGGGGTACAAGCCGCACGTTCGCCACACTCTTTGGGGTGGCATGGCGGTCCGGGGGTAGTGCAACCCCCCATGGGAGGCGCGTCAGTGCCTTCAACTAGGTACATGTTGCCATCTAGCTCGGCATATCAAGAGTCCACACGTTATGAATGTGTGACTTCTCCGGTCATTTTGTCGCTGCCACAGGTGGTAACTAGGGGGTGGCATGGTGGCGGGGGTGCGCCGCCAATTCAGGGTCAAAACCCCACGGCGTTGATTGACGTCACTGCACCCCCACCAAGGGTTCATTCTTCAACTGTGAAAGCGCTTTCAGATTTTGGGGTGCCGCGACGCCCAAGCGGACCTCACCGAACCCTGCCACATGCTCCACAAGCTGTTTGTCTAATCGAACCACAGCGCGTGGTGCCAAGGAGCCAGGTTCGGTTGAGTACGTCTGGGCTGGTGCATTACCCTGGGGAGGGTAGCGAATCTGACAGCCGCGGGGCCCAAAATTCGCCCAACATTTTGGACAGGCTTACGCGTTACGCATATACTGCAGAAGTTTTTCCGAAGTACGTGGCTGAACGCCATGATTTTCAAAATTTTGTGACGCCGATTCAGCCTGTGTGTTTTGTCAATACCGACCGCTATTTGGCACAGTCGGAATGGTTACGGCCTGTCCAAAATGCTGGGGGCGTAATTGTGGGTGCCGCGAGTGAAAACGCTGCCAACGAAATGTGTGCGGATAAAAATTTTGATGCCGCCAACAAAATGTGTGCGGATAAAAATGGAAGCCATGAGATTTTGGCAGATGTAAGGGACTGCATGATGGCTTTAAATTCAAAATTAGATTCGATGAATGTTTCAAAAGATAAACTTGGATCCAATACGTGTGGCGAAAAAACGGACAAAAAAACTGAAACAAAAGCTAAATTGCCTGTGGAAGTCACAGGCAGCAATTCAAGCGAAACTCTGCAATATTGGTTGTTGTTAAAGCCACATGTGTTGGATAAAATAACAGTTTTTCGGGGCGTAGGGGACGTTGTGAGTTACCCCGAATGGCGCCGATCTGTGAAAACAGCTGTTTTATCTGTGCCCACACCCAATTTGATTCCGCAGTTCTGGCAAGAGGTTTTTGCTACTAAAATAGGGGGTGATGCGTTCAGAACTATGTCGGCGTTATTTCAGCCGGAAGAGTTGGTTGATCATGAGGCCGTTTTGTCTGCCCTGGGGGATATTTTTAAAGATCCGACAAAACATTATACTTATCCCGAGTGGGAAAATGCTGCTATGGGGCGGGATGAAACATTTGTGAAGTTCTATTTGTGCCTAATCTCGAAAATGCCATCGGCATTGAAATCGCGTGTGAAATTTGACAGAATTCTAATTGATAACCTCATTGCCATCAAAATTTGGTCAAGATTTGATGATAGTAAATTTGATAAATATGTGATTGCTAATTTTCAAGTGAAATATCATGGGACAGACACCCCCATGAGTCAAATTGTGCAAAAATTGGATGACTTTTTTAACACTGTTAAGAAAGCACCGGTAGTGGCGCACAATACCCCGGTGCAGCGTGCAACAGCCCCGTTCCGCAACACAATGCGGAACATGTTGCGGGAATCGAACAACGATCCTTGGTGCCCACGTTTGGGGCACACCGGACACCGTACAAGCCAGTGCCGCATGACTTTGCGGGAAAATCTTCCAAATTCTTGCTTTATTCCGAATCTGTCGGACAAGTCGGAGGGTTATGGGCATGTCAGGCGGTTTGGCCCTGCAACTACTCATGACACTAATTTGCCTAGGAAAGCGGTAGCCAAGGCTGCCGTAGAAACTTTCAATGCCAATCCGCCTGGCATGAATGTTGTTAACCCAGAAGAAGTGCAGGCAGTGGATGAGCATGAGCTACAGCCGGATCTGCTCGACGCAACTTCTGAAGATATTGAGGGGGCTGTGGACAAATACAATTTATATTGTACTGAGTTCAAACATCGTCTTGCCCAGATGTTTGATGATGATCCAGGTCAGTTTAATGAGTGGGAACAATCCCCAGCTGTCAAAAAGTACTTTGCCAATATTCAGATTCAGTCGACAGCCGGGTTGGGGATTTCTTCCACCAGGTGTTTGAGAGGCAGCCCGAGTCTGACTGAGTTGAGTGACATACCGATAAAGAGATTTGATCAAACTACTAATTTACAAAAAGTGATGTTTTCTGACACTCAAAATACATCTTTGTGTGCGTATTCGGTTATCGGTAAAGATCAACATCTGTGTATTCGGGTTTGTCCTGCAAATGGACCTCAAGTCCACGCAACAATCAAAATCGAACAAATACCTTGTTGCGCTTTGCTGGATTCAGGTTGTACACACTCATTAATTCCGTTAAAATTTCTAGAGCAATTGTCTGCGCAATTGCAAACTGATTTATCTTCACGTTTAGAAACATCGAATGTAAAATTGCACATGGTCAGCGGTGAGACAAAAACTGGCGCTTTAAAAAAAATACAGTTGCATGTTGAACATGTTTCACCAGTGGATCAGGTGGTGCGCAAAGTAGTTAGTACATTTTTGGTAAACACTGTTGAAGGTGCTTTGGATGAAATTTTAATAGGAACAGATCACAGGGAATAGTACCTTGCTGACAACTCGCTGCCAGCTCGCTTGCCAAGCAGCAAAAATCAGGCCTAGCTCGCTGACAATTTATTTGCACCTCGCTGCCAGCTCGCTGACATGTTTTTTAAATGCTGTAATGTGTTTATTAAATAGGTGCTTTCAGTAAGCTGACAGCTCGCTGCCAACTACACTGCAGCCTTTTACAGTTAGCTGCCAGCTCGCTGCTGCACGCTGACAACTTGCTGCCAGCTCGCTGCCGCACGCTGCCAGCTCGCTGCCAAGTGTAAACAACTGCTTGTCAGCTTGTTGTCTCCTAGCTGGCAGCGAGTTGTCAGTGAGGTACTATCCCCTGTGGATATCATGCCTTATTTGAAGCTATCTTGGCTAATTCCATTAACTTTGGAGGGGGATTTTGAAGCATGTTTGCCATCTGATGAGAAACATGCTAAGGAAATTTTGGATAATGAGGGACAATTTCAATTATTGTTATCTGAAAAAGTAAAATCAACAAAATCAATATTTATACTGCCTAAATCAATGTTCGCAGTGCCTGTAACATTTCCATCAAGGCCAGTGGGCATATCAAATGCTCAATGGCAACAAACATATGCTGTGTTTTCCAATACAGAAGATGAAAATGCATTTACCATGTATAATACTGTTGTTTCTTCAGCAGAGAAGAAACAAGCTAAAATGACTCTTTTTAATCTGTCTGACTCGCCTCTTCGAATTCCGGCAAATTCTGTTTTGTTCACGTGTGATGTACATTATAATTCTTCATTATTTCAAGATTCTAAACATTTTCACAAATTGTTTACGAATGCTGATGCGATGGCACTTTTTGGTATTGTTTTGGATGCTGATCCGCGTGGTGTGGCAGCTAAAGCCATAGTGTTGCCTACGCCACCAATATCAGTGCATGACACGCCACCACAAGCGGAAGAAAAAGTGCCAACAACGCAAGAAGAGCGATTTCAACATGTTTTGGCGCATTTACCAAACAAAAATACGATACCTTTACCAGAGGAAATGCGCAAAAAGTTTGAAAAGCTTTTGTTTGATTTTCATGATGTTTTCTCGTGTCATGAATATGACGTGGGGAAAACTGGATTGGTCACGCATAAAATAATTACTGATCCAAACCAACCCCCAATTAAACAGTCAGTAAGGTATGAACCTCTTGACAAGCGATCTTTTATTCAGAAAACAGTGCCCGCGATGCTGAAAGAGGGCATAATTGAACCGTCGGATGGCCCATGGGCTAGCCCAATTACGATCGCACCAAAAGGTATGGATAATTTTAGATTTTGCGTCGACTTTAAATTAGTTAATCTAGTTACTAAAATAGATTCATATCCGCTTCCTAGAATTGCTGAATTGCTGAATGAATTGTCTGGCAATGTCATTTTCTTGGCAATCGATATAAGGCACGGATATTATAACATAACTCTGGCCGATGAGGAAACTCGTGAACACACGTCATTTGTGTGTAGCCTCGGTCAGTATCGTTACACACGCCTTCCATTTGGTACCTGCAACGCTGGAGCTTCTTTCCAGCGTATGATGCAGATAATGATTAGTGGTTTGAATGACAATCAATCACGCCCGTGGTGTAAAACTTATATTGACGATATTTTGGTGTGTAATTACACTATTCCAGAACATATCGTGCATTTGACACGTTTATTCGAGAGAATGAGGTGGGCCAACCTCAAAATGCAGCCCGCAAAATGCAATTTGTTTGCATCCGAGTTGAAATATTTAGGCCATCAGATAAGTGCGGGTGGTATTTCTCCTGCGCCTTCACGAGTAGCGGCTATGACCGAACAACCAAAAGTTCATACCAAACAAGATTTGAGACGTTTCTTGGGTAAATGTGTATATTACAGCCATTTTATTCCAAATTTTAGCACGGTGGCCGCGCCATTATATGCGGCGTTATCAGGCGCTTTTCCAAAACATGGCACAATGCCATTTGAATGGACTGATCTGATGTTAACTGCTTGGGATATGCTTAAACATTTCATTACAAACCCACCAATTTTGCGTCATCCAACACACCATGATGATCGTGGATTTGTTTTGGAATGTGATGCCAGCAGCGTCGGGTTGGGCGCTGTGCTTTCGCAAAGAGGGGATGATGGGAAACTTCATCCTGTTTCTTTCATTTCAAAACGATTATCACACCCGCATACTAAATTTTCAGCTGCCGAACTCAAAAGTTTGTGCATATGTTGGGCAATTCGCCGTTTAGCCGATTATATTGAAGGTCAAAAATTGACAGTATACACGGATAACAGTGGGATACAACAGGTGTTGCGCTCGCCTGCACACAGCAAGCTAGAGAGATGGGCTATGTTCATACAGGACAAGGTAACTCGGTTTGAACATAAACCAGGGGTCATGAACACCGTCGCTGATGCCTTGTCCCGGAACCCTATAGATCAACCAATTTTTGGGGACGAATTAAAAATCCCGACCGACATTGTAAAGGGTATGGCAGCTAAAGTAAAAAATTCTGGCGAAATAATAGATTTTGACGAGAAAATTGTTTCAAATTGGCAAGAAATTCAAGCTGCCGACTCTGAGTTAGCAGGTATAATTGCATCTTTACGAGATGGGTCGATAAAATTATCTGACGCTTTGCTGATTGAACAAGTTTTATATTTTAAAGCACCCATTGCCAATTTACATTACGCTATCTGGCCACCGAGATCGTGGCAACAGGCCTGCCTGGCGCAAGTGCATATGGGGGTTTATGCAAGCCACGGCGGCCAAGAGCGCACTTTGCATTTACTTTGTGAGTATTTTGCTTGGCCGGGTATGAAAAACGATATTTTGCAATTTTGTCAGCAATGTTCGCATTGTATGGAAAATAAACCACATCGTTTAAATCCGGCACCACTGGGTTTGGTAGAATCCCCTTCACAACCATTTGAGGTGTTACATGTTGACACCATGCAAGTTAATTCGGGCGATAAGAAATCCAAAATTTTGGTTATTGTTGATTCTCTCACGCGATACACAGTAGCGGTACCAATTACTTCATTGCATGCCACTGTTGTTGCTAAAACACTTTTGAAAAATGTTTTCATGTTGTATGGGGGGCCACGCACCTTAATTTCTGATAGAGGCACAGAATTCTGCAACGCAGAGTTAACAATGTTGTGTGACACGTTTGGCGTTTGTCACAAACCAGTGTTACCACGTAACCCGCAAGCGAACGGATTGGTTGAGCGTACAAACAGGCAATTACGCGCAATGATTGCTGTTTGCATCGCTGATTATCCAAAGTTTTCCTGGAAAGACTTGTTGCCAATGGCTGTATTAAAACACAACATGGCCATGAATTCAACAACTGGATGTTGCCCATTTTTCTTGGTCTTTGGCTATTTGCCACACTGGAATTTATTTTACACAGCAGCGAAAACTTTGGATCCTCAGCTGGCGCGCACACTTGCGCAATCCCTAAGTGATAAGAATCGATCAAAATATAAACGTTATTTTGATGAAAAACATGTCAATGTGGTCATTCATGAAGGGGATTCAGTGATGGTGAAAAACCACTCCTCTGATAAAATGGCCCCAAAATTTCTGGGTCCGTATATTGTTGTTGAAGTCAAAAGCCCAAATTTGATTTTAAAATCCACTTCCGGAAGTGCATGTCTAACTGTGCCACAGCTACTGATGTGGAAGCTAACATCTTTTGGTCATCCCTTGTAGATCCAATAAATTTAGTTATAAAAGGGGTAAACCGTCATTGAGCGAAACTAAAAACTCTTCAAAAAACATCGCCTGGCCATCATCATGTCGCGTTTGAACTTGCGTGGAGTTAGGCAGCCACCGTGGCCGCGCGTGTCACAGCAGCCATTTTGTCATCAGCCGTATGACAACAACAGCCAGCATTTCAATCGCTTACCAAACCCTAATACGGTTCGCTCAATGACGTGTTTAAGATGCTTTTTTTTTAATTTACAATTGGGATTAAACTAAGCGATAAAATTAAGCTAAACTGAGCAATAAAATTAAACTTAAATTTCCAAAAGTTTTCAAAATGTTGAAATTTTAAATGTGACATTTCATAGATGTTCCACTTCAAAATTTTAACTCAAATTTTAAACAAAATGTATAAAATTATTTAAATGTATTAATTTTATTTAAAGTCGGTGTGCAACGCATCGGTGCTGCCGGGCGTGGACAACAACGTGACGCCGGCGTGCTTGCGCGTCACTGTCACACAGTCTACCGTGCCGCCACCTCAGGCACCGCCGCCTCAGGTGCCACCGCCACAAGTGGCACCACAACCTGCCGCACCGGTAGCGATCGAACCGGTCACTGTAGAACCAGTCACGGTCACACCGGAAAATTCACAGGTTGACGCACAGGGCACCATGGCCCAAACGTTACAGCAAAAAGATAAGGTTGATTTTGGTTTGAGTTTCTACAATTTTTCACGAAAACACAATTTTGGAATTAAAATTATTTTTTGATTGTCCTGAAACTTCAAATTTTCGAAAATTCAAGCATTTTTGAAGTAATTAAAGTTAAATTATAAAACCGCGCAGTTTTCGAAAAAGTTTGTTAAGTGACGAAATTTTGTCGTGAATTTTGTGTGAATTTTTGTCGAATTTTTATAGAGCGGCAATTTTTTGCAGATCATTGCTGGTTTGAACGAGAGGGTCCAAGTTCTAACTCGCCACATCAAGTGGACCCATTCGTTCCAAGTTGAGGCAAAAGTAGCCTCGCTGGCTGCTTCGGGTAAAATTGGCGCGGTCACCAAACTGCGTACTGACGTTACCGAGTTGACAGAGAAAGTTGTCGAGTTGAGCGAGCAACATGGCCAGTTGCTCAAAAAACGCGATGTAGTGGTCGACCATGTGGCCGGCGCCTTGGACAAACTTGAGCACTTGGGGAAGAGGGTGGACTAGTTAGAAGTTAATGCTGAGTCCAGCGACTCCTCTGAATCTGAGTTTTCGGTTGCTCAGGAACCGGTTGCTCAGGAACCGGGTACTCAGGAACCCGCTGCTCAGATGGAGTGCGACCCTGACCCTGAAGGGTTCCTCAGTGCATTGGATGGTGGTGATTAGTGAAAGGCGAATTTTTGAAAAGCTTGCATGAAGTTATTATTTTTGGGTGAGAAGGGGGAATATGTAAAATGTCCGGATTTGTGAATATGCAAGCTTTTCCCGTGATGTCTGATTTGTGAACATTTCCGTAATGATCTTATGTAAAGCCCTGAGTGGGCGTAAGCCGCACGGTTACCACGGCACTTCATTCTCCAATAAATCCTTCTACACGACTCGCCCAAACTTTTCAGTATGTTTATTTTAAAAAAATTTTAATATATCTTGACATTCAAAATTACATGAGTCATTTATTTACATGATAAAATTTTGTCATAAAATTTTGCCAAATACTCTTATGTAAATAATGTATAATCTAAATAGGGAATTATTCAAGCAAATATGGTAATTATCATTAATTCTAAAAAATTATATAAATTTTCAGTTGGCCACACCATTTGTCGACAATTCTGAGCGCTCACATATTGCCCGCGATATGTTGGCTACAATTGAGCAGCGCCGGGCCACACATGAAGTGCATGCTGAAGTGCATCAGGAAGCCGAAGTGAATCAGGAGGACATTATTTGCGGTGTGTCCACTGAATCATGTTATAGTAGATGTTATTCCACTAGTTACTCTTATCGTAGCTATTCTGGTAGTGATTTTACTGCATGCTATAGTGATGGCGACTTTTTCCTACCCTAATACAGAAATGTATGAAGATGTTCCACTGAACGAAGCTGGTGATTGTAAGCCAATGTGCCGGTTGGGGAAACCGGCGCTCCATTAAATACTACCGCGCTCAATTTATGATCCTTTGTGTGACAGCAAAAAATGTGATTTTTGGAAAAGTGGCCATATTTCATTTTTTGCATTTATCTACATGTCATGTGCTGTCTAATTTGTATGATCTGACGAAAACAATTTTGACATTCTAGAGTTGTCAATTGAATGTTTCTAAAAGTAGACGTAAATATAAAATTTTAAAATTCTTTACAATTCTTTTCCAGTAAAATGTAAATGATACATATCATTTTTCCCACTATTAAATAGATATTCACATAATAGCATTTCAAAATTGCATATTTTCGAAGTAAAAGTAAATACATTTTAGCAGCAACAATAAATGGTGCTTTGTTAGTCCTGTGTACACCAGTTTTCACATGAAAATTCGAAAATAAATAAATTAGTTTTCCACAATGAACCATTTTGAATATTTGTCAACTATAATTGACAGTTACCTCATTGTAGAAAACTCAAATACACTCTATGCTGATTTGTGAGTTTTCGAAATTTTGTGTGAAAACTAGTGTGCGTAGGCACATTTGAATATGCGTGTGCTCATAATTTATTCATGCGTGGTTTTTTGCCAAACATTTCAGGGTTTTTTTGAATTCATTAATTATTTGGAATTTTCTTTTTTGATGTTTTAAGTATTATATTTATAATTAGTTTTATCATAGTCTTGTTATTCAAAATTGCAATTTTGTATCAAAGTCAATTTTTATGATTGCTTTGTGCCATAATTCTACAATATTTTGAGGCATATTAAAAATAGCTTCGATGTTGACTAACAGATTTCCCATTGTATGACCCCAAAATTTATTTTTACATCAAGAAATTCATTTGTTGCATCGTTTTTATGTCCCATTATGTTTGCCTTGTCATTCAAAATTGCAATTTTGTATCAAAACCAATTTTCATGATTGCTTTGTGTAGTCATTATAGAAATCACTTCAATATTGAATATCTACAGTATTCTATAGTAATGAAAACCTTAAACATTTTCATTAATAGAAAAAGGAAATCTCAACTAAATGCTATACAATCAAAAATCATCACATTTCATAAATTTACCATGAAAAAAACTCTATATAATCTATTTGCCATTCAAGCCTTCATTTGGCCGAAAACTGGAAATTTGGGATTGAAATATGATGATTATAGCGTCCAAATAAAGGTATGCTACTATGCTTAGAGAAAATATTCATTATAAACATAGAATATTTTTTTATTTTTCAGATATTCAAAATCCTAAACAGTTTAAACAAACAGGAAATTCATGTATGCATTCCCAATGACTTTTTGAGATATCTATTGAGAGAACTGGCGCCCGCTCAAGTAAATGCATTAATTATAAGAGCAATCAAAAAATGTCTTCAACAGATCTGATATCATACAAAGCCGCGATTTTTATACTATGAAATGCAATTATCTCAATTGATGATTTGTATTAGATATATAAACTGTTAAAATCAATAAATATTTATTTACTCAAATTTCAATTATTTAAACTGCTGCATATCTACCATAACTCACCATCTGCATTGCATGCGCAATTTCAGAAAATACGCAACACACCATAACCCGTGGGGGCATTTAACCCACAGCAAAAACGTTAATGTCCACCTTGTTCCCATGATACCATAGAACACCTACCCAACGTTCACGATCCCACAACACTACCATAACTCATCCGGACACTTTCCGGACTTTATGGTACCATACAGTACCATTTTATAGACATAAGAACAAGATGGACATTAACGTTTTTGCTGTGGGTTAAATGTCCTCACTATTCTGCTGCGTAGCGTACTCTTTACTATGAATTTCGTGAAAATTTCTGACAAAATAATAGACCTCCCTCGAAATACGCCCCTCAAAGTTTCCACACTGAAGAAATACCCCCCTCAAAATTTCCACACTGAAAAAATAAACCCCCTGGGGGTATTTAGAGGAAATACAGTAAACTCGACAGACATGATATTATACAGGTTTGGTCCACTTATGTTTCGCTTCGCTGAGCGTCAATGAAATTCAACATCTTACTGAACAGCGAAGTGCAATAAATCTTAAATACAGTAGAAAAACAGTGCACAGTGGGTCATAAACAGGGTTGGTTTTATAAAAATCATTTGTATACAAATTGTATAAAAATGTATTTAATTTTAATTTTATTCTTGTTTCATTTTATTTATTTTTGTTCCAAAATAATAATAAAATAATAAAATGGACGATTTTGCAAAAATTTTACAGAAATTCTACAAAAAATCAGAATCTTGCATGCAAGGTCAGAAAAATGTGATAATTAGACCTAAACATGAAAAGCATGTGACAAATTTTTCCATTACTTTGCAAAAGTTGCATGCAGTAGGTATTGTTAGCTAGTTGCAAGTGTTAAGTTACAATTATCAATAAGAATGGTTTGCATTTTCAGTAGAAGGATTACTGGAGGTGTGCTGGGCGCATTTGTAAAACATCATGCAAAGTGTCAATTGTCATGACAAATGTAGTAAAAAGTCAATTGGCATCTCAAATGTCAAGCAAAGTATAATTGTCATGACAAATGTCGTGCAGAGTGTAAATTGTGTATCTGAATCTTATGTTTTGGTATCCAAACCTTATTTTTTGGTATCCAAATCTTATGTTTTTGTATCCAAATGTTCACATAAGATTTGGTTACAAAAACAACAAGATTTGGATACAAAAGATAAGATTTGGATACAATTTGCTTTACAGTTTCCACTTTAATTTATATTTGTCATGACAATTGACACTTTACTTAACATTTTCATGAAAATTGACACTTTCCATTCTGTTTCATATGACATTTTGACACTTTACATGGCTTGGGACTGCCCCAGCTCTGCGAATGAACAGGTTGAACTATAAACAACAGAAAAATTTTTTTACAAAAAATATGAATTTTTATACAATTTTTACAAAAATATGAATTTGTATACAATTTTACAAAAAATTTACAAAAATTTGAATTTTTATACTACTTTCATTTTTTTTTGAAATTTTCCATTTTATTTTATTTTATTTTATTCTTCAATTTTCCATTTTTTATTTTATTTTATTTTATTCTTTTCTGAGATTTTGCCAACCCTGGTCGTAAATATGTCAATATGTGGGGAGTTTCATTCCAAAAGTACATACCGTATTACCTCGAAATACCCCCAGGGGGTTTATTATTTCGCCAGCAAAATTTGAGGGGGGGATAATTCGAGGGGGGGGTTTATTCGAGGGGGGGGTCTATTATTTCGCCAGAAATTTTCGGAAATTCCCCATACGCAGACGTAGAAAAATCGAACAATTACATAGATGTACATGTGTTTATAGGAATATATAACTGTATATACACAACAACCCTTCCCTAACGTCACTTAATCATCAGATTTAACGTGTGTTCTGCATTGTACAGATCACAAACTGGGGTATTTGTCATGTACGTTCACGTTTCACTCAATTTTAGGGGGGGTATTTCGAGGGGGGGGGTTTATTATTTCCTCAGCCGAAATTTAGGGGGGGTATTTCGAGGGGGGGGTTAATTCAAGGGGGGGGTTAATTCGAGGTAATACGGTATATCCAAGTTTTTCGATTTTTCAAAATCTCATTTCAAAGTTTGACGCTGGCCCGACAGCGCCACGTTTGAGTGTCAATGTTTGCCCTACACTTTTCGGATACCTCAAACATTTTTCTAAATTTTTGATATATATAACCACCAGTGGCCCGTGATCTATATGCAAGTTATAGCCCGTTTCGTCTGACGTGTTCAGAGTTTCATATCGTAAGTGCATAAGCGCCACCTAGTGAAGGTGGCGCTTATGCACTTACGATATGAAATTCTGAATTTTTACTCAGAGAATGCTTTTATGGGAAGAGTCCCCGTATGATGACTTGGAAAAGCAAAAAATGTTGACATTGCTATAAATATAAATAATTGGTTATAATAGGTATTGCATTTCCTCGAAATACCCCCTTGAATTAACCCCCCTCGAAATACCCCCAGGTGTTTTTGAGCTGGGGAAAAAATACCCCCCCTCGAAATTAGTGATGTTAAAGGCACCGATAAAAATGGCACCACACCGCACCGGCACCTCTGCTATCGAATCAAAAGGGCACCTGGCACCCTGTGGCACCGGCCAAAAAATGGCACCGCACCGACACCTGTGCCATTCTGAAAATAATGGCACCAGCACCGAAGGGCACCGGCCAGTCGCCGGTGCTAGCACTGAAAGGCACCGCACCGGGTCAATTTTTTAGTCATTTTAGATGCTGGTCATTTTAAATACATTGGGCCAATCTAGCTGATTGATTTGAAGCTCAATAACTTGGCCATTTCTGGACCGATTTCGACCATTGAACTGTTAAAATGATCAACACAAACTGTATGTTTGATTGTTAAGGTCGGATTAGTGATGTCTAATCTTGTTATGCCAATTTGTTCCGGTTTTTTCTGCGCGAAAAAATAGTGTAAAAAGTGGTTGAAACATAACAAGTGTAAACATAACAAATCGCATCATAAAAACGAAATCAGCCAGATCGGCCATGTAAAATGACCACCTTTTTAGACACCTGTTATCTTTGGACTGGGGAAATATTATCACTCTGATCCGACTCACAATCTTTTTTTTAGGTTGTAAATGTTTAACCTATCGCAGAAAAAAACCATCCAAACACATTTCGACGTGCATTACATTGTGTCACTTTTAAAGTGTACACCCATATGTCCTGCAAAGTGGCAGATTTCGACACTTTGGAATCCTGCTGGTGCCTTTCTCGGTGCCCCACTTTTTTCGGCCGGTGCTAGCACCGAAGGGCACCAGCGAAAATTTGCACTGCACTGGCACCGGTGCTATTTTGAAAAAAATGGCACTGGCACCGGGGTGGCACCTCTGAAAATCACAAGGGTACCGCACCAGCACCAGTGCTGGTGCCCTTTGGTGCCCAGCACCGGGGCACCGGTGCCTTTACATCACTAGTCAAAATACCCCCCATATGAAATGATGTACATCATGTATACAATGTACATGATGTATATATTGGTTGCAGTTTGCATCGCCGCTACACATATACTAGTTTTGTGTAGCAATGCACGTTGATATGTCCAAATATTCCCTAGTTGGACACGTTGATTACTGGTATTGGGTATATAAAAACGTAATCTTTACGATGAATTTTGTTAAAATTTCTTACAAAATAATACACCCCACATTGAATAAGCCCCCCTCAAAAAACCCAAAGTTGTTAAAAGGTAAGTACGTTTACTCGAAAAATACGTGTATGCGAGTACGCGGTAAATACATTTACATAACTTACATTTAAACTTTTTTTAAAAATACCGTACACACTTGTACGCGTACATTTTCAAAGCATACATGTACGGAAAATGTATTTTATAAATATGTCCCAGATTGAATTTTCTGAAGTGATTACACTGCTATGTATTTACAGAAGTGATTCTGTTGAACAATTTAGATAATATGCTAGGGTAGTGCCTTTGAAAATTAAAGAAATCGCAACCAAATTGAAATGGTTGTGGGGACAGTAGAAGTGGAAACGAGTCGGGAGGGCGACAATTTGTATCTCCTAGAATAAAGAGACCTTGAAAACTATTATATCTATCATTTGCTTGTAGAAAAACATACATTATGTATATATTGGTCGCAGTTTGCATCACTGCTACACATATACTAGTTTGTGTAGCGATTGATGTTCATATGTCCAAATATACCCTACTTGGGCACGTTGATTACCTGTTTTGGGTGTATAAAAGCATACTCTTTACTATGAATTTTGTGACGTTTCTGATGAAATAATAACCCCCCCATTGAAATACCCCCCCCCCCCCCAATTTCTACTCTGAAAAAATAAACCCCCTGGTGGGTATTTCGAGGAAATACAGTATTCTATGAAGAAAAGTAGTCGTTTCTACACTCATTCGTAAAGTACCCACATTTAGGCGTAAGTACGAGTAAAAAAAAGTATTTCACGTATTCTATACTTTGTGGTGAGTAAAAAAAAAACTTTTAAAAAAGTTCAGTAATTCTGACAACTCTGAAAAAAAAACCCTCAAAATTTCCATCTGAAAAAATAGACCCCCTGGGGGCATTTCAAGGAAATACGGTATATAACCATATATATTTTATTCACAAAAATAGCGATTATGAAGGTGAAAATTGACAAAATGGAGCATATTTTGGCAATTTTAATCTAAAAATTAGGGAAACATCATAATTAGGGTAACGTCTTGACATTTTTTGAAAAACAGTGAAAAAAGCACGTTTTTTTTTAAAAAGTGCTTTTTTCCATCACTAGTAGTGAATATACTAGGGTTGGGACAATATATCGTATCGAATATCGGATATTGACCATTTTTAAATATCGAATATCGATATCGAAAATTTTGAAAAAATATCAAATATCGAATATCGATATCGAAAATTTTGAAAAAATACCAAATATCGATATCGAATATTGTGATGAAGCCACCGAAGTCAGCGTCTTCTACCACTGAATCCGGCAACTCCAAGACCGTAGTGAGAAACAGCCTTTAGAGTGGTTGATTTCCCGTTGTAGCCGAACGTCCACTTGTCGACAGCCAAGTTGAGTTTATTTTGTGGTTGCATGTTGTAAGGGGTTTTGAGATTGTTTCAGGTACTTTATTTGATCAGATGCAGCTAGATACAAAAGTGCAAAGCCTAGCAAGCCTCCTAGTCGAAGTTTCTATCGCTAGCTTATTTTCGTTCACAAGCTTGGGGTCAGAAGACTGAAGTAAAAACTTCCAAAGTAGCTAAGACACGGAAATTATGTATAAAACATGGCTACAGTAATTTCCTAAATTCAAATGCACAAATAAAGCATAAATGCAATAATAAGACATATCTAGCTGAAACAGTTGGCTTATTACCAGGTAATGTAAAGTAATGTAACAGTAAAGAAATACCAGGTACAAATTGGGCTAATGGAAAAACTATTAATCTTGAGAGGCGCAAAGTCGACAAACTCGGCTGATTTACTAATTTGCTTCAATTTGTCAGAAAACATTGACGCACATTGGAACTAATATAATAGGGTGTGGAAAGTGTAAATAGTAGTGCAAATGTTCCTAATGACGTAAATAGAGCAGGGTATATTCAATACAATAATAATAATCACTTCCTGGAAACGTATGTTAAATAACTGGTAAACTAGGACTTATTTGAGGTAAATGGGTGTATTAATTGAGCAGGGTTGTTAATATAACTGTGATATAATTTGAGCAGGGTATTTACTATAAATGTCAAAGTAAATATAAATATAAGTAGTGTGCAGGGTTTTAATAATTATGCCTACGCGAAGGGCTTGTTTATCTACGTACAGTAAATGCTAGTCACACACAGGGCACCATTTCTCTATTAGGACACTGGCCTAAGTAAGTACGTAGCACATAAATATTTACAAGATTTGAGTTTATCAACTTGCAAGTGAACTATGTAAATGTATATATAATAATGATCATTATGATCATGATGATAATTACGGTGAGTCGAATGAGCCTAATTTCATGTTAATACACCTAATAATAACTTATTTGACCTTTTAACCTAAATATTCCACATAAACATATCAATAACTCATAAAACACTTTCCTAATTGAATATTTTCCATGGATAAATAATATAGTGCAGGAAATATAATTTGTGTGGTAAATTAATATAGTGCATGAAGTGTAAAATAGTGCAAATGGGTAAATGGACAAATATGAGCCTAATTATCAAATCTCTGTATTTCTTTATCCATCCATTTTGCCATGGTCAGCACAAATATCGACCATTTTTTTCGATATATCGAACCTGTATTGTGTCCCCGAATTTACTTTTCATTTTCATTTTGAGATGTTTATGGTTGATCTGATGTGCTTATAGTATTGTATTTGATGAGTAAAAGTACAGTATTTTTAATGTCATTGTTGTTGGAGTGCTAAATCCGAAGCCAGAAAACGCTGATATACTTTTTTTTTGCAACACGCCCTTAAGCAATTAGGTTAGGATGAACTGTAATATCTACCAATTGTTATTTGTCTGATACACTTTGATTCATCATGTTTTTCTTCTATTTTCTACCATTGAGTGATGTAAAGCTTGTTAAAATCACTCGCACCATTCAAATTTCAGTAAAGAGATGATTAAACATGTGTGCAACCACATGAAAATACAATATGCCACTTGAAATATGCCTTGCTATACCAAAAGCATATCGCAATATCGAATATCGAAAATATCGAAATATAGAATATCGAATATCGACCATTTTTCAATATTGAATATCGATATTGAGGTTCCATATCATATCGATATCGAATATCGAGTTTCAGAAAAAAATATCGAATATCGATATCGAAAATTTTGAAAAATATATCAAATATCGATATCGAAAAGTCATATCGTTTGAACCCTAAAATAGCCTGGTAAAATCGAAACGGAAAGGTAAAAATTTTTCAGCAGGAAAACGGAAAAATGGGCCGGAAAAATGGAAACATAAAAAATTTTCTGCTGCCGGAAAACGGAAAACGGAAAGGTAAAAAAGTTTCGGCTGCCGGAAAACGGAAAATGGAAAGGAAAAAAATTTTTCCTGTGGAAACGGAAAACGGAAATGGAAATTTGACACCCTATACACTACTTAAAACATGTGTAAAATACTTTTTTCAGAGAAAACGTAAAAATGGGTATTCACTCTAACAAAAATAATGTAAAAATCAGTATCTTTTTCGATGTTCACTCTGGAATACATCAAAGATGTGTTTTCTCTCCTGATAAGTATTTCTTAGTAATTTTTTTTCTTCTATTTTTGTCACTTTCTGTCTGGAAAAATGACATTTTCTGTCCCCTTAAAATACATTTTCCATATTTGTGTACTTTCAAAAAGTGTGCGAGTAAGTGGGTAATGGAATTTTTCCGGGAGGAAATGTAAATGTATTTACGCAGTACACATTTATGTGTATTTTTCGAGTAAATGTAAATACGTTTGAGCAACTATGGTAGGCATTTGGTGCTGTGGCAATAAAATTTTATCACCAAAAAGCAATGACAAAAAAATATAAAGCCAACATGTTAATTTGTATATGAAATTGCGAGTTGCCATGTTGCATTGCAAAGCAAATCCACATCTAGCGTGGCACTCAAGCACGTAACTAATGATGTAAAATTGCCATGATGTTGGTGCCAGGCGCTAGGGCCAAAGCAAAAAGCGCCATGATGCTTTTGGCGCTTGGCACCATTATGCTGTGGCGCTATTGGCGCGTGGCGCCATGCTTTTGAAAAGCGCCATGGTGCTTTTGGTGCTTGGCGCCAAAGTCCTGGTGCTTTTCACATCACTACACGTAACATTCACCAGAACAATTTTACGTGTAGTGATGTGAAAAGCGCCAATCAATTTCTAGGGTGTCAAATTTCCGTTTCTGTTTTCTGTTTCCGCAGGAAAATTTTTTACCTTTACATTTTATGTTTTTTGGCAGCTGAAATTTTTTTACCTTTCCGTTTTCCAGCAGCCAAAATTTTTTACCTTTCCTTTTTCCGTTTTCCGGCAGCTGGAAATTTTTTACCTTTCCATTTCCGTTGTTCCGGCCCATTTTTCCGTTTTCTGGCTGAAAATTTTTATCCATTCCGTTTCCATTTTTCCAGGCCATTTTTCCATTTTCTGGCATTTTTCCATTGTTTTTCCAATCTGTATTTATCGTTTTCCATTATGGTGTTTTTAACTACCAGGTTCTTGTGTTGTTCAAAACTTTTATCTGTATCTCAATGTGTAAAAAATGAAGTAATTTTGGACACATACTTTGCAGTCCGCTGAGTATGCTTTTTACTGTTCAGTTACATTCTAAGTTCACTTTTGCTAAATTCTTATTGTTGTTGTAGTGTATTTTTGCTACCTTTTGATGATTTTTTGTTGGTTCAGTAAAGCTTGAACTACAAGTGAAGTTACTGGCATGATCCATAGTTGCAGAATGTACAGCTACCACAATGAAAGCCAAACAGGCAAACCTGCATGCAAGTTTTCCTTCTGCAAATTTGTCCATTTCCATGCAAATTTCACTTTATTTTTTTCCATTTCCATCAAAATTTCGCTTTCCGTTTTCTGTTTTCCGGCATTTCATTTTTCCGTTTTCCGGCCGATAAATTTTTTTTACCTGTCCGTTTTCCATTTTCCGCTCAGTGAACTTTTTTACCTTTCCGTTTTCCGTTTTCCGGCAGAAATTTTTTTTACCTTTCCGATTTCCGTTTTCCATAAAGTGAAAATTTTTTACCTTTCCGTTTTCCGTAAAAAATTTTTTTTAACACCCTACTAATTTCGTTTACAATGCGTAGCCCAGGGATTAAGTAGGGGGCCCCCCCCCAAAAAAAAATCGCCAGCTATCTATCTATCCCAGAGGCCCGCTCAGCTATCCATCTATCCCGGAGGCAAAATTTCGGGCTACTATCCCCTAAACCCCCCCTCCCCAAATTAGCCAACTATCTACCTATCTGGAGCGATTTTTGAGAAACTACCCAAATTTTCGCTCAAAATCGCTATTTTTCATACCTTTATGTAGATTTTAACCTCCAAAATCACTAGTTCATGTTTGTCACTTACTTTTAGCGATTTTTCTCCTTTTGCTCCCTTCTATGCCATATTATGAATGCCTATGCCATGCCTCCGCGAACCCCCCAAACCCCTCCCCCAACCCCCCCAAAATTTTTTTCAGCTATCTATCCCTCCGGAGGAGTGATTTGCTTCTATATGTACCCCCGCATAGGTCCAAATCTACAAAACCCCTGGCGTAGCCGTCGTCAACAACGCACTCATCCATTGCCGAAAATTTTCCGGCGTTAAATTTCTATTTATCTACACAATAAGTTTAGACCAAGCAATAAGTCAATATTATATAGAAAAGCATTCATGAAAACGCGCTGGGTAGGAAAGAGCAGAAATACACACAGGATTTTCATAAATATGAATGTCAAATATACATCAAACATAGCCGAGCGAATCGCACTATACACATTTTTAATATTTCAAAATACAAGAAATGGATACACACAACATAAAACATTTCATCCATTCCAAAAACCCTTCACTATTCAGTCATGGATATGTGCATTTCTTCCGTGAAACATTATGGATATGTTAACTTTCGATATGAAACTTTTATGGATATGTGCACATACGACGTGAAACTCCAAAATTGCGCGCGTGCACTTTTGGAAATGAAACTCCATTTTGTATGGGGATTTCGGCATCCTCTTCCCGCCGAATCTGAAGCACGCGTGCACTTATTTTGGAAATGAAACTTTTTTTTGGAGATATGCACTTATGAAATGAAACTATTGTGGCCCGAGTGTGACTTATACATCTACGGCGTGAAACTGTTGATTTTCACGTTGGATATGTGTACTTTCGATGTGAAAATCGTGTTTTTTATTTAAATCAGCATGTACGTATCTCGGGAACGAAATGGACTATAACACTCATTTTTTTACCAAAATGGGCAGAATTATACGTGGATGTCGAATCCACAGCTAACTCGATTTTTCTGGATTTGGCGCTTGTGCACTTTTAGAACGGAACTCCCCATGTATAGTCGACGGACATATCATTCTACATAATTTGGAAAGTTATATTTTGTTCTTGTACGGAGCGAACGAGAAATGAAAATATTAAAAAAGAAAATGGAAAGATAATCAAAAGGAAAATAAAAATGTGCGGTTCTTTACGCACTCGTTTACTCCAATTTTTGTGCCGATAGGTGCTGCAAATTTTTGATTATACGTTTACCTACGTTTAATCTAATTCATATTTAGAAAAGTTACAGGCTCTTGATTCATTTTGAAGGAGACTTGTTACGTTCAAAATTTTGAATTCAGAAAACGTTCCCGCTTTGTATTTATTCAGATGCTGTCCATCCAGACGACGCTTGGATGGCATCATGCCAAAAAACTCAACTACCGTATTTCCTCTAAATACCCCCCGGGGGGTGATTGTTTCATAGTGGTCCCGAGAGGGGGGGTTAAACGAGGGGGGGGGTATTTCGAGGGGGGGGGTTATTATTTCACAAGAAAATTTTTTGAAAACCAAGTACGAAATTGTCGTCTGAAACGTACGCAGACGTCGAAAAATGCAACAAAAACCGCCATTTATAAGGTTCTGTAGACTAATATTAGTATGTAGATGGTATGTATACTCCGCTTACTTTACACCTTGCACGCGTGGTTCCAGCTGGAAGTGTGCCAACGATGGTTAACGCGTGCGAGTTTCATAAAAAGATGACAAATTTGATTGTTGTTATAGTTTTTTTCATTAACATATACACATCGATGGATTTTTTCATTTTTTACGGAAATCGCATGATTTAATGATCATTGGCATGCTTCCAACACGAGACATAAATCAGTGCGAGGGCAGAGTATCATGTACGCCGAGTATACACTGTTCTAACGTGACACCGACATTG
The DNA here is from genome assembly GCA_964036195.1 of Sphaerolaimus hirsutus. Taxonomy (NCBI): domain Eukaryota; kingdom Metazoa; phylum Nematoda; class Chromadorea; order Monhysterida; family Sphaerolaimidae; genus Sphaerolaimus; species Sphaerolaimus hirsutus. Next base: position 185,062 of record CAXIWS010000164.1, read on the forward strand.
TTTTAACGTGTGTTCTGCAGTACACAGAACACAATTAAACTACAGTTATTGTCATGTACGTTCCCTTTACACTCAATTTGGGGGGGGGGTGATTGTTTCATAGTGGTCTCGAGAGGGGGGGTCAAACGAGGGGGGGGGTATTTTGAGGGGGGGGGGTGTATTTCGAGGAAATACGGTACACTTTGACGGGGGTTTGAATTGTGCGGGCACAATTGAATAGTTTCACTCCGTATATGCGTAAGCACGAGTCACCAAAACAGAGTTCTACGGGTTGGATACAGCGTACATGATATGACATCATGCAACTCATTGTATAGTATCATGTACGCCGAGTATACTTGTAATTACTTTACTGATTTAATCAAATATAGCGGCACATCATGCCACTTGATTTTAATTTACTGCACAATGCACATAAAATATAGCGGCACATAACTTTACGTTTCTTATAATTGCGTTTTCATGGACACATCAGCCACCAGCAGTTTTAAGTTTTATTGAATGAGTGTAATGTTTTCACGTGCGAACTAGGCCTCGAAACTCGATTGTTTTCAAAGTCACAGACACCAAATTTTTGGGTCGAAAGTCGAGTCGGGTGAGTTGGTGAAAACCGACTCTCGAGTCAAGCAGAAATCTTGAGTCAAGTTGAATCAGCTGCGTTCTTTGTTGTATACTTGCAGAAATGTTAGATACTGGTTTTGCTACCAATGTTTTCACACACACTCAACTTTTGTTTATATATATATATATATATATATATATATATATATATATATATATATATATAACATACCTATGCAAAAATGTCACAAATGTACACTTTCTTGATGTTTCCACAAATGAATTTGAAAACTTAAAGCCAGCCTGTTGCTCAAAAAACAGACATCTTTTTATGACCTGGTTTTTGTACTAAAAACCATGTTTTTTAAAATAAAAACCATTGAACAAATTAAACCCCTTAACCAGCCAGCAAATTACGTGTAAAGCCAATTTCAGGCAAGGAATGGAAATCAACTTCCCTTGTAAGGAACAAGTATTTTTCGTTTTTTCACGAAGAAGACAGGGGCACTTATAATATGAATATTATTAGCTACAACCAGACATTTATCCAGTATTTTTGAATGGGAGTGTTTGTTTGCAGAGGCTGGTGCATGTTGGGGGGTTGTTCACCCCATACAACACTACCTAGAGAAGGTGACCGAGACACACACTGCCTAGACATTGTTGTATGTATATTCATTCCAATCCAAAAGTGAAGTTTATTCAATAAGATAACATCTTTTTGGATCAGTACCAACATTGTGAAATGTATTTGAGGTGGTGTGTGTGTCAAGGGTGGTGTGTGTGTTTTATTCTGTAGAATTGTATAGCAAAAAGAAACTTGACTTTAGATAACATTCAATAGATCTGCCAAGCCAATTAGTCATATGTCCCTGCATATGGATGGCCGAAAATGTTTTTTTTTCAACATCCTGTTTTTTTCAAAAAAGGGTTTGTTTAAAAAACACATTTTCAAAAGCTCCCAGATATGGTTATGAGTCAACATAAACAGGTATCTATATCAGACAGGTGGCAGGTCAGTGTGATGTTATATATAGCTATAGTATGGCTGTGGATCATGGCAATGCATTATAAGTGGTGATTTCTGTCAAAAATGTCTGTTTTTATGTCGGATTTTATGTATAATGCAATCTGTCAAACAATCATCACTTCAAGTGCATTCAGACACGAAAAAAAGTTATAAGAGAAGGCTATTATGTTGGCAGTGATGTTTCCCATTGTAGAAGTATGTGGGGGCACATTGGCTGTACATTATATGCTACACTAGCATGTTACAGCTTGAAACAAAGCTTGTTACAAAACCACTGAAAATCACCACAGATGGTATGTGCATGTGAAATTGCATGCTTGCATGCCAAAAAATCGCAGAATACCTAATGCTTAGCACAAAAAATTTTAGCTGAGGTTTTTTTAAAAACAGTTTCAATGGTCAGGTTTAAAAAAGGTTTTATATAATGTGGGCCATTCCTATCTTGCACAGTGTGGAAATGTGCGCTGGCATGCAAAATTTTTGAAAAATTTGTTACTATCGAAATCCATATTACAATTGACATTGACATTTTCCAAATTTTAGAGTCGAGACAGTTAAAAACCTTAAGTCTCGAGTCAGGACCATACTTTTCAGTTGAGTTGGTACCAATTTTACTCTCGAGTCACGAGTCGAGTCAAGTTGAGTTTGAGCTCTAGTCTGAACCCTAGTGGCAACCCTTATTCACATCAATTAAATATCAGGTACCGTAGTTCCCGAATTACCTCCATGGCGTTTATTTTGAGGGGGAGGGGGGGGGGGGGTTATTATACAGGGGTAATTTTTTTGCCACAGATTGTATGAAATTCCACATACTCAGACATGGCAAAATGCAATCATTACAGTAGTAATGTATAAGCGGCTAAATATATATTTACATATATAGAATATCGAGTATATGAGGGACAGGAAGGGGGGGGGGGGGGGTGGGGGGGTTACCCCCCACTAAACCACCTAGCTATCTATCTATCTATCTATCCTGGAGGCCTCTCAATTTTACCTCTCCGTTTTCCATTTTCCGGCAGCTGAAATTTTTTTACCTTTCCGTTTTCCAGCAGCCGAATTTTTTTTACCTTTCAGTTTCCGTTTTTCCAGCCCATTTTTCCGTTTTCTGGCTGAAAAATTTTTTACCTTTCGGTTTCCATTTTTCCAAGCCATTTTTTTCATTTTCTGGCTCGATTTTCAGTTTTCTGGCATTTTTCCATTATGTTTCCAATCTATTTATCTTTTTTCACTATGGTGTTTATAACTACCAGGTTCATAATTTTTGTCTGTATCCAAATCTGTAAAAAAGACACATACTTTGCAGTCTGCTGAGTATACTTTTTACTGTTCAGATACATCAAAGTTCACTTTTGCTAAATTCTTATTGTTGTTGTAGTGTACTTTTGCTAACTTTTGATGATTTTTTGTTGGTTCAGTTAAGCTTGAACTACAAGTGAAGTTACTGCCATGATCCATAGTTGCAGAATGTACAGCTACCACAATCAAAGCCAAACAGGCAAACTTGCATGCAGGTTTTCCTCCTGCAAATTAGTCCATTTCCGTGCAAATTTCACTTTATTTTTTTTGTTTCCATGAAAATTTCACTTTCCGTTTTCCGGCCGATAATTTTTTTTACCTCTCCATTTTTCGTTTTCCGTAAAGTGAAAAATTTGTAACTTTCCGTTTTCAGTTTTCCGTAAAAAAATTTTTTGACACCCTACCGCGAACCCCCCCCCCCCCCCCCCCCAGAACAATTTTCAGCTATCTATCCCTCCGGAGGAGCGATTTGCTATCTACCCAACCCCTCGGGCCCTAGGCTCGAAATCTAAAATACCCCTGGAGTATAGCAAAGACGCTATAATGTCCTAATAGACAATAGTACTGACTACGGGTGGGAAGTTAATTCGGAGAAATATGGTAGAATTGCCAATTGCCTTATTAATTGAAAATCGCGGACATCTCGCTCACATCGCGCACATAATTTACCATTGTAATTTTCTTATCCAACCACACACTAATACCAGTAAACTCAAATTTGAGTACTCAAAAATTATGTGTGAACTTATTTGAGTTTAATTTTGAGTTTAGCTTGTAATCTCCGTTAACTGAAGATTACCTACAAGGTACACCCAAAATAAACCAAACTCAAATACGTTCAAAGCTGAATTATGAGCACTCAATTTTGAGTTAACTTGTTTATTTTACCATCATCGCAGTGCCATTTTGGCGCATTTTTGCCGCGCACACTAGTTTACTGACAGAAGTAAATTCAAATTGTACCACCGTAAATCAGCTTTGAACATTTGGGTATTTGGGTCTACCCCATAGAGTTAAAATATCCCAAATCTTTGTCAACTGTAGTTGACAGACACCCAAGACTCAAATGCGTTCAAAGCCGATTGATGAGTTTACCAAAATCCGAGTTTCCTGGCTGTAAACTAGTGTGCGCAGCGCCATTATCGGGTGGTGACTATAAAAATTTGCCGTGAAAAGTTTGACGCTACCAAACCTTTTTTCGATTCTGACTGCAGCAGTTCACAGACTTGAGGTCAGTTTAATTTTGGTTCTAGAAAATCGCAAGAAATTTGTGCGCCACTGACAAAATGGAATGCGAAATCGTTTTAGATAAATGATTTTCCGTGGTCCACAATGAACATTACCGTATTTCTTCCAATAGAACGACGCACCTCCAATAGAAGCGCACCTCTAATGCCATGGGCAGGTAAAAAGTTGACGAAAATAGAAAGGTGCTCTTTTATTAGAATAAGTATGGTACCGTATATATATATATAACATACCTATGCAAAAATGTCACAAATGTACACTTTCTTGATGTTTCCACAAATGAATTTGAAAACTTAAAGCCAGCCTGTTGCTCAAAAAACAGACATCTTTTTATGACCTGGTTTTTGTACTAAAAACCATGTTTTTTAAAATAAAAACCATTGAACAAATTAAACCCCTTAACCAGCCAGCAAATTACGTGTAAAGCCAATTTCAGGCAAGGAATGGAAATCAACTTCCCTTGTAAGGAACAAGTATTTTTCGTTTTTTCACGAAGAAGACAGGGGCACTTATAATATGAATATTATTAGCTACAACCAGACATTTATCCAGTATTTTTGAATGGGAGTGTTTGTTTGCAGAGGCTGGTGCATGTTGGGGGGTTGTTCACCCCATACAACACTACCTAGAGAAGGTGACCGAGACACACACTGCCTAGACATTGTTGTATGTATATTCATTCCAATCCAAAAGTGAAGTTTATTCAATAAGATAACATCTTTTTGGATCAGTACCAACATTGTGAAATGTATTTGAGGTGGTGTGTGTGTCAAGGGTGGTGTGTGTGTTTTATTCTGTAGAATTGTATAGCAAAAAGAAACTTGACTTTAGATAACATTCAATAGATCTGCCAAGCCAATTAGTCATATGTCCCTGCATATGGATGGCCGAAAATGTTTTTTTTTCAACATCCTGTTTTTTTCAAAAAAGGGTTTGTTTAAAAAACACATTTTCAAAAGCTCCCAGATATGGTTATGAGTCAACATAAACAGGTATCTATATCAGACAGGTGGCAGGTCAGTGTGATGTTATATATAGCTATAGTATGGCTGTGGATCATGGCAATGCATTATAAGTGGTGATTTCTGTCAAAAATGTCTGTTTTTATGTCGGATTTTATGTATAATGCAATCTGTCAAACAATCATCACTTCAAGTGCATTCAGACACGAAAAAAAGTTATAAGAGAAGGCTATTATGTTGGCAGTGATGTTTCCCATTGTAGAAGTATGTGGGGGCACATTGGCTGTACATTATATGCTACACTAGCATGTTACAGCTTGAAACAAAGCTTGTTACAAAACCACTGAAAATCACCACAGATGGTATGTGCATGTGAAATTGCATGCTTGCATGCCAAAAAATCGCAGAATACCTAATGCTTAGCACAAAAAATTTTAGCTGAGGTTTTTTTAAAAACAGTTTCAATGGTCAGGTTTAAAAAAGGTTTTATATAATGTGGGCCATTCCTATCTTGCACAGTGTGGAAATGTGCGCTGGCATGCAAAATTTTTGAAAAATTTGTTACTATCGAAATCCATATTACAATTGACATTGACATTTTCCAAATTTTAGAGTCGAGACAGTTAAAAACCTTAAGTCTCGAGTCAGGACCATACTTTTCAGTTGAGTTGGTACCAATTTTACTCTCGAGTCACGAGTCGAGTCAAGTTGAGTTTGAGCTCTAGTCTGAACCCTAGTGGCAACCCTTATTCACATCAATTAAATATCAGGTACCGTAGTTCCCGAATTACCTCCATGGCGTTTATTTTGAGGGGGAGGGGGGGGGGGGGTTATTATACAGGGGTAATTTTTTTGCCACAGATTGTATGAAATTCCACATACTCAGACATGGCAAAATGCAATCATTACAGTAGTAATGTATAAGCGGCTAAATATATATTTACATATATAGAATATCGAGTATATGAGGGACAGGAAGGGGGGGGGGGGTGGGGGGGTTACCCCCCACTAAACCACCTAGCTATCTATCTATCTATCTATCCTGGAGGCCTCTCAATTTTACCTCTCCGTTTTCCATTTTCCGGCAGCTGAAATTTTTTTACCTTTCCGTTTTCCAGCAGCCGAATTTTTTTTACCTTTCAGTTTCCGTTTTTCCAGCCCATTTTTCCGTTTTCTGGCTGAAAAATTTTTTACCTTTCGGTTTCCATTTTTCCAAGCCATTTTTTTCATTTTCTGGCTCGATTTTCAGTTTTCTGGCATTTTTCCATTATGTTTCCAATCTATTTATCTTTTTTCACTATGGTGTTTATAACTACCAGGTTCATAATTTTTGTCTGTATCCAAATCTGTAAAAAAGACACATACTTTGCAGTCTGCTGAGTATACTTTTTACTGTTCAGATACATCAAAGTTCACTTTTGCTAAATTCTTATTGTTGTTGTAGTGTACTTTTGCTAACTTTTGATGATTTTTTGTTGGTTCAGTTAAGCTTGAACTACAAGTGAAGTTACTGCCATGATCCATAGTTGCAGAATGTACAGCTACCACAATCAAAGCCAAACAGGCAAACTTGCATGCAGGTTTTCCTCCTGCAAATTAGTCCATTTCCGTGCAAATTTCACTTTATTTTTTTTGTTTCCATGAAAATTTCACTTTCCGTTTTCCGGCCGATAATTTTTTTTACCTCTCCATTTTTCGTTTTCCGTAAAGTGAAAAATTTGTAACTTTCCGTTTTCAGTTTTCCGTAAAAAAATTTTTTGACACCCTACCGCGAACCCCCCCCCCCCCCCAGAACAATTTTCAGCTATCTATCCCTCCGGAGGAGCGATTTGCTATCTACCCAACCCCTCGGGCCCTAGGCTCGAAATCTAAAATACCCCTGGAGTATAGCAAAGACGCTATAATGTCCTAATAGACAATAGTACTGACTACGGGTGGGAAGTTAATTCGGAGAAATATGGTAGAATTGCCAATTGCCTTATTAATTGAAAATCGCGGACATCTCGCTCACATCGCGCACATAATTTACCATTGTAATTTTCTTATCCAACCACACACTAATACCAGTAAACTCAAATTTGAGTACTCAAAAATTATGTGTGAACTTATTTGAGTTTAATTTTGAGTTTAGCTTGTAATCTCCGTTAACTGAAGATTACCTACAAGGTACACCCAAAATAAACCAAACTCAAATACGTTCAAAGCTGAATTATGAGCACTCAATTTTGAGTTAACTTGTTTATTTTACCATCATCGCAGTGCCATTTTGGCGCATTTTTGCCGCGCACACTAGTTTACTGACAGAAGTAAATTCAAATTGTACCACCGTAAATCAGCTTTGAACATTTGGGTATTTGGGTCTACCCCATAGAGTTAAAATATCCCAAATCTTTGTCAACTGTAGTTGACAGACACCCAAGACTCAAATGCGTTCAAAGCCGATTGATGAGTTTACCAAAATCCGAGTTTCCTGGCTGTAAACTAGTGTGCGCAGCGCCATTATCGGGTGGTGACTATAAAAATTTGCCGTGAAAAGTTTGACGCTACCAAACCTTTTTTCGATTCTGACTGCAGCAGTTCACAGACTTGAGGTCAGTTTAATTTTGGTTCTAGAAAATCGCAAGAAATTTGTGCGCCACTGACAAAATGGAATGCGAAATCGTTTTAGATAAATGATTTTCCGTGGTCCACAATGAACATTACCGTATTTCTTCCAATAGAACGACGCACCTCCAATAGAAGCGCACCTCTAATGCCATGGGCAGGTAAAAAGTTGACGAAAATAGAAAGGTGCTCTTTTATTAGAATAAGTATGGTACCGTATATATTTCCTTGAAATACACCGAGGGTTTATTGTTTCGCCAGAAAGTTTGTGGGGGATGTATTCAAGGGTGGATTTTTTTGAGGGGGTCTTCTTTTTTGCCGAAATTTTTTGAAGTTCCACATAATTACACAGAGGTAGCGAAGGTCAATAGTAACAGTAATAAAAAAGTGTCTATAGACATGTGTAAATATATATCGTATTTCCTCGAAATCCAGCCTCGAAATACTCCCGTCGAAATACCCCCCTCAAAATGGTCACTGTTAGTGATGGAAAAGCGCCACAAAAAAGGGCGCCAAGCGCCAATGGCGCCATGGCGCCATTCAGAAACGGGGCGCCAGGCGCCAAGGGCGCCACGGGAGGAGGGCGCCAAGCGCCAATGACGCCACGGAGAGAGGGCGCCAAAGGCGCCATACAGAGAATATGGCGCCAAAAGCGCCAAAGAAAATGATGCGAATTAACTTACCCCACCCCCTGTGAACAACAGTGAATGTACTCAACTGTTCATTCACTCCCTTCACAATCATGTTGTGTTCAAAATAACAATAGAGGCAGAAAAAAAACGTGAAAGAAGCACAGTCATATACTGATGTGACTGATGTGAGTTGATTATGTTACTGTATTTATGTAACTGATTTTTATGAATACCATATTTCTTCTAGTAGAATGGAATAGGTATGTCAAATGGAAGGGTATCCCTAACAGACTGACAGGTAAAATGGTGGACACAAACACTACAAATGTCTATGAGATGATCTGACCAATGTCACAACAACAATTTCTCTGATTAAGTAAAAAACTATTCTTGATGCACTCAATATTGGTCATTTTGTCAATATTGTAAAAACTCACACTAAAACCATGTTGGCGCCATTCTGGCGCCCTTTTTTGGTGCGCGCCAGGCGCCAAGGGCGCCACGGAAAAAGGGCGCCAAGCGCCAATGGCGCCATGGCGCCTTTTGGAAATGGGGCGCCAGGCGCCAATGACTCCACAGAAAAAAGGGCGCCAAGCGCCAATGGCGCCATGGCGCGGCGCCCTTTGGCGCCCTCAAATGGCGCCAGCGCCATGGCGCCATTCCATCACTAGTCACTGTGAATTAATAGACCCCGCTCAGGGTTTGTACCATCTACTACTTAATAAGTCTATAGACCCTTATATGGTGGCTATAGGCTATTGCTGCATTTTTTCTCTGTTTACGTGCCAGAGTTTGTTTAAAGTACTGAACTTTTTCGATAGTAAACATAAACGAAAAGTAGGTATACGCGGCAAACATCACACCTAGTATGAAAACCTACCATAACCCATCTGAATAAGGAACCAAATTTTTTTATAGTTTTTCATCATAATATTTCGTTTTCACTATGGAACAATTACTTACGAAATTTGTGAACAATATTTTATTCATTAAATTATGGTAGGTTTTCATACTAGGTGTGCTGTCCACCGAGTATATTTATTATTTACTCACAGTTGAGTATAGAAAACGTAAAGTAACTACCGTATTTCCTCGATTTACCCCCCCCCATCATTTATTCCACTCTGAAAAAATAAACCCCCTGAGGGTATTTCGAGGAAATACGGTATAAAGAATTTTTTTATAATTTTTATTTTGAAATTTTCCATTTTAATTTATTTTATTCTTAAATTTTCTATTTTATTTTTATTTTTTATTTTTTAATGAGATTTAGCCAACCCTGCCCCTGAATCATAGTTCTGAATACCTTGGATGTTCTCACCACCAAATTTTCAAATATACTGTATTACCTCAAAATACCATGGGTTTTTTTTCGCCAGCACAATATGAGGGGGGTTAATTCGAGGAAGGGGCTTATTCGAGGGGGGGGGGAGAGTTATTATATCGTCAGAAATTTTCATAAGGGTCATAGTAAATAGTAGGCATTTGCGTACCCAAAACAGGTTATAAACGTGTCCAAACAGGATATATTTGGACATAAAAATGTAGATAGCTACACAAACTACCGTATTACCTCGAAATACCCCCATGCGGGTTTATTATTTTGGCAGCAAAATTTGAGGCGGGTTAACTTGAGGGGGGATTTAATTCGAGGGGGGGGGGCTATTATTTCGTCAGAAATTTTCGTAAGGATCGTAGTAAAGAGTAGGCATTTTCATACCCAAAACACGTAATAAATGCATCCAAATAGGATATAAATATGTGGACATAAATATGTGGACATAAAAACGTAGATTGCTACACAAAAAAGTGTAGCTCCAATACAAATAAGCAGTAATAAATACATCATGTACATTGCATACATGATGTACATCATTCTGGGGGGGGGTTATTTCGAGGGGGGTTTATTATTTCCCTAGCCCATTTTGAGGGGGGTTAATTCGAGGGGGGTTTATTCAAGGGTTTTTTTTTCGTGGGCGTTAATTCAAGAAGGGGTTAATTCGAGGTAATACAGTAGTCTGTGTAGCTGCAGAGTTGGAAAAACGTATTTACGTTTACGTTTACGTTTTCCAAAAATACCAGTATTTGCACAACTCTGGCATATACCTAATGGGAGATGAAGCTTGACTGCACTACTTTTGTTTAGTTTTCTTCATGTGCACTTTTTCAGAGGCAAGTATTTGAAAGAGGAATCACATTTTGCCAGAATTTTCAATTTTTCATAATATGAGGTAGTGCATAAGCAGTGTTTTTCCAGCCTGATACATGACCAATTACCAACCATGTAAATAATTGTATTTTCAAAAAAGTCTAACTTGCCAAAAAGCCTTCTGATAGCACATAAATATATGAAATACTTAGTTACGTTGTAAAAAAGTAATCAATGACTTTGGGTTTGGGAATAAATTTTGATAGTTTGTATTTGTAGTTTTACAATTAACATGAACTGAAACTTGAAATAATATGCAAATTACAATAGTAAATTGATTAAATACCACTTAAATGACATCATTAGCAGATTTTTCCACCAAAATATGGCAAAATATGGTCTCACATCCCGACATTTTGGCGCCATTCCTGGCGCCATCCAAAACAATGGCGCCGGGCGCCAAATTGGCGCCAGCAAAAATGGCGCCAAGCGCCAAGGGCGCCATGGCTCCATTCGAAATAATGGCGCCAGGCGCCAGATGGCACCACAGAAAAGGGCGCCAGGCGCCAATGGCGCCATGGCGCTGGCGCCCTTTGGCGCCATTTAAGGGCGCCAGCGCCATGGCGCCAGTCCATCACTAATCGATAGCATGTAACTTTTCTAAATATGAATTAGATTTAACGTAGGTAAACGTATAATCAAAAATTTGCAGCACCTATCGGCACAAAAATTGGGGTAAACGAGTGCGTAAAGAACCGCACATTTTTATTTTCTTTTTTATTATCTTTCCATTTTCTTTTTTAATATTTTCGTTTCTCGTTCGCTCCGTACGAGAACAAAATATAACTTTCCAATTTCGTAGAATTTTATGTCCGTCGACTGTACATATTGACATATTTACGACCCACTGTGCACCGTTTTTCTACCGTATTTAAGATGTATCGCACTTCGCTGTTCAGTAAGATGTTGAATTTCATTGACGCTCAGCGAAGCGAAACATAAGTGGACCAAACCTGTATAATATCATGTCTGTCGAGTTTAAGTCTTTTTTTCTAGAATGACTTCAAATTTCGATCCCACAAGAAGATTTTAAATTTTCGAATTTATAGCTTTGGGCAAAATGCTGTACGATAAAGTGTCAGCAATTGGCTAGTGGTGCTAACCAAGGGTCAGCAAGTGGAAAAGACCCATGTGAAGGCGCGGTATGGAGAATGCAGCCACTAGTGTGTTCAACGACATTTATTACTTAGATTAGATACGACGTAGATTTATTTAATTTTTCGATAATTGGTTTATTGGCCCTACACACACTAGTTTTCACCGTGACTTGTGTGAAAACTGAAATGGCGTCATGACGACATCCAGCCTACTCTTATTGTATGCTATATGTGTTTTAGTTTGAAATTTTTTAACGTTCATTAATTTACATTCCAATTAAAATAAAATAAAATCATTCAACCGTGTTCATTAATTTGCATTTGAAATTTTTTCAGTTTTCACACGAAGTCACGGTCAGTGTGTCGGCACAATATGAAGGGTGTGCTTCTAAAATTACCGATCTACAAAAAATCGATTTTGAGATAATCGCACTTGAAAGTTTGGAGTATGCAATACCCATACATGGGTATTGGGTGTGGGAATTTTGGGTATGGGTATTTCGGCCATATTGTTGGGTATCCACATGCATGGGTATAATCATTGATTATACACATAACACTAGCTATATAAAATTTAGTGAATTTTATTTTTGTAGTACAGTACATTTTAAAGGAACAAATTGGTAATAGCATGTAGATCGGTATTTTTTTAAGCACAAAATCGGACAGCTGTAGATCGGTACTTTTACCCATAATAAAAAAGCACAAAATTAGTTTTTGCTGAATCAGACGCCGATCTGACATCGGTACTTTTAGAAGCACAAAAAATAATGCGCAGATTGGTACATTGAAAAGAACAATTTTGAAAAAAGTGTGTAGATTGGTACTTTTAAAGACACAAAAGCTGAAAAAGCTTGTAGATCGGTACTTTTAAAATTTCAAAAACCGTATTTTGCAATTTTTTTGCTTTTTTCGACCCCCCCCCCATATTTCACAATTGAATTTCGCACCCCCCACATATTATATATTTTTTTGAAGCGCATGTTTATGGGGACCCCAAAAATGGTCCTAACTCAAATTTGAAAAATTTGTAGATCGGTACTTTTAGAAGCACACCCTTCATATGTTTTTGGAAGGAACACTTACCGTATTTCTTCGAATAAAATGGCACCACTCTATTTTTCCATCAACTCTTTTACCTGCCATTCTATTGGAGGTGCCGTTGTATTGGAGGCTGCCGTTTTATTTTTCACCAAACTTTTTCATAAGATTTTCATTTGAACATAGTATTTTTAGTGAGACATGACAATGGGTGACATTTTAATATAAGAGCATCAATTTAAACAAAACCAAATGTGAAAACAACCCCTGGGGGCAGTCCCAAGCCCTGTAAAGTGTAAAGTAAAATGTCAAATGTAAAGTCAAATGCAAAGTCAAATGTCAAATGTAAAGTCAAGTGTCAAATGCAAAGTCAAATGTCAAATGTAAAGTAAAGTGTCAAGTGTGTATCCAAATCTTATTTTTCATATCCAAATCTTATGTTTTTGTATCCAAATCTCATGTTGAAAAATAAGATTTGGATACAAAAACATAAGATTTGGATATGAAAAAATAAGATTTGGATACACAAAAGACACTTGACTCTACATTTGACACTTGACTTTACATTTGACTTTGACTTTGCATTTGACTTTGCATTTGACTTTACATTTGACACTTTACTTTACTTTTGACATTTGACTTTGCATTTGACTTTACATTTTAGACTACTTAACACTTTACAGGAACACACTTTACACTACAATGACTGCCCCCTGAACCATAGTTCTAAACACTCTGGATGTTCTCACCACCAACTTTTCAAATATACCTAGGTATTTGTGTTTTGGCAGTCTTACAACGTAATTTCTACCTACGTTCTATTAGAGGCTGCCGTTCTATATTCGTTTCGTGGGTGTATTTAAAAAGTGCTGAAACCTGCCGCTCTATTGGAGGTATGCCATTCTATTAGAAGGAATACGGTAATGTAAAAAGTTTCTTGTATATTTACCGCAGATGACAATTAGATAAATATTTGGAATTTGAAAGCATGCATATTTTGTTTGCCAGTATTTCTCGAATAACCCCTACCCTTGACAAATTACCCCTGTTAAATAACCCCCCTCTCCACCCCATGTTATACGACTGGGGAAAATACTTCCCCCCTTTGGCCATACGATCAATTTGTTGTGTCCAGTCTGAACAAAAATGACATGGTAGTTGTTGAAAAAGCATATACCGTATTTTCTTGAAATACCCCCAGGGGGTTTATTTTTTCAGAGTGGAAATTTTGAGGGGGGTTAAACGAGGGGGGTATTTCGAGGGGGGGGTTTATGATTTCGCCAGAACTGATTTTTGAAATCCCAGTACTAAATCGTCGTTTGAATGTGCCAGGGGAATAATTCGAGAAAATACGGCATGTTAGTTTAGTTTGTGTATACTCGGCGGACATCTTGCAAGTATGGAAACCTACATCGCCACAACCCGTCTGAAAATTGAACCAAAAACTACCTATACAGTTTTTTTCATAATACATATTTCGTTTTTACTTTGGAATAATAGATTACAAAATTTATCACAACATTTTATTCATATCATTATGGTAAGATTCTGCACATACTTTGCGGTCTGCCGAGTATAGCGTAGTTTAAAGTTGTGGGTTTTTTCACGGTGATAAACAATAGCAAATATTTTATTGTAAACTAAATGAGTTATAAAATTATAAATTTTCAAAACTATTACTCTCCAGTTGTTCCAATTTTGAATAAATGATCCGTAATCTTGCTCAATCTATAATGCACCCGTAGTATATGTAATCAATTTCATGGTATTATAAACATTTTACAATTGAATAAATTCCAGCTTATATACCCCGGCTGAAACCACACTGATCACTTCCACTTCAAACCAATTCCACCTGGGGGCAGTCCCAAGCTCTGTAAAGTGTAAAGTAAAGTGTCAATCAAAACAAAAAAGCTAAGATTTTATTACTGAAATTTGCATGACAATTGACAGTTTACTTTTGACTTTACATTTGATACTTTACACTTTACAGGGATTGGGAGTGCCACCTGAGTAGTGATGTAAAAAGCGCCAGACTTTTGGCGCCAAGCGCCAAAAGCGCCATGGCACTTTTGGCATGCGAGCGCCAAGCGCCAATGGCGCCACAGCAAAATAGCGCCAAGCGCCAAAAGCGCCATGGCGCTTTTCTAGAACACGGCGCCAAGCGCCAATGGCGCCAGAGAATGTTGGCGCCAAGCGCCAATAGCGCCAGCGTCAAATTTTTTTGCTGCCCAAAATGCAGCCATGCTAATGCAGGTATTGGTTAGGTCCTGTCGGTTAGGTTTTGTAGTAGGTCAAGTAGGTTATGTAGGCTAAGGGTGCTGAGCACTGATGAGACCCTGGCACCCGCCCCAAAATCATCCCATGTCTGTTCGAAAGGGTCGAAACACGGTTTTCTGTCTGGAGGTGCTTGGGAGTGAACCATGTGATTCTTCCAGACATCTTTTGGACATCTATTTACTTTGGGTCCTCTACAGTTTGAAGCATTCAGACATTTTACCATTGTATTTACTTTTTTATTCAACAACAACAAAACTTTTTTTTCAACACAATGCAATATATGTAGCAGATTTGAATTGGGATGGGAACCATTAGGCCCTTTGTTTGGGGAATTTTTTTGAATATCCTCACAAAATAAGCAAGTGAAGGGTTTGTTCTTCCTGGAATACATGTGCAGTAACACATTTACTTGTGAAAAGTTTGGACACAAGGTCTTTTAACATAAAATAATGATCTATTTTTGAACTCCTTGGCACTTTTTTGCGCTTTTTAAAATGCCAGCGCCAAGCGCCAATGGCGCCACGGCATCATAGCGCCAAGCGCCAAAAGCGCCATGGCGCTTTTCCGTAGCACAGCGCCAAGCGCCAATGGCGCCACAGCAAAAAGGCGCCAAGCGCCAAAAGCGCCATGGCGCTTTTTGCTTTGGCGCTAGCGCCAGGCGCCAGCGCCATGGCGCTTTTACATCACTACACCTGAGTGTGTACTGCCGCACATTAACCTGTCTTTTTGTTGAAAGTTGCCATTTTGCAGGACATTTTTCATGACTTTTGACACTTCGCATGACATTTGACATTTTACAGGGCTTTTTACAGGGTCTAGGAGTGGCACCTGGTGCCAATCCCAAGCCCTGTAAAGTGTAAAGTAAAGTGTCAAATGTAAAGTCAAATGCAAAGTAAAGTGTCAATTGTCATGCAAAGTTCAGTAATAAAATCTTTTCTTTTTTGTTTTGATTGACACTTTACTTTGCATTTGACTTTACATTTGACACTTTACTTTACACTTTACAGGGCTTGGGACTGCCCCCTGGCTTGGTTGGTGTCCAAAATTCCAGATGCCCAAAATCCACCCTTATTAACTTGACTGGTAATGAAGATAGGTATGTGATATCAAGTATGAAAAAGCTAACAGTCACCGTACAAACAGCATGGCTGTGAATGCTGATATACCTAATTTTGTTTTTGCAGCAAAATATTTTAGTTATTGAATCATAACTATTGATATGTTGGGAGCGTAGGTAAAAATGTAATTTAATGTCACGCTACTAGGCATTTCTTGTGTTCTACGATCCCTTGTGAAAGTGTACAGGTAATCGGAGTGTGATGTCAAAGTGAAAGTTGTCATTCTAGGTGCCTTCATTTTCGATGACGTTTTTCAGCACAGTTTTAAGCACAGAAATACAATACATGTAGCCAAAATAAATGACTTAAAATCAATCAAACAAGTATCGGAATATCATTCAATTGGGAATCCAGGAATTTGCTAGTCAATTGTATCCCAACTCCATTAACTGTCATATCAGACAAATCCAATTTCGAAGACTCCAAATTCTTTTCGGATTCCGATTTACTGCTGGGACCTTTTCTACGTTCATGTGGCTCCACCCTCGCAGATATCAAATTGTCATTAGAAACACATTTGTCTTCCACTTGATATGCGTTTTTTGCGTAATTTTTGCACGAAATTGTGGCTGATACGGCGGCGGACATTTTTCTCGCTTCCATGCATTTAATCAATGTGTTCGGTCTGGGGGAGGTCTCAGATCCTGTAAAGTGCCCTGTAAAATGTAAAATGTCATGTAAAGTGTCAAAAGTCATGTAAACGTACGTTTGCCATTTTGCAGGGCATTTTACTTGACTTTTGACACTTTGCATGACATTTTACTTTTTACAGATCACTTTACAGGGTCTGGGATTGGCACCTGCTGACTACTGAATGTGACTTCCTTCTGTGGCTGTATTCGTTATCAGTTAACAGCATGGGGTTCCACGAATATGTGCAATCTGTGGTTTTTTGTTTGGTACATTTTCATTTGAGAAGCAGCTTTATGAAAATGAAATTGTAAAAATAGGGATGGTCAGCGCTTTGTTCAACCTCTTTTTTAAAAAAATTGCAAGGGTCCCAGCGATTTCATAAAAAATGCGCTGGCAAAATCTTTTCACAGAATTTTTCAAATTTTGGTAGGTGTGGTAAATATGTTGTGGGTAACCCCCCTAAACTCTCAGGCTACCTATGTGTCTACTAGGGTGTCAAAAAAAATATTCTACGGAAAACGGAAAGGTAAAAAAAAATTATCGGCCGGAAAACGGAAAACGACAAGGTAAAAAAATTTCACTCAGCGGAAACGGAAAACGGAAAGGTAAAAAAATTATCAGCCAGAAAACGGAAAACGGAAAAATGAAGTGCTGGAAAACGGAAAACAGAAAGCAAAATTTTCATGGAAACGGAAAAAATAAAGTGAAATTTGCATGGAAATGGACAAATTTGCAGGAGGAAAATCTGCATGCAAGTTTGCCTGTTTGGCTTTGATTGTGGTAGCTGTACATTCTGCAACTATAATTCATGCCAGTAACTTCACTTGTAGTTCAAGCTTAACTGAACCAACAAAAAATCATCAAAATGTAGCAAAAGACACTACAACAAGAATAAGAATTAAGCAAAAGTGAACTTTGATGTATCTGAACAGTAAAAAGTATACTCAGCAGACTGCAAAGTATTTGTCCAAAATTACTTTGTGTTTTTTACAGATTTGGATACAGATAAAAATTATGAATGACACAAGAACCTGTTAAAAACACCATAGTGAAAAAAGATAAATACAGATCAGAAAAATGCCGAAAAACCGAAAATCGAGCCAGAAAATGGAAAAATAGCCTGGAAAAATGGAAATCGAAAGGTAAAAATTTTTCAACCAGAAAACGGAAAAATGGGCTGGAAAAATGGAAACGGAAAGGTAAAAAATTTTTGGCTGCCGGAAAACGGAAAACGGAAAGGTAAAAAATTTTCAGCTCCTGGAAAACGGAAAGGTAAAAAAATTTCAGCTGCCGGATAATGGAAAACGGAAAGGTAAAAATTTTCCTGCGGAAAACCGGAAACGGAAAACGGAAATGGAAATTTGACACCCTAGTGTCTACCCCCAGCACTCGAACTATTGTAATATTTACCTATGCTGAGACCCGTGTGTTTTTATGTGTTTTTTTGTGTTATGTGTTTTTTATGGACCCCTTTGGGGAATTATAGATAGTAAATCACTCCTCTGGAGGGACAGATAGCTGTAAAGTTTCCCGGGGTACAATTTATACAGAGTTTTCAAGGTACAGAAGCGAAAAAGTAGAAAATATATCAAAATGGGGCAAAATAGCTATAAGTGGGTATATAAGTACACATATAATCCAAAATAGTGGTCTTGGGGGTTAAAGTAGGCTAAACAGTCCTCAGAATGTTAACCTGTGTTAGCTTGCATTGATGTGAAGTACAGTGTATTTGATGTGTGAAATAGGGAAATGTCTGGATATTTTTAGGTATTTTTTATTTTTATTTTAAGATATTTTTATTGGAAAAAACTGTGTTTTTTTTACCATCCAGCTTCAAAAAAGCTCACCTGCCAGGTTCTCTTCATATTGTCTTCTCATCCAATTATTCATGGCAGTTCTGACATGCTGCTGATATTGCATGCTCGTGAAATATTGCAGCATTACTGCCAATGTTGCATTAGATAACAGAGCGATGTTAGCAATGTCTCTGAGTATCTTGCCCTGTTTGCTTTGAAAGAATGCCGCAAATGTGTCGGAATTTGTTATTTCTTGCACCAGATACAAAGTTTCCTGTGTTTTGAAGTGCATTTTACTGATCACAATATGATCGTGGGGCTTGTAAAGACCCGGTAAAGTATAAAGTATATTGTCAAATGTTCACGGAAAATGTCATTCAAATTAAAAGAGGAAAGATTTTATCACTGAAATTTGCATAAAAATTGTCACATTGACTTGACATTACTTTTGTCATGACAACTGACACTTTGCAGGACATTTTTCATGACATTTCACACTTTACTGGGCTTGGGACTGCCACCAACTATACAAAAAATACACAAACCTTTGTTGCGCTCGGCAGGTTCGATATGAAGTATGCCAGGGTGGGAGCGAAGCACGCAGTCATTGCTTTGCTAGCCCGTGCATGCCTGGGGGTTGGCATTTGCATTTGTTGGTGAAAGTAAACAAAATGTTAAGTATTTATTTTTTACTTTTACTCGTGAATAGTGATGTAAAAGCGCCATGGCGGCAAGCGCCGTAGCGCCACGGCACTATTTCGCTGTGGCACCATTGGTGCTTGGCGCCTTGCCCATGAAAAGCGCCATGGCGCTTTTGGTGCTTGGCACTATTTTTGTCCGGTGCCAGGAATAAAATACCTGGCGCTGGCGCTTGGCACTTGCGCCAAAGCAAAAAGCGCCATGTTGCTTCTGGCGCTTGGCGTTATTTTGCTCTGGCACCATTTGCACTTGGCGCTGGGGATCGGAATAGTGCCATACTTTTTAACTCAAAATCACTAATTTTCAAACTTTTTCACCATAAAATTCACTAATTGATGTGATTTTGCCTATTTTCATGCTATTTTGGATATTTTGTCCCTATTTTTAGCTTTTCTCTCCTTTTGTTTCCTTTACGCCTTGAAAAAGCCTATTAAAAAGCCTGTTTGAAATACATTTTCTGTACTAGCGTACTTTCAAAAAGTACGTCAGTAAGTGAGTGACGCTATTTTTTCGGGAAGAAACGTAAACGTATTTACACAGTACTCGAGTATCCGTGTTTAAAGAGTAAATGTAAACACGTTTAAACAACTATGCTTGACTGTAAGCTTACTGTAAAGAAATACACACCGAACGTGATGCAGCCTTGGCAACACCCTGCCATTTCTCGGCTCCAGCATCATTTCCATGGCCCTGTGTCTTTTTATCCTGGTGGAACACCCAGACCCTGTAAAAAGCCCTGTAAAATGTCAAATGTCATGCAAAGTGTCAAAAGTCATGGAGAATGCGCTGCAAAATGGCAGCCATTTTGCAGCGCATTTTCCATGACTTTTTACACTTTGCATGACATTAGACATTTTACAGGACTTTTTACAGAGTCTGGGAGTGGAACCTGGTGTATTCCCAATAGATCGCCATGTAAATGGTACCCATTAGTACAATTAACATGGTTTCCATTGAACTGCCTGCTATGGCTCTTAAAATTGTCAACATTTGGGGTGTGGTCAAATTGTAGTTGGGTATGAATCGGTAATAACCCTGGAAATGGGGGGGGGGAGATTTTTTGGGGTACTCTAATGAATTGAGAAAGGGTGTACTTGCTGTTTGTATTAAAATTAATACACAGAAAAATGTCTTTAAACATATTACAGATCAGATTACCAGTTCTTCAAATCAATTTCATTAAATTTGTTAAGGTGACTGACTGATCTGACTTTCATTTTTTAACTTTGACCAATAGCAAATTTTTATAAATCACTAGAAATGAGCACACCATCTTGTCTGGGCCAATCATTCTCCTGTACACCAGGAATGGTGATGTTGTAAGCAGTGACACTATGAATATAACAGTCAAATATCTGTAACTCCTTTTGTTTTGCCCCGCCATTGAATCAAATGGATGTTTTAAGCAGTATAAACTTTCCAAAGCTATCAGTACTACTATGAGATTTGTAGCAAATAGAGATAGGTTAGCCAGAAATAGTTCCAAGTAAGTGGCATAGACAGCCACCAGGGGGCACTCCCAGACCCTGTAAAAAGCCCTGTAAAATGTCTAATGTCATGCCACGTGTCAAAAGTCATGGAAAATGCCCTACAAAATGGCAACCGAGTTTCATGACTTTTGACGCTTTGCATGACATTTGGCATTTTACAGGGCTTTTTACAGGGTCTGTGAGTGGCACCAGGAAGGTCAACTTTTCTGGTGTAGCAAATGTCTGCAATTGCAATAATGATTATAATACTTTTTTACAAAAAAAAAGAAATATGTGTCATTTTGTAGCACAATGAAAGCACCCACCTTTCTCATGATGCTTGCAAACACTGTAGGTATTCCGAGAATGAAACTCAAGCTGAGAGCTTTCAAATAGACAGTATATCTGGTCGACCTGATATGTTGCCTCCTCAAAATGTGTAAATTGAATGATTGACATATAAATCCCACCGAGGGGCACTCCCAGACCCTGTAAAAAGCCCTGTAAACTGTCAAATGTCATGCAAAGTGTCAAAAGTCATGGAAAATGTCCTGCAAAATGGCAGAGTTGTAAACACCTTCCCGGACAAGTTCACCACCCATTTTTTTATTTCACTTCGAACGCAATATCTCCGTCCATGGGGGTGTTATAAGGCTGAAACTTTGTATATATAAAGTTGTAAGACCCCCTTACTCCCCAACAATGGGGGGAGGTGCAGCGACTCACTACAGGGTGGGTCGCCGCACCTCCCCCATTGTTGGGGTGTAGAGGGGTCTTACAACTTTATATATACAAAGTTTCAGCTTTATAACACCCCCATGGACGGAGATATTGCATTCGAAGTGAAATAAAAAAATGGGTGGTGAACTTGTCCGGGAAGGTGTTTACAAGTACTGGTATTTTTGGAAAACGTAAATGTAAACGTAAATACCTTTTCCAAATCAAAAGTATAAATACTAAAATGTAAAGTATTTTTAAAATACCAAGGAAAATACGTATATAAAAAACGTAAACGTAAAAATTTTTTAAGCGTAGTATTTGCCATTGTGCTTTGGAAAATGCCATTATTTCCACATTTAGATGGGTCAATGACTTGTTTCCATGCAATATTTTCATTTTTTAGCAAAAAATATTGAAAAACGGCGAGTTTCTAGTCTACCTCATGTGTTCGACATTTATGCAGTGTACCCACTATTCTCTGTAGAACTGCATGCATACAGTCACTTTTTGATCTGCGCTTTTTTTATAAGTTTTACATTTTGCAAACACGTAAGAATTTTGTTTGCTGCAGGTCATGCTGCCATTTTGAACGTGTGAACATGTGAACGATCTGAATTTTTTACATTTTTTACTAGTACCTGGGTATTTTGGCCAGGAAAACGTAATAAAACGTAATGATATTTTCTGAACACGTAAACGTAATTGTAAATATAAATACCCGAATAACCGGGTATTTCCGGTAAACGTAAAAACGTTTTTCAAACTCTGCAAAATGGCTACCGAGTTGCCATTTCGCAGGGCATTTTCCATGACTTTTGCCATTTCGCAGGGCATTTTCCATGACTTTTGACACTTTGCAAGACATTTGACATTTTACGGGACTTTTTACAGGGTCTGGGATTGACACCAAAAGTTCCGACAGGTACACAATCGACATGACAGAACTCCTCGAGTATTTATTTCGATTGCTTGCAGATCGTCCATGTCAGTATTGTTAGATTCAGTCATGTTATATCTTATACTCTGAAGAATGAAACAATCATTTTGATAAAAATTGGAAGTGCGCGCACAATTCAAATTAGCGAGATGAGCTGGGACGGCTGAAGCGCCGGCGCTGTCCAGTGATAATTAACCCGGTGAAATCTAGCATTGAATAAGAAAATGCAGCCGTAGGAAAGGGGGGGGGGTTGTGGGGGGGGGGGGGTTACCTACCCCCAACCCCAAATCACCCAGCTATTTATCTATCACATAGCCGCTCAGCTATGTGATAGATAAATAGCTATGTGATAGATAATAGATAGCTATGTGATAGATCAATCTATCCAACCCTGAGGCAAGTTATTTGGCTACTACATATTTAGGTCCAGGGGCCAGTTCCGCAAGTAGACAAGTTAAGAGTTAAAAGTTAAGAGTTGAGTTAAAGGTTAAAAGTTGAGTCAACAGTTGAGTTAAAAG
>CAXIWS010000164.1:208114-310742 GCA_964036195.1 Sphaerolaimus hirsutus
ATTGTAAAATGTTTACCATGAAATTGATTACATATTTATACTATGGGTGCATTATAGATTGAGCAAGATTACGGATCATTTATTCAAAATTGGAACAACTGAAGAGTAATAGTTTTGAAAATTTATAATTTTATAACTCATTTAGTTTACAATCAAGTATTTGCTATTGTTTATCACCGTGAAAAAAAACGAGAACTTTAAACTAAGCTATACTCGCTAAAACAAAAAATGTATGTATTTTTTTTGTAAAAGTATGTGCAGAATCTTACCATAATTTAATGAATAAAATGTTGTGATAAATTTTGTAATCTATTATTCCAAAGTAAAAACGAAATATGTATTTTATTATGAAAAAAACTGTATACCGTATTTCCTCGAAATACCCCCCTCCCCCCTTGAAATACCCCCCCCCCCCCCCTCGTTTGACCCCCCCCCTCTCGAGACCACTATGAAACAATCACCCCCCCCTCGAAATACCCCCCCCCCAAATTGAGTGTAAAGGGAACGTACATGACAAAAACTGTAGTTTGTGTTCTGTGTACTGCAGAACACACGTTAAAACAATGTCGGTGTCATGTTAGAACAGTGTACATACCATCTACATACTAATATTAGTCTACAGAACCTTATAAATGGCGGTTTTTGTTGCATTTTTCGACGTCTGCGTACGTTTCAGACGACAATTTCGTACTTGGTTTTCAAAAAATTTTATTGTGAAATAATAACCCCCCCCTCGAAATACCCCCCCCCCCCTCGTTTAACCCCCCCCCCTCTCGGGACCACTATGAAACAATCACCCCCCGGGGGGTATTTCGAGGAAATACGGTAGGTAGTTTTTGGTTCATTATTCAGACGGGTTGTGGCGATGTAGGTTTCCATACTTAGCAAGATGTCCGCCGAGTATACACAAACTAAACTAACATGCCGTATTTTCTCGAATTATTCCCCTGGCACATTATTTTTTCATCGGACATTTTTGAGGAAGGAACTATCCAAGCTGGGATCATTTGTTTGTCACACTTTTTAAGTGTGTTTCTATCAACTCATTTTTTATGGTATGTACCGTATTTCCTCGAAATACCCCCCCTCGAAATACCCCCGTCTCGAAATACCCCCCTCCAAAAATGGCACTATGAAGTTATAAACCCCCCTCGAAATACCCCCCCCCCCCAAATTCAGTGTAAAAGAGAACGTAGATGACAAATGCTGCGGGAAACGCAGATCACACGTGGAGAACAATGACTGTGTTATGAGATAGAACATTGTTTATACCGTCTACGTACTTATATCAGTCTATAGAGTCTTATAAATGATGTTTTTTTTTGCATCTTTTGACGCCTGTGTACGTTTCAAACGACGATTTAGTACTGGGATTTCAAAAATCAGTTCTGGTGAAATAATAACCCCCCCCCCTCGAAATACCCCCCTCATTTAACCCCCCTCAAAATTTCCACTCTGAAAAAATAAACCCCCTGGGGGTATTTCGAGGTAATACGGTATATGCTTTTTCAACAAAATACCATGTCATTTTGTTCAGACTGGACACAACAAATTGATCGGTTGGCCAAAGGGGGGAAGTATTTTCCCCAGTCGTATAACATGGGGTGGAGAGGGGGGTTATTTAAGAGGGGGAATTTGTCAAGGGTAGGGGATATTCGAGCGTACTGGCAAATAAAATATGCATGCTTTCAAATTCCAAATATCTAATTGTCATCTGCGGTAAATATACAAGAAACTTTTTACATTACCGTATTCCTTCTAATAGAATGGCATACCTCCAATATAGCGGCAGGTTTCAGCACTTTTTAAATATACCCACGAAACGAATATAGAACGGCAGCCTCTAATAGAACGTAGGTAGAAATTACGTTGTAAGACTGCCAAAACACAAATACCTAGGTATATTTGAAAAGTTGGTGGTGAGAACATCCAGAGTGTTTTGAACTATGGTTCAGGGGGCAGTCAGTGTAGTGTAAAGTGTGTTCCTGTAAAGTGTAAAGTAAAGTCTAAAATGTAAAGTCAAATGCAAAGTCAAATGTCAAAAGTAAAGTAAAGTGTCAAATGTAAAGTCAAATGCAAAGTCAAATGCAAAGTCAAAGTCAAATGTAAAGTCAAGTGTCAAATGTAGAGTCAAGTGTCAGTTGTGTATCCAAATCTTATTTTTTTCATATCCAAATCTTATGTTTTTGTATCCAAATCTTTTTTTTCAACATAAGATTTGGATACAAAAACTTAAGATTTGGATATGAAAAATAAGATTTGGATACACACTTGACACTTTACTTTACATTTGACTTGACATTTGACACTTTACATTTGACATTTGACTTTGCATTTGACTTTACATTTGACTCTTGACTTTACATTTGACATTTGACTTTACATTTGACACTTAACTTTACTTTTGACATTTGACTTTGCATTTGACTTTGCATTTGACTTTACATTTGACATTTTACTTTTCACTTTACAGGGCTTGGGACTGCCCCCTGCGGCCAGATTTAATTCTCCCTACAGATTTGTAGGGTAGGGCGTACGCCCGATAGA
The DNA here is from genome assembly GCA_964036195.1 of Sphaerolaimus hirsutus. Classification (NCBI taxonomy): domain Eukaryota; kingdom Metazoa; phylum Nematoda; class Chromadorea; order Monhysterida; family Sphaerolaimidae; genus Sphaerolaimus; species Sphaerolaimus hirsutus. The sequence continues at coordinate 210,662 of CAXIWS010000164.1, forward strand.
TTTTTTTAAGTTCAGCCGCATCAACGCACATGCACCGAGAGCAAGGCGGTTCATAAAATACACGAAACCATCCCTTAAGGTCGCCGATATTGCAATATGACGTATATCGCTTCAATTTTGGCCCGGAAATCACTATTTCGTCATTTCTTGGCCGTCTGCCAATTTGCTTTTTATTTTATTTTTTGTCGGGCGGGTTACTCGCATAAGTCGCGCTTTTGTATGCTCGTGCATGCATTTCTTTCTTGTCGCTGCCCTCATGGTTTCGGTTGCAGACAGTGAACACTAAAAAAGTGACCACCTGACTACACAAAAGCGCGATTTATGCGAGTAACCCGCCCGACAAAATAAAATAAAAAATGAATTGGCAGACGGCCAAGAAATGACGAAATCGTGGTTTCCGGGCAAAAATCGAAGTGATATATGTCATATTGCAATATCGGCAACCTTAAGGGATGGTTTCGTATATTTTACGAACCGCCTTGCTCTCGGTGCATGTGCGTCGATGCGGCCAAACTTAAAAAATCTGTCGGGCGTACGCCCTACCCTACAAATCTGTAGGGAGTATTAAATCTGGCCCCAGGGGTTGTTTTCACATTTGGTTTTGTTTGAATTGATGCTCTTATATTAAAATGTCGCCCATTGTCATGTCTCACTAAAAATACTATGTTCAAGTGAAAATCGTATGAAAAAGTTTGGTGAAAAATGAAACGGCAGCCTCCAATACAACGGCACCTCCAAAAGAACGGCAGGTAAAAGAGTTGACGGAAAAATAGAGTGGTGCCGTTTTATTCGAAGAAATACGGTAAGTGTTCCTTCCGAAAACATATTGTGCCGACACCAACGATGGGAAAAACACAGAAATTGAACACAGAAACTCATTGAGTTTCTGTGTTTTTGTTTTACACAGAAACACGGAAACTCATAAATTTTGAAAAACTGAAAACTCAAATGAGTTTTTTTTGGAGAACACAGAAACACAGAAACACGGAAACACAGAAAAGTTTTTTTTGAGTTTTTGTGTGTTTTTTCAGCGAAGTGGTTGAATAAACATTAATTCAGTTAAACTAAACAAGATAAGATAAGCATCTATAGTATGTAAATATGTACATAATGTATTCATATTTTATAATGGTACAAAAAAGAAATTAAAGATGGCATGCACATCTCATGGTGGATTTGTCAATTTAAGTTTTGACATTTAAGTATACCTTATTATCTTGAATAAACCCCCCTTGAATCAACTCCCCTCAAAATGGACTGGTGAAATAATAAGCCCCGCCCCCCTCAAAATACCCCCCTCCGGGATGATGTACATCATGTATCCAATGCACATGATGTATTTATTACTGCTAATTTGCATCGCAGCTACACATAGACTGTACTGGGTTGTTTATTTCAAATATATCCTGTTTGTACACATTTATAACCTGTTTTGGGTACGTAAATGCCTACTATTTTCTATGATCCTTACAAAACTTTCTGACAAAATAAGTTGCCCATGGGGGTATTTCGAGGTAATATGATAGTTGTAGTTCAAATCAATTCCGTAGTCTTCCATACAGTGCACATCCATTGAAGAATTTTGGAGATCTGCGTAAATTGTCATTTCTGGGCATTTTGTTGCTGGTGTTGTGATGTTGATGTCCTCATTGTGGACATTTTTAAGGACTTTTTTGACACTTGAATGAATAAACAAATGTTATGTGTGGTTAAAACATGTGCAAAACCAATATTTTATAAGAAAACCACTGTTTCCAGATCGAAATGCTGTAAATCAAAATTTTTTGGGGGAAAACTCGAATTTTTTGGAAAAAAACTCGTTTTTTTAGAAAAAAACTAAAAAAAACTCGAGTTTTTACAAAAAAACACAGAAATAAAAACAGAGTTACTCAAGTTTTTTTCAAGAAAAAAACTCAAAACACAGGTATTCATTTTTGAAAAACTCAAAACACAGAAAGTGTTTTTTTGTGGAGAACTTACCCATCGTTGGCCGACACACACTAGTTTTCACCGTGACTTCGTGTGCAAACTGAAAATTTTTCAAATGCAAATTAATGAACATGGTTGGATGATGTTATTTTAATTGGAATGTAAATTAATGAACGTTAAAAATTTTAAAACTAAAACACATATAGCATACAATACGAGTACCTAGGCTGAATGTCGCCATGTCGCCATTTCAGTTTTCACACAAGTCACGGTGCAAACTAGTGTGTGTAGGGCCAATAAAACAATTATCTAAAAATAAAATAAATCTACATGTCGTTGAACACACTAGTGGCTACATTCTCCATACCGCGCCTTCACATGGGTCTTCTCCACTTAGCGGGAAAAGACCGAATCTCCATTGATTTGATCGACGACGGATTTGATCGTTTTGATTACTCCTGTAAATAAATTCGAAAATTTAAAAACTTCTTGTGGGATCGAAATTTGAAGTCATTCTAGAAAAAAAGACTTAACGTATTTCCTCGAAATACCGCCTGTCTCGAAATACCCCCCTCGAAATGGGCACTATGAATTTATGAGCCAGCCCTCGGAATACCCCCCCCCCCCCAATTGAGTGTAAAAAGGACGTAGATGACAAAAGCTGTGGTTTGTGATCCGTGCAATGCAGAACACATGTTAAAAACAATGACTGTTTTCCGCCAGAACAGGGTTTGTACCGTCTAGATACTTATATTAATCTACAGGCGGTTTTTGTAGCATTTTACCTCGTCTGCGTACATTACGAGCGACAATTTAGTACCGTGAGGTCGAAAAAGTTCTGGCGAAATAATAAGCCTGGTAGGTATAAAATGTAAATACTTTTTCAGAAGGTTTCCCATCGTTAGCTGTATAATGCACACACAGTTATTTCTTATAGGTTTTTATAGCGTATTGTTCCTAAAAAACATACATACACCAGTTTTTTTTATCAAAACTTCAAAAAATATGGAAAACTGTTACATCAACCTTGAACGCATATGCGTCATTTTTATCTACCGTATTTCCTCGACATACCCCCCCCCCCTCAAAATGGACACTATGAACTTATAACCCCCCTCGAAATACCCCCCCCCCCCCCAATTTTGTGTATAGAGAACGTAAATGACAAAGGCTGCGATTTGCCATCCGGGCAATGCAGAACACACGTTAAAAACGTTGACTGTTATGTGAGAACAGTGTTTATACGTCTACACACTTAACACAAGTCATTTGAATCTTATAAATGGCGATTTTTGTTGCATTTTTCGACGTCTGCGTACGTTTCAGACGATAATTTAGTACTGGGATTTCAAAAAATTTCTGGCAAAATAATAAAAACCCCTAAGCTGCGTTTACACTGCGACTTGTGCCAACAATTATAAAAAGTGAAAAAGTTCCATAATTTTGGAAAAACGTTCCATATATGCAAGAAAATGCAGTGAAGTATACTCACTAGTTAAGTGCACTCACATGCCAATTTGCAGATAAATCGTCCATGTCGTTCCAGAGTTATAAGCATTTTAAAAATATTTCCAAAAAAGCGAACCGACAAGCGAAATATTTTTGAAATGCTTATAACTCTGGAACGACATGGACGATTTATCTGCAAATTGGCATGTGAGTGCACTTAACTAGTGAGTATACTTCACTGCATTTTCTCGCAGATATGGAACTTTATTCCAAAATTATGGAACTTTTTCACTTTTCGAATTGTCGGCACAAGTCGCAGTGTAAACGTAGCTTTACTAAAAAACTCGTTTACGCCCCATCGTAATACGGTAAAAATGGAAAATTGAAGAATAAAATAAAAATAAAATGGAAAATTGTGAAATAAAATAAAAATAAAATACAATTTTTATACAATTTTACTACAATTTGAGTAAAAACAATTGTACTAAAACCTACCCTGAATTCAATCATCTAATCAACATTCAACAAAAAAACGTCACCTCAAAAATCAAACAAAAAAGCCCCGACCTAAATATACAATAAAATCGAGTGTATCCACAACGCAAAAACCAAATTGAACACGTATGCAAACGCGAAAAGCTGCCTTGAAATTCAGGCAAAACAGGCGGCTGGCACGTAAACAAGGCGGATTTTGGCAGCGCGGCCAAGGCGCCTTCGCAAATGGGGACCGTATAATCGACGGAATGATGCGCGTGAGAATGGAATCTCACGAAATTTATCGAAGATTTTTTTGGGGATGTCTTTTGTTTAGTGCATGTTGAATGAAGTAAAATCGTATTTTATTAACGCATGATATTTATATCTGCGATTTGTTCACTCTCTATTCTAAGTAAAACGCGTCAATCACGCGTTATATCTTTTGTTTGTGTTATACGGCCCCTCGATATTTTGGCGCGCGACGAGCGCGGGGACCATTTCGCTGTGGAAATACTCCACTTGAAAATAATCATTCATAGGCATTTTTTTCGCTTTTCTCTCGACAAATTGCTTCACAATAGTTGACAAATCGGTCAAAATTAGTAGTTGGCGCAAAAACAACGAAAAAATATCAATTTTGAACGAAAATAAAGCTAAAAATGGATTGAAATAACGCGCGTCCAGACGTCGCCCTGAGCGCGGCGGCGCGCCGCATTTCGGGGGAACATTCTTTGAATTATTTTGCGCGCTGTGTGAGCTGATTTGTTAAGTAGAAGTTTTGACTAATTTCTCGGCTTGAATTTGATAAACCCGGCTTTTTCTCATGGTTTTTGGTTAATTTTGTCTTCTTTTTATGCTGGAAAATTGATTTTTTTCGCTGTTTTCACCGTTTGGAAGCCCGTGACTCGCGTATTTTGATGAGTCAATCGTAAAGGCTTCTCGAAAACAGAATTTCAATAGGATTTCACTCATTCATTCGAAAATAAAATTAAATCGCCAAAATTCTCGCAGTTGACTTCTCGCCCTCAAAACGCTTGTCGGATTTTTTCTAAATTTAATTTCTCTACGCCCGGTCGATTTTCCCGCCCGCGTGTCGTTGCGTTCTTTTGCCAAATTTAGGCGGTCAATTTTAATTTACGGAAATTAGCGAAAATGGTCGAGAAGGAGGATCTCGTGCAGCAGGCCAAGCTCGCCGAACAGGTGCGATTTTGGAACTTTAAAGTTTCAAATTTTTTTGTTGGTTTGGTGTATGTGCGTGGGCGTCTTACTCATGACTAGAGGAAGGTTTTCGTAGGTTGTCCTGAATATCCTGAGTTTGGCTGTCTGTTGATTACTGCGTTGTTGTGCACTACTCCAAAATTTAAGTGTTCTGCAACGCTCCCAACATGCACTACGAACATTTAATTTAACATAATTAGTTAAGTGCCCCCCCCAATTCAAATAGGGGACAAGTTACTTCGGTATTGTGTATTTTCTATCCAAAATTATTAGAGTCTCATCTTATTTTTCTTCGCAGGCTGAGCGTTATGACGACATGGCAGATGCCATGAAAAAGGTTACCGAAATGGCGCCCGAGCTGTCCAATGAGGTTTGTTTGTACTATTTTTTAGGGGGGTTTTTGTTTGTTTTTTTTTGGGGGGGGGGGTGAGATTGCCACACGTTTTTAGTACTCTTGAAATTTTTGAAAACACAAATCGACTTTGGCTGGGTGTTAGGTTATTAAAATGGGTCACTTATACTTTGCCAAATTATAGTTGATGTTTTTCAATGATTATTTAAAAAAAATCTGATTTATAGTCAACTAATGTGCCTAGTGTTCAGTTACCACCCTGTAAATAAAGAAATCAGTTTCCACCCTGTGATTTGAAAAAATCAGATTTTTTTAAAAATCGAGTGTCATCTCTTCTCATAACCATATTAGAGAACTTCAAAAACACGGTTTTATTTTTTGAAAGCAAAAGTTAAAAAAACGTTATTTATAAAAACAGGGCGTTTAAAAACCTCTCTCCACCCCTACTCACCACTACAACCCCTCAATTTATCCCCCCAATTTACCCCCCCCCCCCCCCGCAGGAGCGCAACCTGCTCTCAGTGGCCTACAAGAACGTGGTTGGCGCCCGCCGTTCATCTTGGCGGGTCATTTCCAGCATCGAGCAGAAATGCGAGGGTAGCGAGAAGAAGGCGGCGCTTGCAAAGGAGTATAGGGCCAAGGTGGAAAAGGAATTGAAGGAGATTTGCAATGATGTTTTGGTGGGTGGGTGGGCGTTGGGGGTGTTTTGACTGATGTTTCTGGTGCAGGGGTAGAAAAGGGGGTTGGGGGTAGCCCCCAACCCCCCCCTATGTTTCCGGTGCAGGGGTAGAAAAGGGGGTTGGGGGCGGGGTAGCCCCCCAAACTTCCAAACTTCCAAGCTATCTATCTATCCTAGAGGCCGCTCAGCTATCTATCTCAGTGGTAATTTTTTGGCTTCTTGTCTCCTGAACCCCTCAAATTGCCCAGTTATCTATCTGGTGCGATTTTTGAGAAATTTTACCCTAGTGTCTAGGGTTGGAAAAAAATTTATTAAAAAAAATTAAAATCAGATTGTTTTTAAAATCGCCCAAAATGGGTATAGAGAAAAAAAAATGTTAAGTGTCAGGCAGGGACGTAGCCAGGATTTTTGAGCGGGGGGGGCGGATTGTATACGGAGCCCGGCGAACGGGGGGGGCGGCGCCCCCCCCCCTAAAATTTTGCCTCTGTAGTAAGGGAATAGCGCCATGGCGCTGGCGCCATTCGTAGGCGTAACGCCATGGCCCTGGCGCCATTCGTAGGCGTAACGCTATGGCGCCATTGGCATTGGCGCCAAAACGGCTGTATGTCTCTGTATCTCAGGCATATACAGCGACAGGGACCGGAATTTGGGTTTTTTTACGGGCTTTGATGCCGCGGATACTGGTAAACTGAAAATATATGTTGTGTGCCGGTAAAATGCGCGCTCGCGCGCAAAATTTTTTCAAACTGCGACCAAATCGTCTTCTGGAAGTGCCATTTCTGGCACATTTTTTGGTCCGGCCCGGGAAGGGGGGGGGGCGGCCGCCCCCCCCGCCCCCCCCCCTGGCTACGTCCTTGGTGTCAGGCAATGTATTGTTATGTCTATTGTGGTCATATTATGACTGTGGAGTCATGGGATAGCATTATAAGCAGTGATTTTTTTCAAAAATATCCATTTACCATCGACTTATTATCTATATTGCCTTTTGTTGAACGTTCATGACTTCAAGTGAAGTTGGTTATGGAAAAGTGCTTAAATAAGGTTATAAGAGCAGGCTAACACATTGGCAGTGTGAACTGTACAAGTATGGGGGCACATTGGCTGTATATTATATATGACACTAGCATATTGTGGCTTATTATGACACAATAGCACAAACAAATGGAAGCTTTTACGCTAAAAATGCTGCAAAACCAATGAAAACAACCACAAATAGTAATGTGCATGTGAAATTGCGCGCTTGCGCACAAAAAAATGCAAAATACCCACCGCAAGTTTACCAGAAATTTTGCCTTTTTACTTTTTTAAATTAAAATCAGTTTCCACCCTTTGATATTTTTTTGTAAATCAGATTTAAAAAAAAAAAATCAGTTATAAAAAATCAAGTGCCAACCCTACTAGTCTCACACTTTTGATTTGCTGCCGATATATTCATCACTTTTGATTGGGGGCACCCCATTTGATTCTTTGATCCGAAATCAATCCCCTTTCCACACCCCTGGGGGTAGGGTTGGGAAAAAATCAATTTTTTTTAAATGCCTTGATTAAAAAAAATGAATTTTTTAAAATTCGCCCAAAATGGGGGTATAGAGAAAAAATATGTATGTTAAGTGTCAGACAATGTATTGTTATGTCTATTGTGGCCATTTTATGACTGTGGAGTCATGGAATAGCATTGTAAGCAGTGATTTCTTTCAAAAATATCCATTTTATGTCGACTTAACACGTATATCGCCTTTTGTCGAACATTTGTGACTTCAAGTGAAGTTCAGCATGGAGTAGTGCTTAAATAAGGTTGTAAGATAAGGCTAATACATTGACAGTGATGTTACACACTGTAGAAGTATGTGGGAGCACATTGGTTTGATATTATATACTACACTAGCATATCACAGCTTATTATTACATGGTAACATGAATAAATGGACGATTTTGCACTAAAAATGCCCCAAAACCCATGAAAACACCACAAATGGTAAAATGTATGAGAAATTGCGTGCTTGCGTGCAAAAAAATGCAAAATACCTAGTGCAAGTCTACCAGAAATTTTGCCTTTTGATTTAAAAAAATTAAAATCAGTTTCCACCCTTTGATTTAAAAAAAAAAATCAGATTTTGAAAAAAATCAGTTAAAAAAGCCAAATGCCAACCCTACCTACCTGGGGGTGGCTAAATTCGAGCCATGTCATACAAATCCACGTAACGCTGCTTAAGAGCCCAAATTTTCTAGAAATGTAAACCCATTTTTCCATAGTATACGTGTTTTAATCGTGAGGACAGATCATTCAATTAAGGAACGATTGTTAGATTCTTCTAATTATAAAAAATTAATTTCCCTTTATTTCAGGGTCTCTTGGGAACGCACCTGGTGCCCAAAGCGGCCAATGCCGAGTCGAAGGTGTTCTACCTGAAAATGAAGGGCGATTACTACCGCTACTTGTCTGAGGTCGGCAGTGGTGATGAGCGCAATAGTGAGTTTGCGGGCTTTATTTGGAGGGTTATGGTAGACGGCGTTTTTACGGCTTTACCTGCCTCCCGTTTTGTCTCTTAGCGATTGAAAATATAAGATTGCGCATATGTGAAAAAATGAAAATACGTAGTGCAGGACGTCACACTTAGTATGGAAACCTACCACAATCCATCTGAAAAATGATAGTTTTTCATAAAAATAATTGTATTTACTGTGGAATAATTAATTACAAAATTTATCACAAGATTTTATTTATAAAATTAAGGTATTTGGGATTCTGCACATATACTTTGCGGTCCGCCGAGTATATTAGATTTTTTTCGCTGATTTAAAAAGTTTTGAATATTAGCGTTGTTGTTTATAAAAAAACCCTGAAAAAGGCACCGGCCATCCACATATGTATGTTTTAGAACCGTATCCAACAACCCCCCAAAACCCCCCACAGCCATCTCAAAGCAATCGGCGGACGCGTACGCGGAAGCCCTGGACCTAGCCAAAGCGGAAATGCAGCCCACCCACCCCATTCGATTGGGCCTGGCGCTCAATTACAGCGTGTTCTTTTATGAGATCGAGAATGCCCCTGATAAGGCGTGCACGCTGGCTAAGCAGGTGGGGTTGGGGGGTTTTGTTTTGAGGTTTTTTCTGTGTTTTTTTTGAGAGATGATAGTGCCCCCGGCGCACACACTAGTTGACATCGCAAATTCGTGGTCGCTAAATTAAACTAAATTTTTGTTAATTATGTCGTTTCAACTATGTGATCGTGCATAGTCAATTTGAATAGTAGCACCTAATTTTCATCGTTTCATTGAGAGATGCTTTCAATTTTTTGTTAGCTAGTTGACATTCAGTTGACACGAATTTGGGATGTCGACTAGTCTGTGTGTGTGGGCGTTTCAAATCAGGTTTCACTGCGGATTTTCCCAAAATTTCTCGCTCCCCAAACTTCTGCGGATTTCCCGCTCCAAAATCCCAAAACCATCTAAAAATTCCCAAACAACCTCAAACTTTCTCCAAAACAACATCAACCCCCAAAAAACCCATCAGGCGTTCGACGACGCGATCGCCGAGCTGGACACGTTGAACGAGGACAGCTACAAGGACAGCACGCTTATCATGCAGCTGCTGCGCGACAATTTGACTGTGCGTTGCTTTTTGAGGGGGGGGGGGGGTGTTTGAGGGGGAGGGTGACTGGGGTTGAGGGGGTGATGTTTTGTTGGTTTAGTGGTAAATGGCGCTGCATAGTTGACTAGTTGACATTTGAATGTCAACTGGTTTCTGTTAACTCAGATTTCAGCTCGCGTGTCGCAGAGCGATTTCCAAAATATGCACACATTCCAAAATATCCAAAACATGCGAATTGAAAAATGAATATTACGGCAAGTGCATTGGAAGATCGTTTTGCGACGCGTGAAATAAATCTGAGTTAACAAGACTAGTTGACATTTTTGACATTCAAATGTGTGTGGCGTCAATACGATAGATGAGTATTTGATGGGTATTCTGTGCGGTCTAGCGAGTGAGCGTTTGAGTCCTAGTTTGTTGTATTTAATTTCAAGTTGAGATATGTAAATTTTTATTTCTAAATTATTTTTTTTACAGCTGTGGACCACAGACGCGGCGGGCGACGAGGGAGGGGAAGGAGGGGATAATAACTGATTTTGGTTAACTTATTGTCGCCGACGGTAACATTTCAATTCTCTTTTCCGTCTTATCGTCGTAATTTTCGCCCTTTAATTTTGCGCGGCAATTCTGAATTTCGAAAAATTTGAAGCCGGTTTAAAAAAAGTCTTGATTTGAACAAAACTTATTTCAGAATTCCGCTGTGAATTTTCTTTGTTCATTATTCTCTTAATTTGAATGTAAAAACAAAACAACAATTGAATTTTATACGACGCACGGCTTTTTCAGAGTGAAAACTCTTTGAAAGTTCTCTGTAGCTCCACTTTTTGGAGGTTTTAGGCTGATTTGACAAAAAGTAAATAAATGATATTTAGTATCGAAAATGCCATCTTAGTATTTCTAGAGTGTTTGCGAGTTATGAAAGTTGTTTTTTTCCGGCTTGAAATTTTGCCGGCTCTTTTGTTTTGCTTCAGTGTTTAAAAAAACTGTGTTGCACTATCTCGTTTACCGGTTGTTTTACACTGCAAAAATGCTACACGTTTTTCTGTCCGGATAAGGTGATACGTAATTTGATTTTTCTTTTTTCAACAAGAAACAAACAGATTTATACCCAGCCTGGTGTCCCATTCGCGCGTGATGTTGTAATTTAAATATTTTTGAAATTTTGGCTTTTTGGAATAAAATGGGCGAAAAATTTATCAAAATTTCAGAAACTCATTTTTTAAAACTTTTTATTGCGCATTGAATTGTGCGCTTTCGAATTGCTTCTGTTTTTATCGTGCTGAAAATATTGTCTACGATCGAAAAAGTCACTAATTAACAGTGTCAAGTGACAACAACTTAGCCTTCACAGTTGACTTCACTTGACTTACAAATCGCACAATTCAAGGCACAATATTTAACTGTTATTGGTCATTGTTATTCAACCATCTTGTCTGCGGGATTTACTTTCATCTTTGGGAGTGTGCCAACTCGCAGGCAAAATGGTGGCGTTTTATTTTTCCTCAATCCGTTTTACGGTAGTTTTTCCTTCGTGCGTTTTGGGGCACTTTATGCACATGGCTCTGTGTTGTGGCATATTTGGGATTTTTTCCATGGTAAAAAATTCCCCGCAGATTTTAGTGCAGTTGTCATGTAAGTTTTACTGGTATTCAACGTTTCTAGTGAACCCTTTTGTTAAATGGCATACAGTGTTACAGCTTTTGTATCTTTGTTGTGTGGATTTTTTTAATTTTACGAAATGCAGAGAATCAACAATTCCAATTTTGTGTATCTCAAAATCGCTTAAAATGAGCATTTTTTCTAAGCTATAAGCTACAGTTGCCTACAAATATGATATTTGTATATGCTTTCATTCTTAGGATTCTGTTGCAGTGCGTTTTCTGTAGTGATGGGAAATAGCCGTGACGCCGTGAAATTTTACATTTTCTTAAGATCTGCTAAATTCATGATTTTAGACTGACTGGCGCCAGGTGCAAAATTCATTGGACAATTTTTGTCCCCGTGAAGTGCTGTGATAAATGTCAAGTCTTGTGAAGTGACCTGCTGTAGTATGGCGAACGAACGTTTGCCATTTTACCGTGCATTTTACATGACTTTTGACACATTTTACAGTGCATTATACAGGGTCTGTGATTGCCTCCTGAAGTGTGACTACATTGAATGGGGCAGCGTAGAGTCGATTTCATAAAGTCTTGCTGTCCGGGAATTACCAACCCAAGTGTATTTTGGATTTTATTTTCGTGTGTTTGGCTTTTTCCATCACTACATGGCTTTACTTCGAGTAAATCGAATTTCTTAGTACGTTCTTCTGATCGGCTAAATGTTCGCTCAACGATTTTCTGTGAATGGTAATAAATACGTAGGTACTTTAAGCGTAAATGTATCCATACAATTCTCCCCAAGCGGGATATTTCATTTCCCCGCCATACGAATCACTTCGATTTGTGTAAAATGGAACTTAATTTGCACATGAAAATTCTATCCGCACTCGTCACTCTGATTTGTGAACGGTCGTGTTTTTTTGGGCCCACACACGCTAGTTGACATAAACACCAAATGTCAACTGGTGCCGATCCCGATTCAATGCTTTCTGTCGAGCTGACGAACGACGTTCAAATGCAAGCTTTGAATTGGGAACGGATCCAGTTGACATTTGGTGTCGATGTCAACTAGCGTGTGTAGGGCCTTTAATGAAAGCGTAAATAAATAAAAGTCTTGGATGTAATGGAACTCGATTGTTGACTGAGTTTGTCATAGTTATATGCAGTACCTTTATGGGTTTTCGTTCTCTGTTTGCCCTGACTTTGTGTTTTGAGCAGGGTTTTTGAAGAGTTGGACTCTTGCTATGGTTTAGATTTCTCCTGCCGTTCTGTTCTAGTTAAGCCACGGGATAGATTGTGAAAGTGTGTATTTGCTTGTGTAAAAATATGCGCATAGTCAAGAAATCTCCAGAAGGCTGGCCGATTTTTTTGGGGGGCGTGCCGTTGACGATGTTTCTACATACTGCTCTTTTTCTACCCCAATTTCGGAAATTTGGAAAACACTCCAACATTGAATTTGGCTCCTGGTGGTATTTTGAGTGTAATAGAATCATTTTGGAGATTTATTTGAGGAAACTCAGTATAGAAATACTTTCAACATAAAAGTTCTACTAAATATCCTCGAAGTACCCCCCTCAAAATACACTGAATTTAGAATTTATAACCCCCCTCGAAATACCCCCCCCCTAATTGAGAGTAGAGACAGTAAATGTCAGAAACTGCGGTTTGCGATCTGAGCAATGCAGAACACATGTAAAAAACAATGACATGGTTACATTGGAACGTGGTTTATACCAATTACAAAGTCGATAAACTCTTATACAGGGTGCTTATTGTCGCATTTTTCGAGGATGTGCCAGGCGTAAAGTAGGCCCAGTCGATAAGTACGCCTGCCCGGCCGTAATGTAAACCCAGCCGTAAAGTAGGTGGTGCTACTTTACGGCCGTGCATCATTACGGCCGAGTTTACTTTACGGCCGGGCAGGGGATTAGTTGCGCGCCGCGCGTGGTGCGGCAATCGGCTTTTGCTTTTATCTAGCCAGGTACCCGGGTATCTGTGCCCAACGCTAGTGATTGTTGTCACACATATTGTTGTGCAACAGCAGTGACTATTGTTGGGCACTGATAACTGGGATTGTTGTTGTGAATTTGTCAAGTGACTTGTCACTTGATTTCTGGAAAAAATGAAGAAAAAAGATTGCATTAGTTGTGAATATTTCACCTGACAAATGTAAATATTCATGATGAATGCAAAAAAAATTTCTTCATTTTTTCCAGAAGTCAAGTAACAAGTCGATACCCTGGTACCCGGGTCATATTAGCAGCGCTAGTACATTCCACAGTGATTTGTAATGTTCGACAATTACCCAGGATGTACTAGCATTGCTAAAGCCGAGATTAGAGCTCAGCGTAAAATGATGACGTAAAGTGACGTCGTAAAATTAATTTAAATGAGTGGATGATGGTCTTTGTTGTTGCGCAACAATGTGTGACAACAATCGCTAGCGTTGGGCACCAATACCCGGGTACCTGGCTAGATAAAAGCAAAAGCTGATTACCGCACCACGCGCCCGTTCGCTCACACAACCGGCGCGCGGCTCGCAACTTAAACCCCTCTGCCCGGCCGTAATGTAGCACCGAGTACTTTACGGCTGGGTTTACATTACGGCCGGGTAGGCGTACTTTATGACTGGGTCTACTTAACGGTCGTGTTTATTTTACGGCTGAGATCTCGCCACATTTTTCTATGTCTGCATATGTTACAAACAACAAGTATGTACAGGACCGATCACTCACATCCGGTCTTGAGCGATTTTTTTAGAAAATAGTTCACCCCTGAACTAAGGCTTTTTGGCTGGGTCTGTCCCATGAAAAATGAAGTTCAAACATTTGTTAAAAAAAGTGTACAGGCACCCCAACTGGAACCCACCTTGAGCCGTGAAAACAGCCCACATTCTTTGAATACGTTTTTTGGCTGATCAAGTCCAACTGTCAATGATAAGAAACTAAAATCCTGCTTTTCAGGGCCGAATTTTGGCCTGAAATACAGAACATGTTCATGGCGACTTGTCAAATGCAACTTCAATGGCTATTTTAGCGATAAAAATAGGATTACCTATGTAGTTTTTTAAATTTGTATACATGAAACGCAGCAACAACTAACGCTGCAAAATGAAGCTATGAAAACATTTCCACATGAAACAGAAAGCCAGCAATATTTTTACAACTTTTCCCGCTAAAATGCCAAATAAATCAAATTTGAGAATATGCGAGGTGAATTTTGAAGATGTCACTAATTTTGTTATGGGAAGAAAATTAGTATTTTACTGAGGGAAATGTAGCAAGGTTTTTTTAAATTTTGCCTTGCATATTCTCAAATTTTATTTATTTGTTATTTGAGCGGGGTTGGTTAAAAAAAATGCCTATAGGTTTCTCTTTCATGTGGAAGTGTTTCCATAGCTTTGTTTTGCAGCATTAGTTGATGCGATAAAAATTCTGATGAAGTGCGTTCCGCCACCATACGATGCAATACAAATTAAAAAACTTCATAATCCTATTTTTATCACTAAAATAGCCATTGAAGTTGCATTTGGCAATTCGCTATCAACATGCTATTTCAGGGCAAAATTCAGCCTTGAAAAGCAGGATTTTAGTTGATTATCACTCGCAGTCTGACTTGAGTGATCAGCCAAAAAATGTATTAAAAAAATGTGGACCGTTTACATGGCCCAAGGTGGTTTCCAGCGGGGGGTGCCCATACACTTTTTTAAACAAATATTTGAACTTTATTTTTCATTGGATAAACCCAGCCAAAAAGCTCTAGTTCGGGTGGTGGTGAACTATTTTCTAAAAAAATGCTCATGGTTGGATCTGATGTGAGTGATCGGTCCTGTGCTGCGAGTTCTAAAAATTTCTGGCTAAACAATAACCCCCCAGAATCCCCCTCGTTTAACCCCCCCCCAAAAAAAATTTTTTCCCTCTGACAAAATACACCCCCCGGGGGTATTTCGAGGAAATCCGGTACACGCATCATACTCTGAATTCACTAAACTAGGTCGGACGCGATCGGCCCGCCAATCTTGGTGCAATCGAGACCGAAACGAATGCATGTAAAATACGACCTTGTCTTGACTATGTTGTTCGAGTGCTTCTGAAGGATATTGCACACCATGGTGATTTTTGTTCCAAGTGGGACCTTTTGACCTGTGTGGGGGCAAAAGTTGTGTTTTTTGGACAATTTATACCTGTCAACAATTTCTGATTCAATGGTAGGTGTCATAATGAGGGACCCTCTCATAAAGCTTTTACTGAGCAGGCTGCGTTGATTGCACAGCTGGCTACCTACCATATTTTGATGAATAAAGTCACATGCAAAAATGTTCACCAAGTATTACATCCATTAGAGCCAGAAATGATAGTGCACATTTACATTTTTCACACAGGGGTCTCGAATGGGGGGGGGGGGGTTACCCCCCCCCCCAAACTGCCCAGCTATCTATCTATCCCGGAAGCAAAATTTTGGGCTACTATACCCCCTAACCCCCCCCCCCCAAATCGCCCAGCTATCTATCTATCTGGAGCGATTTTTGAGAAACTATACCCCAATTGTCGCTCAAAATCCCTATTTTTCATACCTTTTTATAGATTTTCACTTCCAAAATCATAGTTCTGGTTCCTATTTGCTTATTTCCAGATATTTTAAGTACTATATGCTCTTGTATACCCATTTTGAGCTATTTTACACCTACTTTTAGCGATTTTTCTCCCTTTTCTTCCTTCTACTCCCCGAAAAAGCCTATATATCGAACCACCACAACCCCCCCCAACCCCCCCCCCCCAGAAAAGTTTTCAGCTATCTATCCCTCCGGAAGAGCGATTTGCTAAATATCTATCCAACCACTCGGAGGGTCAAAATTCAAGATACCCCTGTTTCCACATCAGTGCTTCAATCATTTTCAATGCTCAATTCCAGGGGAACAAATAATCCAAGCATAAGAACTATCCAAATACAGTGTTTAAAGCTTCAAATTCAATATTTTTCCAAGAAAAGTTTGAATAGTATTTTAAAAAAAGTTCAAAAACTACCCAGAAAAACATGAAAAATGCACAATAAGATTAAAAAAGCACCAAATTTCGATAACTAAATTAATATCCGAAAAGTAATTTGGGGAATTGAAAATTGGAAAAGTCAATTTAGGAAAAAATACTTATCTAAAATACTAAATATAACCCGTATTTCTTCAAACCCCACCCCCCTCGAAATACCCCCCCCCCCCCCCCAATTTAGTGTATAGAGAACGTAAATGACAAAAGCTGCGGTTTGTCATCCGGGCAATGCAGAACACACGTTAAAAACGATGACTCTGTTGCGTGAGAACAGTGTTTACGTCTACACATACAAGTCTTTACAGTCTTATAAATGGCGATTTTTGTCGCATTTTTCGACGTCTGCATACGACAATTTAGTACTGGGATTTAAAAAATTTTCTGGCGAAATAATAACCCCCCTCGAAATACCCCCCTCGTTCAACCCCCCTCAAAATTCTCACTCTGAAAAAATAAACCCCCAGGTGGCAATCCCAAGCCCTGTAAAGTGTTAAGTAAAGTGTCAAATGTCAAGTCAAATGCAAAGTACAGTGTCAAATGTTGAGTCAAATGCAAAGTAAAGTGTCAATTGTCATGCAAAGTTCAGTAATAATTTTTTTTTCTTGTTTGTTTTGATTGACACTTTACTTTGCATTTGACTTTATATTTGACACTTTACTTTACACTTTGCAGGGCTTGGGACGGCCCCCAGGGCAGGGGTATCTTGAATTTCGACCCTCTGAGTGGTTGCATAGACAGCAAATCGCTCCTCCGGAGGGATAGATAGCTGAAAATTTTTCTGGGGGGGGGGTTGTGGTGGTTCAATATATTTTTCGGGGCATAGAAGCAAGAAAAGGGAGAAAAATCGCTA
Source organism: Sphaerolaimus hirsutus (assembly GCA_964036195.1). NCBI lineage: Eukaryota > Metazoa > Nematoda > Chromadorea > Monhysterida > Sphaerolaimidae > Sphaerolaimus > Sphaerolaimus hirsutus. The sequence goes on from CAXIWS010000164.1 coordinate 227,853, forward strand.
AAAGTAGGTGTAAAACTGTAAAGTAGCTCAAAATCAGTATACAAGAGCATATAGTACTAAAAATAGTTGAAAATAGGCGAATAGGAACCATAACTATCATTTTGGAAGTGAAAATCTATAAAAAGGTATGAAAAATAGCGATTTTGAGCGAAAATTGGGGTATAGTTTCTCAAAAATCGCTCCAGCGAGGTAGATAAACTCCCGTTTACCTCGATCCGGACGCTTACAAATTTTGAAAAAACGATTCATTCACGGCCCCCCCTAAACTTTTTGGGAAAATTCATTCCATACAAAAGATAGCCCAAAGAATTGTCTAAATGATGTATGGTTCGCCCCCCCCCCCCCCAATATAATGCCGCGTGGGCCGTGTAAACGGCCCACGCATTTTTTAATACAAAAATTAAGTGTTCACCTTGCTCCGGACGTTTCTGTTTATATGCTTATACTCTGTTTTTCAAGGCCAGAATTTGGCCGAAATACAGAACAGAGTCCTGGCTTAGTGCCAAATGTCATTTCAACGGCTACTTTACAGGCAGAAATAAGATTAGGATATTTTCAATTTGCACTGTTTTGTACTGCGGATCACAATCAGCTGATTGTGATTCGCAGTACAAAACAGTGCAAATTGAAAATATCATTATCTTATTTCTGCCTGTAAAGAAGCCATTGAAATGGCATTTGGCACTAAGCCAGGACTCTGTTCTGTATTTTGGCCAAATTCTGGCCTTAAAAAACAGAAAAGAAATATAAACAGAAAAGTCCGGAGCAAGGTGATCACTGCATTTTTGTATAAAAAAATGCTTGGGCGGTTTACACGGCCCACGCGGCGTTATATTGGGGGGCGTTCCATACATCATTTAGACAACTCTTTGGGCTATCTTTTGTATGGGGTGAACTTTGCTGTAAACTTAAGTGGGGGGCGTGGCACAACTTTTTATAAAAATATCGCTAGGGCCCGGATCGAGGTAAACGGGTGTTTAGCTCGGCGATTTGGGGGTGGGGTTAAGGGGGTAGTAGCCCAAAATTTTGCCTCCGCTATAGATAGATAGCTGAGCGGCCTCCGGGATAGATAGATAGCTGGGCGGTTTGGGGGGAGGGGGTAGCCCCCCCCCCCAACCCCACCCCCTTCGAGACCCCTGCCCTGGGGGTATTTCGAGGAAATACGATACTTATCTAAAATACCAAAAATACCAAATATCCGAGAGGGTTTGCCATCATCAGCTGTTGGCGCACTGTAATTACCTTTGTGACTCTCTGATGCGCATTTTCTGAATTCATGATTTTTTTTATCACACCGATATAGTTTTACAAGTTCAATTGCAGCTAGATCCACATCGCAGGTCTCAGTGGCAGGGTCTGGGAAACATGGGCACATTTAATGCTTTTTTACATCCTGTGTAGTTTTTAATTATTTTGAAAATCTTTGGAGATTTATACTTCAAAAAATAAAGGAAATAATAATAAATACTGTATTTCCTCAAAATACCCCCCCAGGGTTTTATTCTATCAGAGTGAGAATTTTGAGGGGGTGAAACGAGGAGGGGGTATTTTGAGGGGAGGTCTATTTTTTCACCAGAAATGTTTTGAACGCCAGTACTAGTGATGTAAAAGTGCCATGGCACTGATGCCTGGTGCTAATAGCGCCAAAGGAAAAAGAAATTTCAGGGGTAAATGTCAAATTGTCAGTTTTTGTTTTTCTGAACTTTATTTTATCTTCCAATTTATTTTTTAGACTGGAAGAAATTTACCGATGGAAAGAATACATTTAATTCCACTGCCTACATAACTGAGCATGCAAGTTGATTGTGGTCCCATTAGGTTGTTTTTTCTAAGTAAAAATTGTGTTATGGTCACACAGCATGACTTCAGCACTGCATATCACATGTCGATTCAAGGTAAAGTCGGCGGACATTTCACCCTACAAAATCGGAGAGTTAGAATTCGCTCGCGAATAGAGCAAACACAAAACTTGGGTACCACCCGGACGCTCGGAATTGAAAAAGAAACAAAATATTAAAAGCGAAATGGACGTTTCGCCGTCTCCGTGCGTACACGCCGCCCGTTTCAACGTTTCATTTCAACGTTGTCCGTTGGAAGCGAAAAATTTGACTGTTTAAATGACCCTTTTACCGTTTTTGTCAATTTTTCATTCGTTGGCTCCGTTCCAATGGAAGAGTCCCCATATGAGAACTTGGCAGCCAGCCAAAATTGCGAAATCCGCTATAAATGTGAATTAAAAAGGCTAACACTAACTATGTAACCATGTATATAAACAAAAATAGCTATTATAAAGGTGGAAATTGGCAAAGTGGAGCAATTTTTTACGATTTTTAGCTAACTTTGACTTTTCACTCGCATTTGTATAATACGCAACTGGAAACTGGGATAAGAGCCAAGTTTTCATACGTGACCCGATCCATTCCAATCATTAAAATATTGCGTCACAGTAATGACGACATGCACTCTCCACTGGAGAGACTGACGCAAATGTTTGTAGGGCGATACGTCTGCCGACTTTATGGTTGCCATGCCATGGAATAAAATAAACTTCCTACAGCAAAACTGGTGGGATTGCATTTCCATTGTGTGGCAAGTTGTGTAAAAATTTCCTGTTAGCAGGTAAAAATGTATTTTATTCCACTGATCATTTTTTAGTAGAAAAAACAAAAACAATGACAAAAAAAACATTACTAAAATACCAAAAAAATTGCATGTGCACTCAGACTGAAATGCTTGAATTTTGGCGTGGCGCTTATGGCAAAAACCTTGAATTGCTTGCACACTGAAAGACACCGAACACAACAATAACATGTGATTGGGGGTTAGTTTAATATTTGATTCCACTACACATCTTTGGCCATCATAACCATGTTGAAATTTCAGAGAGCAAAAATTGCACTAACCCCAATGCATATAATGCGGTATACAGTTTGTATCTACTGTTTTTAGAAGTGATACAGAAATCAGCACCATTAGACATGTGTGGAGGATTACTAATGACATTTTGCAGGGATACTGAGAAAACCTTCCACTTTTTGTGTCAACAACCTTGTGTGTTCCTTTCAGCTATTCTGCTTGTATTTATGCGATGAAAACATCTTTTTTGTTTTAGCCCATGTTTATGCAATGATCTGCTAATGTAATGGTTACTTGAAATGATCCATTTATGTGCCAGTCAGACATGATTTTTCAAAGAAATGCATTCATTTTCAAACATTTTAAGATATTATGATAATATTTATGAACCCATTATGAATAAACTCACCATATTTCTTCTAATAGAATGGCATACCTCCAATAGAATGACAGGTAAAAAAGTTGACAAAAAAATAGAATGGCGCTCTTCTATCAAGCTGAGATTACAGCTCAGCATAAAATGATGATGTGAAATGAAGTTGTCAAATTCATTTAAATGAGTGTGGATGATGCTGCAGGAATTTTTGATGGATAATATATGTATCAATACCTTAATTGTGACCAATACTGAGTGTTCTCAGCCACAGCTAGAGCAAATTGAAAATATTTTTTTCCATTCTGTGTCATAATTTTACATTTCATAATAAGGGAACTAATTTTACATTTTACGTCAATGGTTAGATGAAATTGTTGACATAAAATGTAAAATCAGTCCCCTGATGTAGAATTTTTCAATTTGCTCTAGCTGTGGCTGATAACACTCAGTATTGGTCACAATTAAGGTATTGATACATATATTATCCATCAAAAATTGGAGACCCGTTGCATCATCCGGGTACCCGTAGGAGTGTGGGCTTTAGAGCTTCGGAAAAGCTTGAAAGTCAGTTATTTTCAAGTTTAAAAGTAAACTAATTAAATTGTTATCTTTATTAGCGACGTGAATCACATTTCATCAACTATTCGCAATTTTGTTTCCAAGAACCTGCATGTTTTTTTCAGAACTAAATATAAATCATATTAGTGTTAAAATGGAGTGCATATTTAAAATAACTGCAATCAGAAACCCACAAATGTATAATTTCATAATTTGTAAGTTCTTGGGCCCATGGGTTCAATTTAAGGTTAGTGTAATTGGTGTTAAAGTGGAGTACATATTTCAAATTTGTGGAATCAAAATCCAGCTTAATATTATTTCAAAATTTCAAACTTTTTAGCCACAGGGGTTCTACTTATTGGTTACTGTTATCTAGTGCCGGCTTGTGCCTACGCACACTAGTTTTCATCGTGACTTCGTGTGAAAACTGAATTTTTTTCAAATGCAAATTATTGAACACGGTTGAATGATTTTTTAAATTTGAATTACTGAAAGATCGTGGAAATTTCACATTTTTCCAAAAATTCTTCAAATTTCAGTTTTCGCCCCACACCAAGCAGGGCTTTTCTGGGCCTTTCCCGCTCCAGTTACTTTGCAAAATTCACTTTCGCTCAGCTGCCAAATTCCCGAAGCGTAACCTGTTGATTTTACCCCCATTGCGGTTCTGGGGAGGAATTTTTTTGGTCCGATGTGTTTTTCGGGCTGCCCGACTGATTGGGTTGGTCTGTCAGGTAGGTTTTTGACGTTTCTGGATGGTACTAGTGATGTTTCAGGTGGGTTATATGGGCTCTACTTACCGTGTTTGCTTGAATAAAATCCCACGTTCTACCTGTGATTAAAAATTATCCCACTAATAATTCGTGCCTTAAGCATATTATAAATTTTTGTTGAATTTTAATAAAAATGGTATGCTATGTTGTGAAAGTATTTTTCATTAAATGACTGTAGAAACATGCTTGAAAATTTTGATGAAATAATAATTGTCCCCCTTAAATAAGTCCCCCTTTTGAAAACTAGAAAAGGGGGCCCCCAAATCCACCAGCTGTCTATCTATCCCAGAGGCTGCTCAGCTATCCTGGATGCAAGTTGCTTTGTTAGCTAGTAATGTGAAAAGCGCCATGGGGCCAGGCATTTCGTTCCTGACGCCGGGCGAAAATAGTGCCAAACGCCATCGCGCTTTTCATCACTATTAGACTCATAATTTAGGAGGATAGGTAGGATAGGATAGGATGCATTAAAAATAACCTGCTGTGTGCTTGGCTGCGGCGTCCACTTTTTGTTGCCTTCAGGCTTTTATTGGTTATTTTGTTATGAGTGCAAAAATGTAGCTTCAGTTCATTATTTAAGTGGGATGCATTTTTGTTTTAAATTGTCCCATCAACATTCAATTTCATCACTCGATCACACTCCGGTCACCTCCTTGATCCACCCACGCACACTTGGCACGTAACCAAATGTTGGCCCATGTCCAATGACATTCTTCCAGGTCCTTTTCAGGCAGTTTTCCTGTCCATTCTGCACACCAATCTGCACAAACTTAAGCCAGTGGCGAGTCGCAGGGATGGCTTTCATAAGTGGCCATCCAGAATTCACCTGCGCATTTTTGTATCAGAGTTGTTAAAAGTACCAAACTTTTTTCAAAGTATATGTAAACATAAAGTATTTATTTTTTTACTCACCCCCTCAGTACAGAATATTTACATAAAGTAACAATTTTTTACTTTTACTTATGAGTAAACATGAGTAAAATACTTTCCTCGACAGAAAATGTAAAAGTATTTTTTTAGGAATTTTGCCCCGATTTTACTAAAAATCACTAATTTTTGGACCGATTTGACATTTTACCTTTCAAATTCACTAGTTCATGTGTTGTGTGCCTATTTTTAGATTTTTTTGTCAATTGTTTCCCATTTTTCGCTCTTTCTGACCCTTTTTTCTCATGTATGCCTTGAAAAAGCTTATGACAAAGCCATCTAAAATACGTTTTCTGTACTCGAGTACTTTCAAAAAGTATACGTAAAAGCGAGTACAGGTACTTTTTCAGAGTATAAGTAAACGTATTTACTCAATACTCGAGTATATGTGCTTTTTGGGTAAACGTAAATACGTTTTAACAGCTATGTATTGTATTTAGATCAATTATGACTAGTGTTGCGTGAAGCGCAGTTGGATTTACACTATGTTTCATAATACAATAATAGTCTGTAATCTTTTAATTCCATGCATTGTTCTGGGGATGTTCCAATGCAGAGAAGCATTAATCAGGAATTGTTAAATTTAGTAGTAGTGGGTAGTGGTGGAAAAGCGCCATGGCGCTGGCGCCTGGCGCTAGCGCCAAAGCAAAAAACGCCATGGCGCTTTTGGCGCTTGGCGCTAAAACGCTCTGGCGCCATTGGCGCTCGGCGCTGAGGTCTGGGAAAGCGCCATGGCGCTTTTGGCGCTTGGCGCCTTTTTGCTCTGGCGCCATTGGCGCTTGGCGCCGTGGTCTGAAAAGCGCCATGGCGCTTTTTCCATCACTAGTAGTGGGTAGTCACTAGTGATGTAAAAGGCACCGGGCAAAATTAGAGTGGCAGACGGTACGGCCTTGCGGTAAACCGTACGGTACAGTAAATTTTCTTTTTTTGCGGTAAACGGTACGGTACGGTAAATCTTCAATTTTGCGGTAAACGGTACGGTACGGTAAATCTGGAAAGTGCGGTACGCGGTACGGTACGGTAAATTTTCGATTGTCAGAAATGTACTCATGCCGGACTACAGACAACTTTTACTTCATAAATTTCACACCAAATTCAATTACACAATTTGATAATGGATTTTAGGACACAATAGGAGTATGTGAACATAAAATTACATACCCACAATGCAGGGGCTCAATATTTACGCTTTTCAAGGTGTAGAACAAAGAAAAGAAGAAGAACTGCTAAAAGTGAGTGAAAAATCTCTAAAAGTAGGTTAAAATCAGTTAAAAATGGGTATACAAGTCAATATAGTACAAAAATAGCTGTAAATACACAATAAGGTTGGAATGCAATTTGGGGTGACGCCCCAACCCCCTCCCTATTGAAGACCCCTGCTGTGTATCCATGGGAATCAACAGATAAAATGGTTATTTCTTTTTTAAGTCATTTTGATGTTGATTACGTTATGTATTTATTCCATCCTACATCAAGTCACAGCAACAAATAAGCTAAAAAAAACAACTAAATCCATTGAGAGTGATGTTTTATGCTTTAAGAGCATGTGGAGGCACATTGACTTGATTTGAATAAATACACTACCTATATTAATTGAAGTCATGACTTATGACAATATAGCATGCAGAAATGGGATGGCTAGAAATAAATGAAAACACTGTTAAGAAAACTGCGCACTTGCGCGCAGAAAAAGTGCTGAAAAACACATTAATTGTCATCAATAAATTGATAAATTGAAGGCCAATTTGAGTGAAATTTACCGCATTTTTTGCGGTAAACGAGTGCGGTACGCGGTACGGTACGGTAAATTTTGGAAACTGCGGTACGCGGTACGGTATGGTAAATCCCTAAAAGTGCGGTAAACGGTACGGTACGGTACGGTAAATTTCCCAAAAATGCGGTACGGTACGGTAAATTCTGCCACCCTAGGCAAAATGGCACCGCACCGGCACCTATGCCAGCGCATGGAAAGGGCACCTGGCACACTGGGGCACCGGCCACAAAATGGCACCGCACCGCACCGGCACCTGCCATTCGGAAAAAAATGGCACCGGCACTGAAGGGCACTGGCGGGTTGCCGGCTGGTGCTAGCACCGAAAGGCACCGCACCGGGCTGGAATTTTCGAAGTAAATATCGGGCAGTTTCTCAGTGGCCACACCTTCGGAAGTGCATATTTCCATGAATTTTCTACCGATTTTAATAATTGAGCACTTCAAATGATCAGAATGATGTGGCGATCACTTTTATGAAGCAAATACAATGATTAAAATGAAAGATAAAATATTTAATACACGACAATGCCCATAGCCACTATTGTCTACTGATCGGAGTCGTTGCTGTACAGAGAATGGAACTATCTCTGGCAGAAACTGACAACAAATTTTGAACAAAAAAGTAAGAGAAATATTAAATATAAAAATAATTTAAAATTCAGCAAAATTTTAGATTCGCTCATCAGATCACGTATAGGGTATAATAGATTTCACAGTAGGTATATTTATTTGATGGGATTAGGGTGTCAACTTTCCGTTTTCCGTTTCCGTTTTCTGCTTTCCGGAGGAAACATTTTACCCTTTCCGTTTTCCGGCTGCTGAAAATTTTTACCCTTTCCGCTTTTCGTTTTCCGGCAGCTGAAATTCTTTTACCCTTTCCGTTTTCCATTTCCAGAAGCTAAAATATTTTACCCTTTCCGTTTCCGTTTTTCCGGACCATTTTTCCGTTTTCTGGCTAGATCCATTTCTGCTTTCCGGACCATTTTTCCATTTTCCAGCTAGATCCATTTCATTTTTCTGGACCAATTTTCCATTTTCTGGGTAGATTTTCAGTTTTCTGACATTGTCCCATTATCTTATTCCACTGGTATTTCTTTCCCACTGGAAGTCCCACTTTCTTTGTAGCAATTTGAAGGCTGAAACAGCTTAGAAGTTGATTATGTTGCACCAACTGTTGCCTCAAATTGTTTATTGTTACACCGTTTGATTTTGATGCAGTGATCTTTTGTGGCACTATACGGCATTATATTGTCTCATATACTTTGCAGACTGCATGTCATGTATTTTTCAGAAGAAAATGTACCATAATGATACCATCTCCATGAAATATCACTTTTATCCAACTCACCCTGACATTTTGGTTGCATACATTGCAGTCTGCTGAGTGTACTCCAGAGTTGTTAAAATACCAGTATTTTTGGAAAGCGTAAGCGTAAGCATAAATACAGATTCCAAATTTTGAGTATGGATACTCAAAGCGTAAGGTATTTTAAAAATACCTGGGAAAGCGTAAAAAAAGCGTAAGCGTAAAATTTTTTAAACAGAGTCTTTGTTCAGAGGATTCTTACAAAATCAAGCTCCCAGCAAAAAATTTTTGACGCCCATTTGGTAGTCTGCCCTTAGATTCATTCAATTCATTGGCAATTCATAGGCAGAAACACTTGTCATTGCCGCAGGCAGAGTTCACTAAGGCAGAGGCATTTCCGCTTTTTTTTCCAGTGCATTATTGCACACACACGCAGTCACTTTTTTTGGTACGCAGTATTTTAAGTACTTTTTCAAACGCGTAAAACCGTACTGTGTGAAAAGCTTTTTTACGCTTCTGTACCCAGGTAATTCGGCCGGGAAAGCGTAATAAAGGATACGGGTATTTTATGAAAGCGTAAGTATAAATACCCATTTACCCGGGTATTTCGGGTAAGCGTAAATACGCTTTCGCAACTCTGGTGTACTCTCATACTGTTTACTGTTATGTTACATCACATATCCATTTTGCTAAATTGAGAGTATTGTTGTTACTTTGATCCTTTTTTAATGATTTTTGCTGGTTCAGTTCAGATGCACGGTACAAGGTGCACTGGTACAATTAAAAATTCAAAAGTATACCGCTACCACAATCGTAGCTAACCTGCATGCAGGTGTTTCATGTTAATTTTTCCATTTCCAGCAAAATTTTGTTAACTCTTTCCATTTCCGTGCAAAGTTCGCTTTTCGTTTTCCGTTTTCCGGCATTTCATTGTTCCGTTTTCCGTTTTCCGGCCGATAATTTTTTTTGCCCTTTCCTTTTTCCGTTTTCCGGCCGCTCAAAATTTTTACCCCTTCCGTTTTCCGTTTTCCGGCTGATAAATTTTGTTACCCTTTCCGTTTTGCGTTTCTGGCAGCTTTCAAATTTTACCCTTTCCGTTTCCCGTTTTCCGTAAAATTTTTTTTGACACCCTAGATGGGATGTTTACAAAATACCGTATTACCTCGAAATACCCCCAGGGGGTTTATTATTTCGCCAGCAAAATTTGAAGGGGGGATAATTCGAGGGGGGGGGTTTATTCGAGGGGGGGGTCTATTATTTCGTCAGAAATTTTCGGAAATTCCCCATACGCAGACGTAGAAAAATCAAACAATTACATAGATGTATATGTGTTTTTAGGCATATATAACTGTATAAACACATAAACCCTTCCCTAACATCACTTAATCATCAGTTTTAACGTGTGTTCTGCATTGTACAGATAATAAACTGCGGGATTCGTCATGTACGTTCTCTTTACACTCAATCTTAGGGGGGGTATTTCGAGGGGGGGGTTTATTATTTCCTCAGCCGAATTTTAGGGGGGTATTTCGAGGGGGGGTTAATTCAAGGGGGGGGGGGTTAATTCGAGGTAATACGGTAGGCAAAAAACGGTTGGGTAAATATATCGCTATTTTTCGAAATTTGAATAAACAAAATGGACAAAATTGCACAGCACATGAAGCCTTGGCCGGTGCTTTTCCTGGTGGTTACTTTGGCCCTGGTTAGTGATGGAAAAAGCGCCAGGACTTTGGCGCCAAGCGCCAAAAGCGCCATGGCGCTTTTCCGAACCCCAGCGCCAAGCGCCAATGGCGCCAGAGGAAAATGGCGCCAAGCGCCAAAAGCGCCATGGCGCTTTTCTAGACCACGGCGCCAAGCGCCAATGGCGCCAGAGGATATTGGCGCCAAGCGCCACTAGCGCCAGCGCCAAAAATTTTTTTTCTTCTCATATATGCGGCCATGCTGATGCACTGCTATTAATTTGTTTTTGGCGCAAGATACATGTCAACTGCAGTCACTTTTGTTCTTGTTGTCTTGATATTTTGCAGCTGGGTGTTTGGGCTAAGCTAAGTATAGCACACCATCTGTAAAAAGTGCTACAATTTTTTAGGTGTTTTTTCAAATTACTTTTGGAATTTATTTGTTTTTCCCCAAAAATAATTTTCAATTTTTCAAATGAAGTTTTAATATTTTTGGAATACTTTCGATTTTTCTACTATGATATTGCAGTTTTAAGTTTTGCTAGTCACTTTTGAACACAGGATTTTGAGGTTTCAAATTTTGGATTGCCATTGTTGGAATGGCTTCAGAAAGTGATTCCACACCCTGTAAAATCAAGTGTCAAATGTCAAGAAGTAAATGTGATGTAAAATGTCAATCAAAATAAAAATGAAAAATTTTTGATTCAACTTTTGACATTTCACATGACACTTAATAAAGTTGTATTTATGAAATATTGGATGATGTTTATTACTCAACTTTACACTTTACAGGGTCCTTTGACCCTGCTCAAACAAAACTGCAAGGAACGAGCTCAGTATAGTGATTGAGCTAAAACCTATGTGAAGAGTGTTACCAGTCCGATGAATAGTCACATAAAGCCTTACATAATTCGGATTAGATGGGACAAATGTTGAATACCCATGCACTCACAAGGAAATTGTTTAAAAAGTAATCAAGAATAGGGTATGTTGATCTGGGAATACACTGACAGTAGCGCATATACTTATGTAAATTATATATAACAGGTCTTTCTGCATAAAATAATGATGAATTTTGAGTACTTCTTGGCGCTTTTTTGGCGCTTTTTAAAACACCAGCGCCAAGCGCCAATGGCGCCACGGCGTCATAGCGCCAAGCGCCAAAAGCGCCATGGCGCTTTTCCAAACCCCAGCGCCAAGCGCCAATGGCGCCACAGCAAAAAGGCGCCAAGCGCCAAAAGCGCCATGGCGCTTTTTGCTTTGGCGCTAGCGCCAGGCGCCAGCGCCATGGCGCTTTTCCATCACTAGCCCTGGTGCTAGCACCTTTGGCACCGGCAAAAAAATGGCACCGCACCGCACCGCACCGGCACCGGTGCTATTCTGAAAAAAATGGCACCGGCACCGGCAGGGAAGATTGCAATGGCACCGCACCAGCACCGGTGCTGGTGCCCTTTGGTGCCCAGCACCGGGGCACCGGTGCCCTGGTGCCTTTACATCACTAGTGGTCGCAGCTAGGGTGGCAGAATTAACCGTACCATACTGTAATGCAAATTTGGAAAATTTACTGCACCTTATCATTTACAGCGGTTTTAGAAAGTTGCCATACCATATGTTTACGGCATTTTGCAAAATTTACCATAGTTTACCATTTACTGTTTACCACACTCATTTACTGCAGTAAATTTTACTCAGAATTACTTCAAATTTTTAACATTTTTGGTAGTAATACACTTGGTATTTTTGCTAATTACTTTTACTTGTGACTACCTAAACGTGAATAAATTACTTTTGTTCCTGTAAAATGTAAAAGTGGGTATTTTTGAGAAATTTTGCCCCGATTTTAGCTCAAAATCACAAATTCTCGACCCTTTTCATCCTCAAATTCACTAGTGAATTTTTTACCCATTTTTAAGCTACCTAGGTATTTTATATATTTTTCGATATTTTTAGCTTTTTTTCTCCCTTTTTCCTGTCCCACACTGTAGTGAGTCGCTGAAGCCCCCCCCCCCCTCACCCGCCGCTGCTCTATAGTAGAGGGATTTGCGCTAATCCCACCAAGTCCACATTCCACAAGTTTCGTTTCAAACCCGACCCGACCTGACCCGTACCCGATACCCGCACACTTTTTGGAAGTGAAATCCGATAACAGAACCCGACTCTAATACCCGAACCTGAAACTGAACCAGATACCGGACCTCAATACCCGAACCCGAACCCAATACCCGCAATTTTTTTGGAACTGATATCCGATACCCGACCCAAAATTTTTGAAAATCCCAACCCTACCACCCCCCCCCCATCAGCTGGAGATTAGTGATGGAATGGCGCCATAGCGCTGGCGCCCTTCCATGGCGCCAAAGGGCGCCAGCGCCATGGCGCCATTGGCGCTTGGCGCCCTTTTCTGTGGCGCCATCTGGCGCATGGCGCCATTATTTCAAATGGCGCCATGGCGCCCTTATTTCAAATGGCGCCATGGCGCCCTTGGCGCTTGGCGCCATTTTTGCTGGCGCCAATTTGGCGCCCGGCGCCATTGTTTTGGATGGCGCCGGAAATGGCGCCAAGATGCCGGGATGCGTGGTTATTTTTGGCCATATTAAAATGCTTTTTCTGCTGAAAGATTTCATTTAGGTGATATTTATTTTGACACTTATACACCTTCGGAATTTTTCGCCAGCATTGCAAGTTTGGGTTCAGGTTGATTCTTTTGTATCACAAACTTCAAATAGGTATTCAAATATGACAATTGGAAAAATGTCAATCTTAAATGATTTTTTTTCACAGCCATTACATAATTTATTACCTATTAAGCCGGAGTAACAGCATAACGATAAATAGAAGATGATACGGCAAATAAAGCGTCACCGATAAATCCATTATTTTCATGTTTTAAAGTTTTTCATTAAAAGTAACTGTTCAATACTCTAATTTGAATGAATAAATTTTCATATGGGAGATGTTAAATTACTTTTTGAATGAAAAACGTTCGATGAAAAATGGTCCGCCCAAAAATCTATTTGTCGATGGCCATTTCATGCAATGACTGCCAACAAATTGATTTTAGGGCATCATCGTGAAATTGATATGTCGGCGGACGATTTTTCATTGAACGTTTTTCATTCAAATTCGAATTAAAAATCTCCCATATGAAAATTTTTCATTCTAATTCGAGTATGGACATTCATTTACAATAAAAAACGTGAAAACATGAAAATAATGGATTTATCGGTGACGTTTTATTTGTCGTATCACCTTCTTTTTATCGTTATGCTGTAACTCTGGCTTAAACAATGCACTGTAAACCCTTGGGGGTATTTATTTTTTCCACAGTCTTGCTTACTCCTGGGGGTATTTTGAGGGTGGTAATTCGAGTGGGGCTTATTCGAGTGGGGCTTATTCGAGGGGATTTCATTATTTCGTCAGAAATTTTCATGAAATTCATAGTAGGAGTACTCTTTGATATACCCAAAATCGGCAATCAATGTGTCCAAATACGGTATACCTATGTGCACGTTACAACGTATTTACATCACTACACAAACTAGTATTTATACCGTATTTCCTCGAAATACCCCCCCCTCGAAATACCCCCCCCCCCCTCGAAATACCCCCCCTCAAAATGGACACTATGAACTTATAAACCCCCCCCTCGAAATACCCCCCCCCCCCCAAATTTAGTGTATAGAGAACGTAAATGACAAAGGCTGCGGTTTGTCATCTGGGTAATGAAAAACAAACGTTAAAAACGATGACTCTGTTATGTGAGAACAGTGATTATACGTCTACACACTTATACAAGTCTTTAGAGTCTTATAAATAACGATTTTTGTTGCATTTTCGACGTCTGCGTACGTTTCAGACGACAATTTAGTACTTGGTTTTCAAAAAATTTCTGGCGAAATAATAAACCCCCCTCGAAATACCCCCCCCCTCGTTTAACCCCCCCTCAAAATTCTCACTCTGAAACAATAAACCCCCCGGGGGTATTTCGAGGAAATACGGTATGTGTAGCTGCAATGCAAACTGCGAGCAATATATACATGATGTACATTGCATACATGATGTTAAATACATTATTCCAGACGGGGAGTATTTCGAGGGAGTTTATTTTTCCCCAGCTCGAAAACACCTGCGGTTATTTCGAGGGGGGTATTTTGCACAGTTGTTAAAATGTACGCACATTTACTCGAAAAATACGCGTACGCGAGTACGCGGTAAATACATTTACATATACTTTCGAAAAAAGTAATGTACTCACTTTTAAGCGTACATTTTAAAAGTACACGTGTACAGAGAAAATGTATTTTTGTTGCTAAAATCACAATTTTCTGTTGCTCAAATGAGAAAATTTTGAAGAAATCATATCATTTAAAAATAATAATAATAATAATCACTAAAAACGACATCTATTATGGCTTCCAGTTAAAAACTGACACTCTCACATGTAAAAAGTAGTAGCTTTTACGTTTTCCAGGCTATAAGTACTCACTTTTACATTTTGCTTGGGAAAAAAGTCTTTTACTCACATTTACGCGTGAGTACGAGTAAAAAAAGTACTTTTCATTTTCTATACTTTTTGGTGAGTAAAAAATAAATACTGACATTTACATATACTTTTTAAAAAAGTTCAGTAATTCTAACAACTCGGTATTTTGAAGAAATTCGGTTGGTAATATTCATGATAAGGTGAGTTTCATGGCTTGAGTCACCATCAGAAAAATGGTATTTACAGCTCATTGCTCTTCTCTGAATACTTCTGTGATGATTTACAGGCTAAATAGTGAATTTTATTGTTGGCGCCTGGCGCCATTGTTTCTGGCGCCCTTTGGCGCCCGGCGCCATTATTTCAGATGGTGCCATTAGCGCCTGGTGCCATTTTCTCTGGCGCCCTTTGGCGCCCGGCGCCAATTTTTTGAATGGCGCCATGACGCCATTGGCGCCTGGCGCCATTTTTCCTGGCGCTCTTCCATCACTACTGGAGATACAGCATTCGTAAAAAAATATCGGTGCCGAACTTGAGTCGGAAGTTGTTTAGTTTAGACTGGTGCATAACTTCGAGCACTCTTGAAATGAGCATTTGCAGCTGCTCATCCACATACCATGCATGCATTATTAAATGCTTGGGTGCACAAGTGTCCGCCGCAGGGATTGATCTTCAGTATATGTTGCTCTAGGACATCGTCATACTTATACATGCTCTCCGTGGTCCACCCTGGAAATATGTAGACATTACAGCCAGTTTTCCATACTTTCACACATGCTCACAGGTGTATTTTTGTGGACATATTTTATGTAAAGTGGTCGGACATTTCACCCTACAAAATCGGAGAGTTAGAATTCGCTCGTGGATAGAGCGAACAACGAAACTTGTGTCCCACGCGGACGCTAGAAATTGAAAAAGAAAATCATATTAAAAGAAAAATGGACGTTTCGCTGCGTCCGTGCGTGCCACGCCCTAGTTATCTACATTTTCAACGTTGCTCGTAAAGAATTAGACCGTTCAAACTACCGTTTTTGTTTTTATTTCATTTTTATTTTACATTTTACAATTGCTTGCAATAGTCTGACGTGAAATGTAAAGTCAGTTCCCTGACGTAAAATGATGACGTGAAATGATAAAAATTGAATTTTTCAATTCGCTCTAGTTGTGGCTGATAACACTCAGTATTGGACACGATTAAGGTATTGATTCATATATTATCCTTAGAAAATTGTAGACCCGTAGCATGATCCACACTCGTGTAATTAATTTCACGACGTCATTTCACGTCGTCATTTCACGTCGAATCGACGCTGAGCTCTAATTCCGGCTTAATGGGTCTACATGCGTGATGGGTTTACATGCATAATAGGCTTGACCCATGTGTGTTCAATGTGACAGCGCACCTGTAAGAAGCGTGGTGCCGGAATATTCCAATAATGATTCACTTTCACCAGGTAAACATACTGTACCAATTATATCCTTGAATGCCGCTTTGTCTTTTAGTTCCACCAAAGCAAAGTCATTAGCTGAATTCTGTTGGAATGATAAAATTTATCGATCCATTGAAAACATTTTTTATTATCATTTGGGCTTGGATAGAATAATTAGGTTGGTATTACAGCTTGACAAAAAAATTATGTAGCATAACATTTATTACAACAGAATGGTAGAGATTAGTGATGTAAAAGCGCCATGGCACTGGCGCCTGGCGCTAGCGCCAAAGCAAAAAGCGCCATGGCGCTTTTGGCGCTTGGCGCTTTTTTGCTGTGGCGCCATTGGCGCTTGGCGCCATGGAACGGAAAAGCGCCATGGCGCTTTTGGCGCTTGGCGCCATGATGCCGTGGCGCCATTGGCGCTTGGCGCTAGTGTTTGAAAAAGCGCCAAAAAGCGCCAAGGAGTTTAAAAAATATATCATTATTTTATGTAAAAAGACCTTGCATGGATAATTTACATAAGTAAATGTGTTACTGTAAGTGTATTCCAGGAACACTAACTCTATACTTGGTTATTTTGTAAACCATGTCCATGCAATTGCAAGGATATTCTAAACTTTTCCTAAATTTCCAAATCCAAACTCAACACTTTTTCAAACCTATACACACTAGTTTTCAACGACATCTAATGTCAACTGGTCCCCATTCCAATTAAAAGCTTGCTGACGAGCCCACGAACAACGTTCAAATGCACAGTGTTGCATTACCTATGTTGCAAATGAAGTTGTATTGTTGCTGCGGTAAAGTGCAATGCACAGTTGTTAAAACGTATTTACATTTACTCGAAAAATACGTATACTCAAGTACTTTGTAAATACATATACATTTACTTAAAAAAAGTACCCGTACTCACCTGTATGCATACCTTTGAAAAATACCCATACTCACATGTATGCATACTTTTGAAAAGTACACATTTGTTGTATTCTTGAATAAGAAAATTTTGAAGAAATCATATCATTTTTCTGAAAAATACTAAATAATCACTTACAAATGACATCTACTATGTCTTCCAGTGTAAAAATTGCTCTCACAAATAAAAAGTACTAGCTTTTAAATTTCCCATGAAAAAGTACCCACTTTTACATAATGTATGAAGAAAAGTACTCACTTTTACATTTTCTGCGGAAAAAAGTACTTCACAATTTCTGAAAAAGAGTAATTTACTCACATGTACTCATGAGTATGGGTAAAAAGAGTATATTACATCATCTGTATTTGGGGGTGAGTAAAAAAGTATTTCACATGTAAAGTCGGCAGATATTTCACCCTACAAAATCGGAGAGTTAGAATTCGCTCGTGAATAGAGCGAACAACGAAACTTGTGTCCCACGCGGACGCTAGAAATTGAAAAAGAAAATCATATTAAAATAAAAATGGACGTTTCGCTGCGTCCGTGCGTGCCACGCCCTAGTTATCTACATTTTCAACGTTGCTCGTAAAGAATTTGACCGTTCAAACTACCGTTTTACCGTTAAAACTATCGTTTTTGTTTTTATTTTATTTTTGATTCGTTGGCTCCGTTCCAACAGAAGAGAACTTAACAGCCGGCCAAAATTTCGAAATCCGCTATAAATATGAATAGAATAGGCTCACAATAGCTATATAACCATGTATAAAAATAAAAATAGCGATTGTGAAGGTGGAAATTGGCAAAGCAAAGCAAATTTTTACGATTTTTAGCTAACTTCCAGTTTTCACTCTCATTTGTATAATACGCAACTGGTAACTGGGATAAGGGCCAAGTTTTCATACGTGACCCGATCTATTCCAATGGTTAAAATATTGCGTCACAATACCTAATGCCGTCATGCACTCTCCACTGGAGAGATTGACGCAAATGTTTGTAGGGCGATACGTCTGCCGACTTTACATATGCTTTGAAAAAAGTTCAGTATTTAAAACAACTCTGGTGCAATGTATCAGGCCGGAATGAAGTAATAGCATATAAAACACTGGGTAGTGTTACTGGTCAGCAAGCTTTGAATTGGGATGGGAACCAGTTGACATTGACTGTCATTATGAAGTAGTGTGTGTAGGGCCAATCGACTTTGGATTTGTCTAAAAGTACAGAGAAGATGAATGTATCCCATCGAATTGGTAGGGGGCTGCGGCAGCCGAGCGAGGCGCAAGTGACCCACCCATAACACAGTCAGATACACACATTAAAATGGAAAACACAATATCCATTAAAGTCTAAGCAGTTTTTTTCCAGATGGCTTGCCATTGTGCACCGAAACTATCTCAGCTGTAAAATAATATTACAAACAGAAGAAAACTTGACTGCATTTGACTTATACCTTGCGTCTTCAACAAATAAATAGCACTGCATTGGCATGGCTGCACTTGATCAGCAGCAAAAATTTTTTGGCGCTGGCGCTATTGGCGCTTGGCGCTAACATCCTCTGGCGCCATTGGCGCTTGGCGCCATGGTCTAGAAAAGCGCCATAACGCTTTTGGCGCCTGGCGCTATTTTGTTTTGGCGCCGTTGGCGCTTGGCGCTCGCATTCCAAAAGCGCCATGGCGCTTTTGGCGCTTGGCGCCAAAAGTCTGGCGCTTGGCGCCAAAAGTCTGGCGCTTTTTACATCACTAGTAGAGATCAGAGTTGCGAAAACGTATTTACGTTTACCCGAAATACCCGGTTATTCGGGTATTTATACTTACGTTTACGTTTACGCTTTCCAAAAATACCGTTACGCTTTGTTACGTTTTCCTGGCACAATTACCCGGGTACCAGAGAAAACGTAAAAATATGCTACACAGAACAATATTGTTTGACAAATGTAGTGTAATATGATGAGTTCAACATGTTCTAATGTTGAAGAGTACTAATTCCGCAATTGGAGAACTCAACATCAATTTGTAAGTGAAAAGTAAAAAGTTGAAGGAAAGTATTTTTGTGAGGGAGAACTGAAATGCAATTAAAAAGTTAAAGAAATTTATAGTGTTTTCTCATGACTGGCCATTTGTCTTTTAAGTTACCATTTCACTTACAAATTTACTTTTCTTTCAATTTTTACTTGCCACACAACTTGCCATTACTTCTCACACTTTTTTTAGTTCTCCTGTTATGGAATTGGCACCTTATGGCCCTACACCCACTAGTTGACAACGACGCAAAATTCCAACTTAAATCCCAATTCAATATCCCGATCCCATCATTCTAGATCAAATGAACGGGGCAGGCCTATTACGCACAAATGCCCATTACACACATTTTCCCGTTTTTTTCACTTGACACTTTTTCAAGTGATTTTCAGATATGAGCAACGATGGGTAAGTTCTCCAAAAAAAACACTTTCTGTGTTTTGAGTTTTTCAAAAATGAATACCTGTGTTTTAAGTTTTTTCCCGAAAAAAACTTGAGTAACTCTGTTTTTATTTCTGTGTTTTTTTTTTGTAAAAACTCAAGTTTTTTGAGTTTTTTTGCTAAAAAACTCAAGTTTTTCCCCCAAAAAACTTGAGTTTTTACAAAAAATTATGATTTATGGCATTTCGATGTGGAAACAGTGGTTTTCTTATACTATATTGGTTTTGCACATGTTTTAGCCCAACATAACATCTGTGTATTCATCCAAGTGTCGAAAAAGTCTATGTACAAACAGGATATATTTAAAATAAACGTGTAGATAGCTGCACAATCTAGTGCAGTCTGTGTAGCTGCGATGCAAATTAGCAGTAATAAATACACCATATACATTGGATAATACATGTACATCATCCCAGAACGGGGTATTTGGAGGGGGGCTTATTATTTTGCCATTCCATTTTGAGGGGGGTTAATTCGAGGTAAAATGGTATACTGAAACATGTTGAAACTTTAATTGTCAATTCCACCAGGATATGTGCAATTGTGCATGCCATTTTTAATTTCTTCTTTGTTCCACAATAAAATATGAATACATTTATGTACATATTATTTCCATATACTATACATGCATATCTTATATTGTTGAATTAGTTTAGCTGAATTCATGTGAATTCAACCACTTCGCTGAAAAAAACTAAAAAAACTCAAAAAACTTTTCTGTGTTTCCGTGTTTCTGTGTTTCTGTGTTCTCCAAAAAAAAACTCATTTGAGTTTTGAGTTTTTCAAAATTTGTGAGTTTCCGTGTTTCTGTGTAAAACAAAAACACAGAAACTCAATGAGTTTCTGTGTTCAATTTCTGTGTTCTTTCCATCGTTGGATATGAGTGAAGTGAAAAAAGTAGCACAATGACATTAGTGAACTTTTTTCACTTCACTCATATCTCAAAATCACTTGAAAAAGTGTCAAGTGAAAAAACGGTCAAACAAAGCCATTTTCACCGTTTTTTTCACTTGACAATTCTTAGAGTGATTTTCAGATATTAGTGAAGTGAAAAAAGTTCACAGATTTTTTTGTGAACTTTTTTTTCACTTCACTCATATCTGAAAAATCACTTGAAAACGTGTCAAGTGAAAAAACGGGAAAATGTGCGTAATGGGCATTTGTGCGTACTAGTGCACAGCCCATATGAACATCCATAATGTTGTAAAAAACATTGTGTTTTTTTGTATTCTCTGATAGCGGAATCACTTAATATAATTTTTACGTTTACATTTTATTTTACGTTTTCCCCGGTATTTTTAAAATACCTTACGTTTTAGTATTTATACTTTTGATTTGGAAAAGGTATTTATGTTTATGTTTACGTTTTCCAAAAATACCTGTATTTGTACAACTCTGGTAGAGATACAGTTTTGTCACTTTAGAGTAATGTAGTGCTACTGTATTTCTTCTAATAGAACCCTTCTATTGGAGACCGCCCTTCTATTTGTTTCTGTCAACCTTTCAGCCAAACTTTTTCAAGTTGTGCCAAGGCTTTTCAAAGTGTTACGTCACATACAGTTTATAGAATGACGATACATAGAGTTCATTCAACATTTATTAGCACAACATCAATGGACCAAAGCCACAAAATCATAGCGTCGGCTGATATTTTTTTATGCATTTGGCTTAATACAAACACTTTGTGTACCTTCTATTGGAGACCGCCCTTCTTTTTATTTCTTTCATGGCCCAAATTTAGTCGAAAAAGTGTACCCTCTATTGGGGACGCCCTTCTATTAGAGACCTGCCCTTCTATTAGAAGAAATACGGTATCAAATATCGTTCTTGTGTTCAAAAATCGTTTCACTATCTTTGTTATTAATTAGGATGAATTTTCCATTATTTTTATCTTATTTTACATTATTATTAAATGTCAATCATTTCACATTATATGAATTTTACATTTTAAAATTTTACTTCGTGGAAAATTATTTACAGAAGAATGGAGGTAGATACTGTATTGAAACATCAGTAATAGTAATATAGTAATTTATCCTTTATGCTACGATTACAGCTCGAACGTAAAATTCCAGCGTAAAATTCCATCCCAAAATTAATAACATGAAAGTGGATAATGATACAGGTCTGCAATTTTTCATGGACAATATGTCTATCAATACCTTCATTGTGACCAAGGGTCATCGTCCACGGTCACCTCTATTTGATTGTGAAAATTCAAAAATTTCGATTTTACGTTGAAATTTTACACCAGCTGAAGAAAAATCAATCGATAAATCAGCTACGCTAGGTGATTGCATGCAATGACATAGCGTAGAATTGATTTTTCTTCAGCTGACGTAAAATTATTATGTAAAATAGAAATTTTTTAATTTCCCAATCAAATGGCAGTGACTGTGAACGATGACTCTTGGACTCAATATATGAAGGTATAGATAAACATATTGTCCATGGGGGTTTATTATTTCGCCAGCAAAATTTGAGGGGGGGTTAATTCGAGGGGGGGGGTTTATTCGAGGGGGGGTCTTATTATTTCGTCAGAAATTTTCGTAAGGATCGTAGTAAAAAGTAGGCATTTGCATGCCCAAAACAGGTAATAAATGTGTCCAAACAAGATATATTTGGACATAAAAACGTAGATTAGCTACACAAACATGTCCATGTGTAGCTGCAATACAAATAAACAGTAATATACGTCATGTACATTGCATACATGACGTATTTTTTATGTACATGACGTACATCATTCCGAAGGGGGGGGGTATTTCGAGGGGGGGGTTTATTATTTCCCCAGCCCATTTTGAGGGGGGGTTAATTCGAGGGGGGGGGTTAATTCAAGGGGGGGGATAATTCGAGGTAATACGGTAAATATGTGAAAACATGTCAGTTATTTATATTCCTATCATCAAGATGGTGCTAATTTGAATTCAATAGATAAACAAGGGTTTTTGCTCTAATGCTCTATACATAGCGTATTACCTCGAAATACCCCCATGGGGGTTTGTTATTTCGCCAGCAAAATTTGAGGGGGGGGGGGGGTTAAGTCGAGGGGGGGTTTATTCGAGGGTTTTTTTTATTATTTCGTCAGAAATTTTCGTGAAATTCATAGGAAAGGATACGGTTTTTCATACACAAAAACGTAATAAATGTGAGAAAATATGTTTTATTGGGGTTAAAGATGTACAACTGTACACAAATGAGTGTCTCAGTGTAGCTGCAATGCAAATTAGTAGTCGTAAATACATGATGTACATTGCATACATGATGTACATCATTCCGGAGGGGGGTTAATTCGAGGGGGAGTCAATTCCAGCGGGGGGATAATTCGAGGTAATACGGTATGTTGATCGATAACCATATCTCTGAGGTTTTCATAACGATATTTGGGAACATTAAAAAAATTTTTTTTTTTATGTCTTTAAAAAATAACATCTTTTTTAACAATTGTTGCTAAAAAAATTGTCCGTCTCTATGTATGAATGTTTTCCTAAAGCAGCGTTTACACGCTTTTGTGTGCCGACAAAAAAGTTTGGTGAAAAAGTTCCATAATTCTGAAATCAAGTTCCATATCTGCAAGAAAAGGCGGTGAAGTGTGCTCACTAGTTAAGCGTACACACATGCCAATTTGCAGATAATTTGAGCATGTCGTTCAAGAATTATAGGCATTTGAAGATGAATTTTAGTTGTCAGTTCGGTTTTCTTTTTAAAACCGAACCGACAACTGAAATTCATCTTCAGATGTTTATAAGTCTTGAACGACAGACTCAAATTATGCAAATTGGCATGTGTGTAAACTTAACTAGTGAGTATACTTCACTGGTTGTTCCGGCAGATACGGAACTTTATTCCGGAATGGAAATGTCTCGCCTCTATTTTTTGTCGGCACACGAAACCGTGTAACCCTTAAGAAGTTTTTGGAAAATCATAGGACTCTTATCAAACTTGCATTCAAGTCTTTCCGGTATAATTTTGGTTTAAAGATCACTTACACTTGCATCGTACTGCGGATGTTTGACGACCTTCGCAATTTTAGATTTCTGTAGATTTCCTGGATCTGTCTCTCCTGGTGAATGATCTCCCAGGACAACCGTGTCTGGATCTCTGAAAAGATGGTTACATTATAAAAAGGTCTGGTATTTTTTGTTTATCCTATGTGTCTGAATGTGTTCTATTGACGTCTTCCAGAGTGTACAGAAATTGTTTTGTCATTTCCATCAATGTATTAGCTTCCTCTCATAACTAGTGATGGAAAGGCACCGGTGCCCCGGTGCCGAGCACCGAAGAGCACCAGCACCGGTGCTGGTGCAGTGCGGTGCCCTTTTTCCAGGGGGCCCTGCCGGTGCCGGTGCCATTTTTTTCAGAATAGCACCGGTGCCGGTGCGGTGCGGTGCCATTTTTTGGCCGTGCCCAAGGTGCCAGGTGCCATTTCTGACGAATGGCACCGGTGCCGGTGCGGTGCGGTGCCATATTTCCCGGTGCCTTTTCCATCACTACTCATGACTCTATGCCTAACATTAAGTGGTGAACATTTAACAGAGGCGTTTCTGTGTAAACTCAGTTTTTTTTTGGCAAAAAGCTCAACGTCATACAGGGGTGGGCATCTTCAGTTACCGCTGGGAAAATGCGATAGATTGAGCTACGGTTGAGCTATCAGAATGAAATTTTAACACAATGGAGTAGACTCCATAGGACACCTATTCTGAAGTTTGCAACCCAAACGGCCACATTTTGGGTGAGTTGTGGAACACACGGTTTTTAATGTAATTTTGTGACTTGGCGTCACCCATAGGATAAATCGAGGGTGGCATTTGAGGGGGGGGGGGGGCATCGGTCGTTGGTGTCGTCCCATTCTGTCGTACATCGGCCGATTTTGATGCCCTTTGAGTATGTTGTGGTCGCGCCTACTACCAAATTCTTTTTTTACTCGAATAGTCCCCCAGTCCTGAGATAAGGGGGGTGAAGTCACAAAATTACACTAAAAACTGTGTGTTCCACAACTCCTCCAAACTGTGGCCGTTTGGGTTGCAAACTTCAGCATAGGTGTCCTATGGAGTCTACTCTATTGTGTTAAAATTTCATTGTGATAGCTCAACTGTAGCTCAAGCTATCGCGTTTTTCCAGCGGTAACTGAAGATGCCCACCCCTGTATTTACAAAAAAAACCCAGAAATAAATACAATGATACCCTAGTTGTTTTCGCAACAGAAAAACTTGGAACACAGATTTGTTTAAAAAAGTGTTATTTGAAGAAAATAACACTCAATGGTTGAAATAAATAATCAACAGTGAAAATGCCTTGGGACTGCGCAACAGAGTTGTTAAAAGAACTGAACCTTTTTCAAAGTATACGTAAACGTAAGTATTTATGTTGCACTCACTCCCTTCCCTGAGTACAGAAAACGTATAGAAATTTTTTTATTACTTTTACTCATGAGTAAACGTGAGTAAATGTACTTTTGCCCCTGGAAAACGTAAACGTGAATATGTTTGAGAAATGTCACCACAGTTTCCGCTCAAAATCACTATTTTTATAACCTTTGCCTGTTTTAAGCAATTTCTTCTTATATACCGTATTTCTTCTAATAGAACAGCGCCGTTCTATTTTTTTGTCAATTTTTTTACCTGCCGTTCTATTGGAGGCTGCCGTTCTAGATTATTATCAAACTTTTTCACACAATTTCTATTTGAATACAGTATTTTTAGTGCGACGTGGGTGACATTTTAATATCAGAGCATCAATTTAAACAAAACCAAATGTGACAACAACCCCACCTGAATTAGTGATGTAAAACCGCCATGGCGCTAGCGCCAAAGCAAAAAGCGCCATGGCGCATTTGGCGCTTGGCGCTATTTTGCTGTGGCGCCATTGGCGCTTGGCGATATGCCCATGAAAAACGCTTTGAGCGGCATCAGGAACAAAATGCCTGGCGCTGGCGCTTGGCGCTACCGCTAGCGCCAAAGCAAAAAGCGCCATGGCGCAACGGAAACGGAAAAAATAAAGTGAAGTTTGCACGGAAATGGACAAATTTGCAGGAGGAAAACCTGCATGCAAGTTTGCCTGTTTGGCTTTGACTGTGGTAGCTGTACATTCTGCAACTATAAATCATGCCAGTAATCTCACTTGAAGTTCAAGCTTAACTGAACCACGAAAAAATAATCAAAAGGTAGCAAAAGTACACGAAACAACAATAAGAATTTAGCAAAAGTGAACTTTGATGTATCTGAACAGTAAAAAGTATACTCAGCAGACCAAAGTATGTGTCCAAAATTACTTTGTGTTTTTTACAGATTTGGATACAGATAAAAATTATGAACGACACAAAAACCTGGTACTTAAAAACACCATAGTGAAAAAAGATAAAAACAGATTGGAAAAATAACGGAAAAATGCCAGAAAAATGAAAATCGAGCCAGAAAATGGAAAAATGGCCTGAAAAAATGGAAACGGAAATGTAAAAATTTTTCAGCTGGAAAATGGAAAAATGGGCCAGAAAAATGGAAACAAAAAGGTAAAAAACTCTCGGCTGCTGGAAAACGGAAAACGGAAAGGTAAGAAATTTTCAGCTGCTGGAAAACGGAAAGCGGAAATGTAAAAAAATTTCAGCTGCTGGAAAACGGAAAACAGAAAGGTAAAAAATTTTCCTGAGGAAAAGCGGAAACGGAAATTTGACACCCTAGTCTGGGCTATGATGAATTGTTTTGGTTTGCTCGAATAATCCCCCAGTCCTGAGATAAAGGGGGTTTATAAAACGGTGGTCATTTTGCACGGATGATCTGCACATCAACTTTGAAGCTTAATAACTGGGCCATTTCTGGGCCGATTCCGATCGTTCAACACTTAAAATGATCAAGACAACCTGCAGATTCATTTTTTTGTAGTAGGATTAGTGATGTTTAAATTCCGTATGTCTATTTGACCCAGTTTTTGAACATGAATAATTGATGGTAATAATAATTTTTCAAGACGGTTTTCTTGAACATGATATCATATACTTTAGACAAAAATAATAAATCTGGCCCAAAAATGATTTCAATATTTCTTTCCAATCAAAAGTTACAGCACTTCAAACGTCCACCACTGAACCAAAAATATAAATTACCGCATGAAGAACAAAGCATGCAAATTCAAAACTCTACATCTCAGCCATTTATCAGCCGATTTTCACCTATGAATGCTTAAAATGATCATAATGACCTGTAGATTTCATTTTTATGTTCCGATAATCTGTATGCACTGTTCTTCATGCAGTTATTTGTGAATGGAAGGCGAAAGTTCAAACTGCTATAACTTTTGATTGGAAGGAGATATTGAGGTAATAATTGCACCAGATTTATTTTTTTGTCTAAAGTATATGATAGCATGTTTGAAAATATTATTTTTTCATATTCAAAAACCTGGTAAAATTGGCATACAGAATTTAGACATCACTAATCCGGCCACAAAAATTGAACTTGCAGGTTTTCCTGATAATTTTTTAAGTGTGAAACGATCTGAATCGGTTCAGAAATGCCCCAGTTATTAAGCTTCAAATCTTTGTGCAGACAATCCGCGCAAAATGACCACCTTTTTATCGACCCCTTTTATCTCGGGACTGGGGGATTATTCGAGCAAACCAAAACAATTCATCATAGCCCAGACCCAAAACCCCAACATACTCGAACGGCATCAAAATCGGCCAATGTACAACAGAATGGGATGCATGAATGCAAAATTAAACTTATTTAGTTTACAACCTAATGGCCCTGCGCACACTAGTTTTCACACGAAATTTCGAAAACTCATAAATGAGCTTTGAACGTGCTTGAGTTTTCCACAATGAGTCATTTTTAATCACCGTCAACTGTAGTTGACGGCTAGTGATGTTAAAGGCACCGTAAAACATGGCACCGCACCGCACCGGCACCTCTCCCATCGTGTGAAAAGGACACCTGGCACCCTGGGGCACCGGCCAAAAAATGGCACCGCACCGCACCGGCACCGGTACTATTCTGAAAAAATGGCACTGGCACCGGCATGGCACCTCTAGAAATTGCAATGGCACCGCACCAGCACCGGTGCTGGTGCCCTTCCGTGCCTAGCACCGGGGCACCGGTGCCCCGGTGCCTTTACATCACTATAGACGTCCATCTCATCGTAGAAAACTCAAATGCGTTCTAAGCTGATTTGTTTGTGAGTTTTCGAAATTTCATGTGAAAACTAGTGTGCGTAGGCTAGTGATGGAAAAGCGCCAGAAAAAAGGGCGCCAGGCACCAATGGCGCCATGGCGCCATTCTGAAAGTGGGCGCCAGGCGCCAAGGGCGCCACAGAAAAAGGGCGCCAGGCGCCAAGGGCGCCATGGCGCCATTTAGAAAGTGGGCGCCAGGCGCCAATGGCGCCACGGAAAGAGGGCGCCAAGCGCCAAGGGCGCCAGGATAAATAAGTACGTTCAATACACTGCGTGTGTTAAAAATGTTTCTCCAACACTGTAGAGCACCCATTCACTTCCTTATTCACATTCTTCAGGATATGATCAACAAAAACGAGACAAGCAACAATTTTTTTTTGCATAAAATCAGTTCCCCATGTGACATTCAGTCCAAGCATGCAATGTTCGACAAAACAATGCATTCACTTCACATGGATTTTTCAATAGATGTTTTCTTGAAGTTGATGCAAATGGAATTACGACTAGGTATTTGAATCCATTGATTTAAAAGTTTAAAAGTTCGATGGCCAATCGTTCTCAGCTTCTGATTAACCGTTGTGTGGAAAATTTCCATCCATTGTCAATACTCTGTCGATTTTTTCAGTGAATTTCCACTATCCACTGACATTCTTTTCTATTTTTTTCTGATTTACGATGCACTCACCTTGAAACCCTGCTGGCGCCATTTTGGCGCCCTGTCTGGGCAGGGCGCCAGGCGCCAAGGGCGCCACAGAGAAAGGGCGCCAAGCGCCAAGGGCGCCATGGCGCCTTTCAGAAAGTGGGCGCCAGGCGCTAAGGGCGCCACAGGAAAAAAGCGCCAAGCGCCAATGGCGCCATGGCGCGGCGCCCTTTGGCGCCC
Organism: Sphaerolaimus hirsutus; assembly: GCA_964036195.1. NCBI lineage: Eukaryota > Metazoa > Nematoda > Chromadorea > Monhysterida > Sphaerolaimidae > Sphaerolaimus > Sphaerolaimus hirsutus. Next base: position 256,421 of record CAXIWS010000164.1, read on the forward strand.
TCAAATGGCGCCATTCCATCACTAGCGTAGGCACAATACATCATGTATGCAATGTACATAATGTATTTTTTGCTGCCAGTTAAGCCGGGATTTAAGCTCAGTGGCGTTTGACGTGAAATGATTATGTAAAATTATGTCATAACATTGATTACATCAAAATAGACAAAGGTACAGCGTTGAAATTTCAGAATTAGATAGTTCTAGTAATTGTCTGTTATGTCCCAAACATATTTTATAAAATAATCATTATTTAAGTAGTTTTTAATTTACGTCAAAATTTTGTTGTTGACGTTAAATGTTTGACGTAAAATGTTGATGTTAATTATGTAAATTTTGACATAAAATTAATAACTAATTTAATAAAAATTGTTTTCTTAATTTTTTTTGGGACATAACAGACAATTACTAGAACTATCTAAATAATTCTGAAATTTCAACGCTGTACCTTTGTCTATTTTGATGTAATCAATTTTATGACATAATTTTATGTCATTATTTCACGTCAAACACTGCTGAGCAGGGTTGGTTTTAGTAAAATTCGTTTTACTAAAATTGTATTTTATTTTTATTAAAATTGTATTTTATTTTTATTTTATTCTTCAATTTTCCATTTTATTTTTATTTTATTCTTCAATTTTTCATTTTATTTTTATTTTATTTTTATTTTTTATTTTAGTTCGTGACCAGGATTGATTTAAGTAAAATTCTTTTTACTAAAATTGTATTTTATTTTTATTAAAATTGTATTTTATTTTTATTTTATTCTTCAATTTTACATTTTATTTTAATTTTATTCTTTAATTTTTTATTTTATTTTAATTTTATTTTTTTCTGAGATTTTGCCAACCCTGCTGCTGAGCTGTGATCTCGGCTTAAGCATTGCAGCTACACATACACTAGTTTGTATAGCAATGTACGTTGTATGTTCCAATTAATCCTATTGAAGTATCTTTATTACTTGTTTATGTGTGTAAAAGCATGTTCCTTACTATGAATTCCATGAAAATTTCTGATGGAATAGTAACCCCCCCTCAAATAAGCCTGCACTCAAAATTTTCACTCTGTAAAAAAAAATTCCCTGGGGGTATTTCAAGGTAATACAGCATCACTTTTTCTTTTCTATGCCATCAAAAATTGATATAAATGAGTATTCAAAATTTGTATTCAATACTCGAGTACTTGTGTACGTAAAAGCGAGTACAGGTACTTTTGGCCCTGGGGGAGGAAACGTGAAAGTATTTACTCTGTACTCAAGTATACATACTTATTATTATTGAGTAAAAGTATCGTATTACCTCGAAATACCCGTAGGGGGCTTATTATTTCGCCAGAATATTTTCCGGGGGGGGGGGGTTGGTTTATTCGATGGGGGCTTATTTGAGGAGGCCTTTTATTTCACCAAATATGAAATTTTGTCAAATTCCACCTATTCACACATAGCAAAATCAAACAATTACATAGACATATATGTGAAGGGTGTGCTTCCAAAAGTGCCTATCTATAATTTTGCCAAATTTGAGTTAGGACCATTTTTGGGGTCCCCACGAAAAAGCGCTTCAAAAAAAATATATAAAAGGTTGGTGGTGTGAAACCAAATTTTGAGATACAGAAGGTCGAAAAATGCAAAAATATAGCAAAATATGATTGCTGGATTTTTTGAATGTACCCTACAAGATTTTTGACCATTTGTATTTTACAAAGTGCCTATCTGCATACTTTCTCCATAATTGTTTTTTAAAGGTACCTATCCACACATTATTTTTTGTTCTTCTGAAAGTGTTCATGTTAGGTAGGCACCTTTCAAAGCACAAACTCCTTTTGTGCTTTTTTCTATGGGTAAATGTACCCATCTACACTAGCGTGCAGAATATTTGGAACTATTTCGCTGCATGACTAATGTTGCCAAAATTTTAAAATGGCAAATGTACAAAACCGTAGGTGGGTATCCTTGGGGGTTGGCTACACGTAGGGTTCAAACGATATGACTTTTCGATATCGATATTCGATATTTTTTCAAAATTTTCGATATCGATATTCGATATTCGATATTTTTTTCTGCAACTCGATATTTGATATCGATACGATATGGAACCTCGATATCGATATTCGATATTCGATATTGAAAAATGGTCGATATTCAATATTCCATATTTTGATATTTTCGATATTCGATATTGCGATATGCTTTTAGTATAGCAAGGCATATTTCAAGTGGCATATTGTATTTTCATGTGGTTGCACACATGTTTTATCATCTCTTTACTGAAATTTGAATGGTACAAGTGGATTTAACAAGCTTTACATCACTCAATGGTAGAAAATAGAAGAAAAACATGATGAATCAAAGTGTATCAGACAAATAACAATTGGTAGATATTACAGTTCATCCTAACCTAATTGCTTAAGGGCATGTTGCAAAAAAAGTATATCAGTGTTTTCTGGCTTCAAATTTAGCACTCCAACAACAATGACATTATAAATACTGTACTTTTACTCATCAAATACAATACTATAACCACATCAGATCAACCATAAACATCTCAAAATGAAAATGAAAAGTAAATTTGGGGACACAATACAGGTTTGATATATCGAAAAAATGGTCGATATTCGATATCGATATTCAATATTTTTTCAAAATTTTCGATATCGATATTCGATATTCGATATTAAAAAATGGTTGATATCCGATATTCGATATTCAATACGATATATCGTTTGAACCCTAGCTACACGTGCACGGGATGATTGCTCCTTGAGTTTCTACATGCATATATATTGTGTGTAGTAAAATTTTTGCCCAGTTTCTTCCTGTTTCAGAATAGTTGGGACTTTGCTTATTTTGTGCCGTATCGACAACATATCATAATATATGGTGTGTATCCAATTCCAACATTCATTTTTAATGAAATTTTTCAATATAGAGACTGCCTGCCTGCATCACCACACTGAGCATGGCAAGGAATGTTTTAGCATGAACAGCATATTGTTATGAATATGTGACACTGTGGCAGAGTTGTTCAAATACCGGTATTTTTGGAAAACGTAAATGTAAACGTAAATACCTTTTCCAAATTTGAAGTATAAATACTAAAATGTAAGGTATTTTTAAAATACCAAGGAATACGTAAAAGAAAACGTAAACGTAAAAATTTCAAGAAGTACCCCATATGAGCAGAGCTTCTGAAAAGACCATTGTTGTGACATTTTCAACAATGTATTCATGATTTCAATCCCCATTTTTCACTTGCATTTCATAGCAAACAAAATATCTTTTTTGAAATTTTGGTCTTTGAAAATGAATGTTGGTGCTGATGGCCTCGCAGTTTAGCAAGCTCTTGGATTAGAACACTTCTTCATCAAACATTTCATTTCTGCTAAACATCAGCACAATATGAATGAAACAAAACAGTGAAAGGTTGTCTTATGCACAATACACACACATAAATACACACATTCCATTTTCTGCTTGTATTTATAGGTATTAATATTTATATTCATTCACCACACTGTACACATTCAACAATTGACACATTGATTACATTTATTGAGAATATTTGCACTGTCAAAACGACAATTACACAACACAATTGGCATTATGTCCAATTGGTATAACTATTTACACAAAATCAATATGTGACTTAGTAATAGAGCACATTTGGCAGACGCGTGGTTGGATTTTTATGTTTTCTCTGGTACCCGGGTAATTGTGCCAGGAAAACGTAACAAAACGTTATGGTATTTTTGGAAAACGTAAATGTAAACGTGAGTATAAATACCCGAATAACCGGGTATTTCAGGTAAACATAAATACGTTTTTCCAACTCTGCACTGTGGCATGCTTTTGTTTCAGCTGCAGATTTGCATCCATGGCCAGTCACTGGAAAATGGAGGTAGGCACACTACTCAGTGAGGCTATTTGGTGTGTGAGTTTCAGATTTCAGCTTTGCTCAATTGGCAATAAAACTTGGCTCATCTGTGAATATGTAATGTGCAGTTATTTTGTATGGACAGAAGATGGAAGTTTGCAGTCTATAACTTTTGATTGGAAAGTGATATTAACAAAATAAATTCTGCGATATGAATCCTCTATGTCTAAACTATATGATGTCATGTTCAAAAACCAAATTTGTTTGTTGGAAACCCCAGTAAAATCAACCTAAGGAATTTGGATGCCACTGATAAGTTTGAAGTCCCATCCAGGCTTGCAGCTCCCATTTTCAGTGTGTGAAAAAGTGTGTGAATTTGGGAGTGTGTGTAATTTTTGGGCTGTTGCACAGCCGAAAAAAATTCACATAAAAAATGTGTGAATTTACAACACTGTGTGAATAAAATTGTATAATTTGAGTTGCTTGTGCAAATGCATCTGTTATCTCACATTACATAGCAGTCAAGACAAAGGGGTCAAAAGAAAGGGTGGCCCACATTGAAAATGCAAACTCAGATTGCATTTTCATTTCAATCTATTTCATACATTCATATATTTATATGGCATTATTGCCTTAGAATGGGATTTTTTAATTGTGTTTTAATTTTTTTTTTAATTCTATATATAGATATAGTTATACTGCTCTTTACATATTTAATAAAATTCAATTTGCACTCAGAATTTTTATTCTTGCTCAACTGACTGCTCACTTTACTATGAAATCTATCATATCCTGTCCAAACAAAACCAATTTTTTTCACTCTCATTACATTACATTGCCCTCACAAGGTATCACATGCTCTCACATTGCTATTGACCCACACTGTAATGTGATGGGCACTATAGTTTTCAGTGTGCTGAGGTCACCTAAATATTGACCTTCTGCTGTGTGTGAACCTATACGATTTAAGATTCCAGGTACTTTTCCCCCCCATGGACAACTTGCCCCCGGAGTGTGTTTCATTAGCGTTTTGTCTGTGTTGCATTAGCGTTTTGTCGTGTTGCATTACCGTTTTGTCGTGTTTCATTAGGGTTATGTCCGCACGGACATAACGCTAATGCATCACACCACGGGGGGAAGAAGTCCATGGGGGGAAACGTGAAGTTAACGCGATTTAACATGTTGTAGCACACAGTTACATTGTGTGTGAAAAGCTGTTCCATTGTAAAACAGCAAAATATGGGACTGTGTGAATTTTTTGTGTGTGATTTTTATTACTATTGATTTTTATTGACTTGTGTGAATGTGTGAACGTAAAAACATGTGAACTCTGCTGCAACACTGGTCCCATCACTTTTGATTGGAATGAAATATTGAGCTCATTTTTGTTTTATATGAATCCTCATTGTCTAAAGTATATGATAGCATGTTCAGAAAAATTTATTTTTCCTGTTGAAACTCCGGGTCAAATTAGCATACGGAAATTAGTCATCAGTAAACCGTCAAATCGGCATACGGAATTCAAAAACGGTCTCTACAGGTTGTGCTGATCATTTGAAGTGTTGAACAGTCCAAATCGGCCCAAAAATGGTCAAGTTATTGAACATCAGACACCTGGCCAGATTTGCCATGTGAAATGCATGTGCTTCCTTAAGGCCACCTTATCTCGGGTCTGGGGGATTATTTGGAGAAATTTATTTTTCTGGTTGTAGCCCCATCCCCAAACCCAAACATACTCGAACAGCATCAAAATTAGGTAAGGTTCAAAAGAAGGGGAACCAACAAAAGTGTGGTGGACAAAAAGCCTCCTGTTTCCTAGGGGTGAAAAGTCCAATCTTTTCTGCATGGTAGTGTATATCGCAATAAACTGTGCTTCTGAAAGTGCTCATGTTAGATGGGCACTTTCATTTGCACAACGTTTTTTGTTCATTCTGAAAGTACCGATCTGGATGTAGATAGATATCTTCATTTGCGCAAAGTGAAAAAAATTCTTACTGCTGTAGATGGGCACTTTTTAAAACACACCTTGAAAAAATATGCTTAAAAGTTGAAAATGAACAAAAAATTTAATTCTTAAAGTACCTATCTATTTACATGTAGATGGGCACTTTTAAAGGAACACTTTGAAGAACGTTTTTTATTCACATTTGAACTACAAAATGTAGATGGGCACTTTCAGACATAAAATGAAAAAATTGAATTTTTAAATTCAATCTAGCTGTGGCTGATAACACTCAGTATTGGACACGATTAAGGTATTGATACATATATTATGTATAAAAAATGGAGACCTGTAGCATGATCCACACTCATGTAATTTATTTTACAACGTAATTTTACATCATTATTTTACATCAAAATCATGCTGAGCTGTAATCTCAGCTTAAAAAACCCAAAGTAATAAAGCAAAATCTGTGATAAAAACATGTGTTTTTTTTAAATGTGCTTCTAAAAGTGCCCATCTACACGAAAAACCTAAATTTGTGCCTTGAAAAAGTACCCATATACATTCTGCTCTCCAAAAGCACAAATCTGCAATAAAAACGTGTTTTTAAAAATGTGCTTCTTAAAGTGCCCATGTACATGAAATGCAATAATTGCCCTTTCATAAGGCACCAATCTACAGTTTGTGCTTTGAAAAGTACCTATCATTATGTAATTTCATGATTTGTGCAATCAAATGTACCCATGTACATAGAAAAATTCCATAATTGTTATTTAGCTAGTTATACATGTGTCACTAATAACTATAATCATGCATGCAGATACCCAACGATATAACCCAGACACTCACACTCAAAATACCCATACCCGATACTCATATATTTGCATACTCCAAAGTTTCAATTGCGATTATCTCAAAATAAATTTTTTGTAGATGGGCACTTTTGGGGCTCCGCTCCTAAGCCTAAGTGCAAACTGAAGAAAAAGTTAGCAAAATGGACTCACCCGTTATCAACGCAGCTGGCGGCGGTGAGCACCCACTTGTCGGAGATGAGGCTGCCCCCGCACCGGACGCCCTCCCCCTGGGACAGGTACGCCATCCAGCGGTAGCTGTGTGGCATGGCGTGGTGTGCAAATCCAGTGATTACTCGTGCGTATTTCTGCATGTTTTTTTGGTATTACAATATTTCCTAGAAATACCATTCTTGGATAAAAAGTCTAAGGCCGTGTTTACACGGATTCTTAGTGACGACAAAAAATGTGTGTCGTCACAGACATATTTTTGATGAAAATTGCAAATTTATGTGGGTGACGACAAATGGGCCTCGTTATTTCCGACAAAAATCGGTTTTGTGGCCCCCGACAAAAGGAGTTTCATGCGAGAATAGGTGATGGGCCCTGTGAAAAATCATCACAAGAAACACACGTTCACAGCTTGTGACGACAATTCGGAAACGCATCTGCAAGCGGAATGGCAAAGTTTGAGATATTTGTCGGAAAGCCTCGCTAGAGAGGCCGATTTTCATGATTCCGACAAAATATTCTATTATATTTATCTCGGTCATTTCACAACATATTTCCACATATCAACACTCAAAATGATCGGGATGACCCGTAGTTTCCATTTTTGATGTTGGATTAGTGATGCCAATATCCCTTATTCCGATTTGACCCATTTTTTAACACAAAAAAATAAATTTTCTGAACATGCTATCATATAGTTTAGACAATGAGAATTCATACACCGAAAGAATTATTTCAATATCTCTTTCCAATAAAAAGTTATAGCACTTTAAACATCCGCCTGCCATCAACATAAAAAACACATTTAGACAGAGTTGTACAAATACTGGTATTTTTGGAAAACGTAAATGTAAACGAAAATACCTTTTCCAAATCTAAAGTATAAATACTAAAACGTAAGGTATTTTTAAAATACCGAGGAATACGTCAAAAAACGTAAACGTAAAAATTTTATACGCGTAGTATTTGCCATTTTGCTTTGGAAAATACCATTATTTTCACCTTTATATGGGTCAATCGCTGATTTCCATACAATATCTCTATGTTTTAGCACTACATGCTCACCATAATGAACAACATTGAGTCAGACAACTATAACAAATGATAATCTAACACAAACAAGGATGATATCAACATCAAAATTGAGCAAAAATTAGATATTTTTGTTATTCAGTCTGATAAATAATTTGCTCAAATGTTTCCATATCCCAAATGGATCCTTTTACCAAATTTCGAAAGCCCAGCATGGCAGAATGGACACTCTACAGCCACCGTTTCAGTGCATTGCAACTTTTAAAACTGTTTGTTTAGCCTAGCATATTTTGGAAAAATGTCTCATCAAATATACTGTCACATATGCCATACCTATCTGAAGACGGAACCTAAAATTGTGTTCAATTTTTATCATAAATATTACATTTCTTTCATTATTTTGTTCATAATTTATTGTCAGTTTATGACAAAATACAGTTGCATTTTTATGTGCGGCATTTACTCCAGTCAGTGGACAATAGTGGCTATGTATTGGAGTGTATTAAATATTTGAGGTATTGTTTGTACTCATTCTAATCGCGGGACTAAAGTGATCGCCATATCATTCTGACCATTTTAAGTGGTCAACCATCAAAATCGGTAGAGAATTCATGGCAATATGCAGTTTCTTCTGAGGGCGCAGCCACTAAAAACACCAAATATCGCAATTTTTACGTTTTCTGAAGTACCCGGGTATTTCGGTCAGGAAAACGTAACAAAACGTAATGGTATTTTTGGAAAACGTCAACGTAAACGTAAATATAAATACCCGAATAACCGTGTATTTTGGGTAAACGTAAATACGTTGTTCCAACTCTGCATTTAGAACAAAGCGTGCAACTTCAAAACTCCATATCTCGACCGTTTCTCAGCTGATTTGCCCCAATGGGAAATCGTATGTATAGGAAATCTGGTGAAATATACAGATAATCTTAGCATAAAAATGAAATCATCAGGTTGTTCTGATCATTTCAAGTGTGCATTGGTTAAAATCGGCTGAGAAACGGTTCAGATATGGAGTTTTGAATTTGCATGCTTTGTTCTTCATGTTGTTTTTTATGTTGATGGGAGGCGGAAGTTTGACATGCTATAACTTTTTATTGGAATGAGATATTGAAACAATTCTTTTGGTATATGTATTTTCTCGTTGTCCAAAATACCATAAATCCTATAATAAAACCCCAGGGGAGTTCTTTTTTTGTCAGGATTTTGTCAGTTATTCAAGAAGAGGAGTTCTTTTTTCCTCAGAAACTTGGACTAAATTCATTGCATGAATGCATTCTGTCAACTCCTGTAATCCAGGTATTTAACAGCTCAACAAAAAAACAAAAACATGTTAAATGCACAGCTGTTAAAATGTACGTACATTTACTCGAAAAATACGTGTATGCGAGTATGTGCTAAATACATTTACATATACTTTTCAAAAAGTAATGTACTCACTTTTACACGTACATTTTAAAAGTACACGTGTACAGAGAAAATGTATTTTTTGTTGCTAAAATCACAATTTTCTGTTGCTAAAATAAGAAAATTTTGAAGAATCATATCATATCATATCATTTTTCTGAAAAAGCTAAATAACCACTAAAAACGACATCTATTATATCTTTCCAGTGTAAAACTCACTCACACATGTATAAAGTAAAATAGTAGCTTTTACATTTTCATGGGAAAAAAATATTGTACTTGCATTTACGCATGAATACAAGTGAAAAAAACTATTTTACATTTTCTATATTTTGTTGTGAGTAAAAAATAAATACTTACATTTACATATACTTTTTAAAAGTTCAGTAATTATAACAACTCTGGTTTACCATATGGCTCAGAGTATAATTCCCTGGGCACTGTACAAATTTGGGCGCCATTTTCAAACACTTTCTAAGTGCTGTGAAAAGTGCCCGGGTACCATGCCATTCACCTAATGAAGCTGCCAATGCATGATTGCACAGTGAAAGTTGCAATCGCAACGCACCACTAAATCCTTTCATCTTTATACAAATTGGTGCCAGCAAAAGAAAATTAGCATGAAAGACTTAGGTAATTGGATTTGTTTGCCAAATATTTTTTTGTGCATTGCATAGTGCCTGGGCACTTTTTGCAATGTGTCGTGCCCCGGGCACTATGATTGGGGGGGGATTTATACTTGGCGCCATATGGTATACACTGCGTACACATTATGTATTTGTTGTCCCTTTGTAAATTGTTTATAAAAAAACCTTTACATACATTTTATTTTCAGCAATAAATTATGTAAATTTTATAGCATGTTTTTCACCCAGAGGGGGGAGTTATTCGAGGGGAGGGTCTTATTCGAGGATATACAGTACATGATAGCAGTTCAGAAAAAAAAATTCGCCTTGAACAACCGGGTCAAATCAGCATAAGGGATTTTGACATAACGAAGCCGACTTCAAAAATGTTATCTACAGGTTGTGCCGATCATTTTTAATGTTGAACGGTGCAAATAGGCCCAGAAATGGCCGAGTTCTTGAGCTCAGAAGTCAATTGGCCAGATCGGCCATGTAAAATTACCATGTTTTTATAGACCCCCCTTATCTCAGGACTGGGGGATTATGTAAAGGTCAATGTACAAAGTCAATGTGTGAATTTTTTTTCGTCATAGCCAAGACCCCTAACCCCAACATACTCAAAGGCATCAAAATCGGTCAATGTATAACAGAATGGAATCCAGGAATGTGTATTCGTAATTCGTATGAGGCTATTTACACAGGCCCCGGCCGGGGACCGGTCCCCGGCAAAAAATAAAATTTTTCAAAAGTCAATAATTGGTGTGAATAGGTTATTTGCGTGTTAATTAAGTTAATTAACACCAAGTTTGCATCCAGAAAATTTCTGCAAGACGGTTACAACCGCCGATGCAATTTTTTTTTGGGGGGTGTTCAAATTCCTTCGATATTCCTCAAATTTGCCATGCATGTACTCCTTCGTTTAGTGAGTACGCATGCCAAATTTGAGCTCAGAGTGGTCAGTGAGTATAATTTTATTTATGCTTTAATTTTCGCCAATCACTGTATTTTTTTTTAGTGCATGAAATTCTGCCGGGGTCCGGTCCCCGGCAACATCAAAATGGCCCCGACCGGGGCCAAACGTACCCGGTCAGAAAAATTTTTTTTCAGTATACAAAGGATTTTGGTCCCCGACCGGGGTCGTTTGGCCCCTGTACCACACAAAAATTCATGGTACTTTTCGGCACTTTGTGGTAAATGTCCCCGGTCGGGGCCAAACGACCCCGGTGAGACAAAGTTTTTTTCTGTAAACAGAGAATTTTTGGACCGTACATAGCATTCGAAAAAATCACTGATTTTTTGGAAAATATATATAAATATATCACTCCAATATTGGAAAAAATATAAATATATATAAATCACTCTAGGTCTCCAGAAAATATAATTAAATTACTGAAGAAAAAAAACTCTAAGCCCCAAAAAAATCTCAAAAAATCACTTGCACTTTATTTCAATTTCAAGCAATATTATGGGCTTTATTTACCATTTGCAAGCACAAAAAATGTACTCTAATATACCACAGTCCATTTATTATTATTCCACAAGCAGTATTCAGTTATACAATATTTGAAGTGAAATAATACAAGTGAAAACATCAAGTAAATATCACAGAAAAATTCAACCTTCAGTTCAACCTCAATGAAAACTTCAAAAATATTTTGCACTGCAAATATTTAGCACTCAACCTATAGCGCCTGGTTGTGGCAATGGATGTTTGACTAAATAGGTGCTCATGCTCAGCACTTTTTCAATGGTGATGTGCTGTGAAAACTCATTTTTGGACACATGGCTACATTTTGGCAACATTGTGATGACAGTAGTGGCACTGGTGACACCATGGTGACAGTTTTCCACAATTGTTCCCCATATTTGAAAACAGCTCACATTGATGCATGTCACCAAGCATTGTCAGTTTTCAAAAATGGTAAACTGAGCTTTCAATTACTGTAGATAAATTTTGATCACATCAAACTGGTATTTTTTGATTCAAAGTCATGTTTTATTTCAGAAAAAGTATGTTATAAGATAGAGAGATGCTTTATACCTAAAAGATAACCATAGAATTCATAGCAGGATGACATAAATAAAAAATTACTAAAACAGTTTACATTTTTGTCACATACAAAATGAAAACTAATTGATGGTGATGTCACCATTTGTCATCATTTGAGTTTGAGTTGTAATCAAACTAGTGATTTGCCAACACCACCCACCAAAATTCATGCCATTTGTGAAAACTGAACATACCGGGTGGTGCACATCAGATGCACAGTTTCAATCTGCTTCCAATACGTCAATTGTTAATGAAAAGTGCTGAAATTTGGTATATCAGTAGATAAATGTGCCCCATTTAGTATGTGAAGAGCACGCATTCATATTGCTAAATTTTCACATACATCAAACCATATGAAAGAACGTCACTCCACAGAACCACTGCCATTATCACAATATGACAATACCCAAATGATTTAGCATTTCACCCACAACATTCACATGCATGCTAGGCAAAATTTCATTGAACTGCTGGACCACCAGATGCTTCAACTGCTCAATGTCCATCATTTTGGGCAACTGTGGACTGTGGACCTTCTCCTTCACATAACTCCAAAGGAAAACATCCATTCAATGTGCTACATGTTCCGACATAAAAATCTTGCTATATGAATACCTGCTCTTAACATACTAAATGGGGTGCAATTATCTACTGCCATACCAAATTTGAACAGGTTTCATTTAAAATTGACTTGTTGAGAGCACATTGAAACCGTGCGCCTGACGTGCGCCACCCTGTATATAGCTTTCAGTAGTGGAAAACTTGATGGAAACATGTCACCATTTTTGGCCATTTCAGTTTTCAAAAAAGTCAGGGTGAAAACTAGTGTGTAGGCACAATATTTACCTGCTTCAAATACAATTTTAACCCAATAATGCTCTACATGAACAGAGAAATTTTCTGGAGAAAATCACTCGCAAATTTATCTTGCACAGATCACATGTTTTAGTCATAAAGCGCAATAATTGCACCACAATGTATCAAGTATGAGTGATTTTCTCAGTGATTTTTTTTCAAATTTAAAAAATATACATAAATATATCACTCAGAATTTGGAAAAAATATAAATATATATAAATCACGGGTTATTTATATTTATTGTGATTTTCGAAAATATAAATCACGGGTTATTTTTCGAATGCTAACCGTACAGGGTCCATTCGGCCCGTGTGCCTCACAAAAGTTTTTTGCATTAGAGTGTTTAATTTTGTTTTGATTTTACTCAAATATAAATACAGGGTCGGGCTGAAAAGTCTCTGGACAGTGCTCGCCATTCGCGCTAGGGGTAAGCTACGGTCATAAAATTTTAACACGTAAACGTAACAGGTGTTTTGAGTTTTCACTTAAAATTTCATCCCACTAGCTCCACCCACTGCGGAACTGTGGGGGTTACAATTTCGGTCATTTTGTACTGAAGTACACATGGTGCTCTATCTCAACGCTGCTTTAAGTTGTGATCATGAAACTTTGGCTAGTGTGAGCCACCAGTGCTGGTAATGTGCTGATAGTATTCAACACTTTCATCAACATCATTTCCAATAAGGTAAAATAAATATGCAAATCAGGGTGATGTGCAAGAAAAGTGGGAACTGTGATGGATGTTTTGGTGATCAGCTGAGATCATATTGTATTGCAGTGATTTTAATGTTGTTTTGAAATGTGCAGTAAATAATTATGTCAATTGAATTTCATTTGTGTTTCATTACTAATCAGTACAAAATGACCGAAATTGTAACCCCCACAGTTCCGCAGTGGGTGGAGCTAGATGGGTGAAATTTTGGTTGAAAACTCAAAACACCTTATATATTTACGTGTTACAATTTTATGACCATAGCTTACCCCTAGCGCGAACGGCAAACACTGTCCAAGGACTTTTCAGCCTGACCATGTACATGCATGTGTCCCATGCTGTTGTACATTGACCGATTTTGATGTCATTTGAGTATATTGGGGTTTGGGCTGGCCTATGACCAAAAATTATTGTTTGTTCCAATAATCCCCCAGTCCTGAGATAAGGGGGGTCTATACAAAGGTGTTCATTTTGTATGTCTAATCTGAACATTAATTTTGAAGCTTAAAAAGTTGGTAGTTTATGGGCTGTTTTGGATTGGTCAACAATTAAAATCACCAGGACAGCGTGCAGATTCAATTTTTGTGGTCGGATTAGTGATGTGTAAATTTCATATGCTGATTTGATCCAGTTGAATGAAAATGCATGCAACTTCAGAACTCAATATCTCAGCCATTTCTCAACCGATTTTCACCAATAAACACTTAAAATGATCAGAATCACCTGGAGCTTCCATATTTATGTTCTGATTATCAGCTGCCATTCCTTGACACTGTAAAAGACCCTGAAAAGTGTCAAAGACCCTGTAAAATGTCATGTGTCGTGTAAAATACCCTGTAAAGTGTCATGTGTATCCAAATTTTTTTTATCATATCCAAATCTTATGTTTTTGTATACAAATCTTACCGTTTACATAAGATTTGGATACAAAAACATACGATTTGGATACAAAAACATAAGATTTGGATACACATGGTACTTTACAGGGTCTTTTACATGACATTTGACAATTAACTGGGTCTTTTACATGACACATGACATTTTACAGGGTATTTTACATGACACATGACATTTTACAGGGTCTTTGACACTTTACAGGGTATTTTAAAGGGTCTGGGAGTGCCCCCAGCATGTGGTCTATGCCCTTTCTAGTTTACACACTATTATGATTTTGCATATGGCCTGCAGCAACATCTTTTGATCTCCAAATGATTTAGATTGTGATTTATGATGATCTGTGGTGCACAGCAATAATTAGTTTGAATGGCTATGTCAGTGACAGATTATTCCTACAAGTGTTTTTTACAATGGGGTATTTATTGTGGCATAAACTGTTTTTTTTGCAATGGGACACACTTGTAAATTGAAAAAGTTCACATTGATGCAATAGAGTAGTCAATGTTCAATTAATCAAGTGGAGCATTTGATGTTTGCATGTGTTTTACTCTGCTCCAACATGATAGGCACATGTAGTGATGGACAAGTGCCATGGCGCTTTTGGCGCCTGGCACTAGCGCCAAAGCAAAAAGCACCATGGCGCTTTTGGCACTTGGTGCTAAAATGCTCTGGCACCATTGGCGCTTGGCACCGGCATCTGAGAAAGCGCCATGGTGCTTTTGGCGCTTGGCGCCATTTTCTGGTGGCGCTATTGGCGCTGGGCGCCAGCATTTAAAATGGTGTGTTGACCGTAGTGGATTGGATGGATAGGGAATACAGAGAAGTAACAATTAGGAGTAATTTGTCCATATCTATTTCATGCACTGTGTAATTTATCCTCACAAACTATTTCTATTCATGCACTATATTATTTTACCACAACTAATCTTCAGTTTTCATACACTATATTATTTCTCCATGGAAAATATTTGAGTAAGAAAGTGTCTTATAAGTTATTGTAGGATTATTGAGAATATTCAGGTTAAAAGGTCAATTATGTTATCATTATGTTTATGGTTATAAAATTAGGCTCATTCGACTCGCCGTAATTTTCTGGTTATTATAATATATACATTTGTATGGTTTACATGTAAAATGGAAGCATCAAACCTTGTTATAATATACATACTTTACTTTACTTTACATACCTTCTTTGAACGAGCATCCTAATAGAGAAATGGTGTCCTGCATATTTGACTAGCATATACTTTACATAGCCCTTTGCGTAGACATATTCAATTAATCTTGCAATACTCTATTCACATATATATTTGACATGTTTTATATATGGAATTTCATGACAATTTCAACTATGACATTCATTTACCTCGATTTAACTTCAATTTGCTCAACTATCAAATACACATTTTTAGGAAGTGATTATTTTACTTAATTCATACCCTGCTCTGCTTATATTTAGGAACAATTTACAACACTATTTACAGTTTCCAACTCTATCAAATTAGTTTCCAAACTGCGTCAATGTTTTCTGACAAATTGGAATAGATTAGTAACTCGCCTGAGTTTGCCAACTCAGCGCCCCCCAAGATTAATTGTTTCTTTCTCGCCCAATTTGTACTCTGTTTTTCTTTACCATACTTGTTTGAATGTGTACTTGCGCTGCATAAGCCAACTGTTTAGGCTAAATGTATCCTATTTGTGCATTGTATTTAGGAAATTATTGTAGCCAAGTTTTCTATACAAATTTCCATGTTTCTGCAACTTTGGAAGCTTTTACTTAAGTCTTTTGACCCCAAGTTTGGAATAAATAAGTCAGCAATAGAAACTTTGACTAGGAAGCTTGCTCACTTTGCGCTTTTGTATTTCATGCTGCATCTGATTGACAATAAAATACCTGAAACAACTTTGAACCCCTCTTTCAACACACAACAATGAAATAAACGTAATTGGCTGCCGGCAAGTGAATGTTTGGCTACAAGGAAAATCCAACCACTCTAAAGACCGTCACTCAATACGGTCTTGGAGTTGCTGGAATCAGTGGCAGAGGTCGCTAACTTCGGTGGCTTCATCACAAATGGCTCCAAAAAAGAGCCTGCCATGATTATACAAAATTCAATAATGCAGATAAATCAACAATCTAATTCATGAATTTTCAAGAAAGCGGAATTAATTTTGCTGAATTATGGTATACTCAACATAATTTCATAAATACTATATTTACGCGAGCATCTCCCTGGGAATGTTTTTTGTCAGACGTTTCTGAGGGGGGGGGCTATTCAAGGGGGAATACACCATATATGAAATATGAAACACATTCAGGGGGCAACATGAAAAATACCAAGGGGTGGTCCCAAACCCTGTAAAGTATAATGAAAAGTGTCATATGTAAAGTCAAATGCAAAGTAAAGTGTCCATTGTCATGCAAAGTGTCAAATGTAAAGTAAAGTGTCAATTGAGTATTTAAATCTGATTTTCTGTATTCAAATAATAATTCCTGTATATGGAAAATAAGATTTGGATACAAAAGTAAGATTTTGATACACAGTTGAGACTTGACTTTACATTTGACCTTACATCTGATACTTGACATACTCATGACAATTGACACTTTACCTTGCATTCGACTGATTTTACATTCAACACTTTACTTTACAAGGCTTGGGACTGCCACCAGGTCTGAGTAAGCTGGGGAAATAATACCCTCTGGAAATACCCCCACCCAAAATGAGTGTAAAGAGGATGTAAATAACCTGTATTTTGTGATCTGTGTTAAGCAGAACACATGTAAAAAAATGTCTGGATTACATTAGGACAAGGATTATTATGCGATCTATATTTTATATGTATTTGGACACTTATCTTTACGTTATGGTTATTGTCTGAGTCAGGGGTATCCAGGATTTTGTTCCTCTCAGGGGTTCGGTAGATAGCACATCACTCCTCCCAGGGATTGATAGCTGAAAATACTGTTTGGGACATAGTGCTGCATAATAAAACCACATTTTGACTTTGGCGCTGGTGCCAATTGCACTTGGCGCCATACCCTCCTGGCACCATTGGCGCTTGGCGCTAAAACGCTCTGGCTCCATCGGCGCTTGGCGCCATGGTCAGGAAAAGTGCCATGGCGCTTTTGGCGCTTGGCGCTTAAAACCTGGCGCTTTTTCCATCACTAGGCACATGGTTTCTGCATGGTACTTTGACAAAGTGCAGAAAACTTTTAACCTACATGTTTCATTGTCAAAATTGAAACAGCTACTCAACTGAGCCCTCAATAAATTCCACTTTGAATACCCCCACCCCCACTTGAAAAACTGAACATTGAATAACCTCCCTCAAATAACTACTCTATGAAGTTGGCCTTGAATAATGCCCCTTGAATAAATCCATACCTTAGATAAAATAGTTCACATTGAATAATTCCCACTTTGAATACCCCCACCACCTTCAAAAAACTGAACCTTGAATAACACCCCTTGAATAAATCTCTCCTCATTGAGTAATTCCTTGCTTGAGTAAGATGTGATTGAGATTGATTAGTCCTTGGTTGGTTTATTTTGTGCACAATTCCTGCGTGGTACTTGCAGACAGTGCAAAGAAGTTGTAACTTACATCAGTCTTTGCCAAAATTGATAGAGCTACTGTATTTACTCCATTTTTTCCCTCTCTAACTCCCCCCTGTTAGCTAAGTGTAGAAAAAAGAAACAATACTCACTCCCTCTGAAAAAAAACCCACTCCCTGATAACACTCGCCTCCGATTGATGTCTATGAAAACATTCATGGAAAAAAATATGTTATGTTTCTTTTCTTTTTAGTCATATATTCTTTTGTCAGTATTATGGGGCTTTTTACAGCAGCCCTTACAAGGGACCGGTCGAGATGGTTACACACGCTGACGCATTTTCTTTGGGAGTGTGTATAGAAATTTTTTGATTTGTCTCAATTTTGGCATGTGTTTACTCCTTCATTTACTGAGTACGCATGCCAAATTTCAGAGGCTCAGAGCAGTTAGCGGTTCTTATTTTCAAATGTTTTTATTTTTGTCAATCACTGTATTTTTGTATAGTGAACAAAATCCCACTGGGGACTGGTCCCTGGTGAGAACAGAAAGGTCCCAGACGCAGTCCAAACATCCCTGGTGAGAAATTTTTTTCATAAACAAATAATTTTGGTCCCTTAGACAGTCCATTTGGTCATGGTGCCACACAAAAATTTGTGGTACTTATAAGGGACCAAAATTATTTGTTTATGAAAAAAATTTCTCACCAGGGATGTTTGGACTGCATCGGGGACCTTTCTGTTCTCACTAGGGACCGGTCCCATGTGGGATTTTATTCACTATACAAAAATACAGTGGTTGACAAAAATAAAAGCATCAAAAAAAAGAACCGCTAACTGCTCTGAGCTGAAATTTGGCATGCGTACTCACTAAATGAATAAGTAAACACATTGAGACAAATCGATGTAAACACACAAAAATTGAGACAAATTGAAAAATTTCTATACACCCTCCCAACGATGTTACATCAGCGCATGTAACCATCTTGAAGAAATTTTGCACATGCAAATTTTGTGATAATAAACATAATTAATATGCATACAAGCCATACACACAAATTATTGACGTTTGAAAACAATTATTTTCCACCTGGGCCCGTCCCATTATAAGGGCTGCTGTAAAAAGCCCCATAATACTGACAAAAGAATATATGACTAAAAAGAAAAGAAACATAACATATTTTTTTCCATGAATGTTTTCATAGACATCAATCGGAGGCGAGTGTTATCAGGGAGTGGGTTTTTTTTAGAGGGAGTGAGTATTGTTTCTTTTTTCTACACTTAGCTAACAGGGGGGAGTTAGAGAGGGAAAAAATGGAGTAAATACAGTAGCTCTATCAATTTTGGCAAAGAGAGATGTAAGTTACAACTTCTTTGCACTGTCTGCAAGTACCACACAGGAATTGTGCACAAAATAAACCAACCAAAGACTAATCAATTTCAATCACATCTTACTCAAGCAAGGAATTACTCAATGAGGAGAGATTTATTCAAGGGGTGTTATCCAAGGTTCAGTTTTTTGAAGGGGGTGGGGGTATTCAAAGTGGGAATTATTCACTGTGAACTATTTTATTTAAGGGATGGATTTATTCAAGGGGCATTATTCAAGGCCAACTTTATAGAGGAGTTATTTGAGGGAGGTTATTCAATGTTCAGTTTTTCAAGTGGGGGTGGGGGTATTCAAAGTGGAATTTATTGAGGGCTCAATTGAGTAGCTGTTTCAATTTTGACAATGAAACATGTAGGTTAAAAGTTTTCTGCACTTTATAAAAGTACCACGCAGAAACCATGTGCCTAGTGATGGAAAACGAGCCAGGTTTTAAGCGCCAAGAGCCAAAAGTGCCATGGCGCTTTTCCTGACCATGGCGCCAAGCGCCAATGGAGCCAGAGCGTTTTAGCGCCAAGCGCCAAAGGCGCCATGGCGCTTTTCTGGATCACGTCGCCAAGCGCCAATGGCGCCAGGAGGGTATGGCGCCAAGTGCCAATGGCGCCAGCGCCAAAATCAAAATGTGGTTTTATTACGTGGCACGATGTCCCAAACAGTATTTTCAGCTATCAATCCCTGGGAGGAGTGATGTGCTATCTACCAAACCCCTGAGAGGAACAAAATCCTGGATACCCCTGACTCAGACAATAACCATAACGTAAATATAAGTGTCCAAATACATATAAAATATAGATTGCATAAAAATCCTTGTCCTAATGTAACTCAGTCATTTTTTACATGTGTTCTGCATAACACAGATCACAAAATACAGTTAAATTACATCCTCTTTACACTCATTTTGGGTGGGTGTATTTCCAGAGGGTCTTATTTCCCCAGCTTACTCAGACCTGGTGGCAGTCCCAAGCCTTGTAAAGTAAAGTGTCTAATGTAAAATCAGTTGAATGCAAGGTAAAGTGTCAATTGTCATGAAAAGTATCAGATGTAAAGTCAAATGTAAAGTCAAGTCTCAACTGTGTATCAAAATCTTACTTTTGTATCCAAATCTTATTTTCCATATACAGGAATTATTATTTGGATACAGAAAATCAGATTTGAATACTCAATTGACCCTTTACTTTACATTTGACACTTTGCATGACAATGGACACTTTACTTTGCATTTGACTTTACATATGACACTTTACATTATACTTTACAGGGTTTGGGACCACCCCTCGGTATTTTTCATGTTGCCCCGTGGATGTGTTTCATATTTCATATATGGTGTATTCCCCCTTGAATAGCCCCCCCCCCTCAGAAACGTCTGACAAAAAACATTCCCAGGGAATTGCTCGCGTATATATAGTATTTATGAAATTATGTTGAGTATACCATAATTCAGCAAAATTAATTCCGTTTTCTTGAAAATTCATGAATTAGATTGTTGATTTATCTGCATTATTGAAGCTTGTATAATCATGGCTGGTGCTTTTTTGGCACCATTTGTGATGAAGCCACCGAAGTTAGCGACATCTGCCACCGATTCCGGCAACTCCAAGATCGTATTGAGCAATGGTCTTTAGAGTGGTTGGATTTTCCTTGTAGCCAAACGTTCACTTGCCGGCAGCCAATTACGTTTATTTCATTGTTGTGTGTTGAAAGAGGGGTTCAAAGTTGTTTCAGGTACTTTATTGTTGATCAGATGCAGCATGAAATACAAAAGCGCAAAGTTAGCAAGCTTCTTAGTTGAACTTTCTATTGCTAACTTATTTATTCCAAACTTGGGGTCAAAAGACTGAAGTAAAAGCTTCGAAAGTTGCAGAAACACGGAAATTTGTATAGAAAACTTGGCTACAATAATTTCCTAAATACAATGCACAAATAGGATACATTTAGCCTAAACAGTTGGCTTATGCAGCACACGTACACATTCAAACAAGTATGGTAAAGAAATACAGAGTACAAATTGGGCGAGAAACAACCAATTAATCTTGCAGGGTGCTAAGTTGGCAAACTTAGGCGAGTTACTAATCTATTCCAATTTGTCAGAAAACATTGACGCAGTTTGGAAACTAATTTGATAGAATTGGAAACTGTAAATAGTGTTGTAAACTGTTCCTAAATATAAGCAGAGCAGGGTATGAATTAAGTATAATAATCATGTCCTAAAAATGTGTATTTGATGGTTGAGCAAATTGGGGTTTAGTCAAGGTAAATGAATGTCATAGTTGAAATTGGCATGAAATTCCATATATAAAACATGTCAAATATATATGTGAATAGAGTATTGCGAAGTTAATTGAATATGTCTACACAAAGGGCTATGTGAAGTATATGCTAGTCAAATATGCAGGACACCATTTCTCTATTAGGATGCTCATTCAAAGAAGGTATGTGAAGTAAAGTAAAGTAAATATATTATAACAAGGTTTGATGCTTCCATTTTACATGTAAACCATACAAATGTATATATAATAATAACCAGAAAATTACGGTGAGTTGAATGAGCCTAATTTTATATCCATAAACCTAATTATAACATAATTTACCTTTTAACCTGAATATTCTTAATAATCCTACAATAACTTATAAGACACTTTCATACTCAAATATTTTTCATGGAGAAATAATATAGTGTGTGAAAACTGTAGATTAGTTGTGGTAAAATAATATAGTGCATGAATAGAAATAGTTTGTGCAGATAAATTACACAGTGCATGAAATAAATATGGACAAATTACTCCTAATTGTTACTTCTCTGTATTCTCTATCCATCCATTCCACTACGGTCAACACACCATTTTAAATGCTGGCGCCCGGCATCAATAGCGCCACCAGAAAATGGCGCCAAGTGCCAAAAGCGCCATGGAGCTTTTTGCTTTGGCGCTAGCGCCAGGCGCCAAAAGCGCCATGGCACTTTTCCATCACTACATGTGCCTATCATGTTGGAGCAGAGTAAAACACATGCAAACATCAAATGCTCCACTTGATTAATCAAACATTGACTACTCAATCGCATCAATGTGAACTTTTTCAATTTACAAGTGTGTCCCATTGCAAAATACAGTTTATGCCACAATAAATACCCCATTGTAAAAAACACTTGTAAGAATAATCTGTCACTGACATAGCCATTCAAAGTAATTATTGCTGTGCACCACAGATCATCATAAATCACAATCTCGATCATTTGGAGATCAAAAGATGTTTCTGCAGGCCATATGCAAAATAATAATAGTGTGTAAACTAGAAAGGGCATAGACCACATGCTGGGGGCACTCCCAGACCCTTTAAAAGACCCTGTAAAGTGTCAAAGACCCAGTTAATTGTCAAATGTCATGTAAAAGACCCTGTAAAGTACCATGTGTATCCAAATCTTATGTTTTTGTATCCAAATCATATGTTTTTGTATCCAAATCTTATGTAAACGGTAAGATTTGGATACAAAAACATAAGATTTGGATATGATAAAAAAAGATTTGGATACACATGACACTTTACAGGGTATTTTACATGACACATGACACTTTACAGGGTATTTTACATGACACATGACATTTTACAGGGTCTTTGACACTTTTCAGGGTCTTTTACAGGGTCTAGGAATGGCAGCTGATAATCAGAACATAAATATGGAAGCTCCAGGTGATTCTGATCATTTGAAGTGTTTATTGGTGAAAATCGGTTGAGAAATGGCTGAGATATTGAGTTCTGAAGTTGCATGCATTTTCATTCAACTGGATCAAATCAGCATATGAAATTTACACATCACTAATCCGACCACAAAAATTGAATCTGCACGCTGTCCTGGTGATTTTAATTGTTGACCAATCCAAAACAGCCCATAAATTACCAACTTTTTAAGCTTCAAAATCAATGTCCAGATTAGACATACAAAATGAACACCTTTGTATAGACCCCCCTTATCTCAGGACTGGGGGATTATTTGAGCAAACAACATTTTTGGTCATAGCCCAGACCCCAAACCCCAAAATACTCAAATGACATCAAAATCGGCCAATGTACAACAGCATGGGACACATGCATGTACATGGTCAGGCTGAAAAGTCCCTGGACAGTGTTTGCCGTTCGCGCTAGGGGTAAGCTATGGTCATAAAATTGTAACACGTAAATATATAAGGTGTTTTGAGTTTTCATCCAAAATTTCACCCATCTAGCTCCACCCACTGCGGAACTGTGGGGGTTACAATTTTGGTCATTTTGTACTGATGTACACATGGTGCTCTAGCTCAACGCTGCTTTAAGTTGTGATCATGAAACTTTGGCTAGTGTAAGCCACCAGTGTTGGCAATGTGCCAGCACTAAACAACATTATCTATGATATCATCAGTCTATATCATCATTTTGCATGCACACTGCTGTTGAACACAGGTAATGTGTCCAGTACAGATTAGTAATGAAACACAAATGAAATTCAATTGACATAATTATTTACTGCACATTTCAAAACAACATCAAAATCACTGCAATACAATATGATCTCAGATGATCACCAAAACATCCATCACAGTTCCCACTTTTCTTGCACATCACCCTGATTTGCATATTTATTTTACCTTATTGGAAATGATGTTGATGAAAGTGTTGAATACTATCAGCACATTACCAACACTGGTGGCTCACACTAGCCAAAGTTTCATGATCACAACTTAAAGCAGCGTTGAGCTAGAGCACCATTTGTACATCAGTACAAAATGACCGAAATTGTAACTCCCACAGTTCCGCAGTGGGTGGAGCTAGTGGGATGAAATTTCAAGTCAAAACTCAAAACACCTGTTACGTTTACGTGTTAAAATTTTATGACCGTAGCTTACCCCTAGCGCGAATGGCGAGCACTGTCCAGAGACTTTTCAGCCCGACCCTGTATTTCTATTTGAGTAAAATCAAAACAAAATTAAACACTCTAATGCAAAAAACTTTTGTGAGGCACACGGGCCGAATGGACCCTGTACGGTCCAAAAATTCTCTGTTTACAGAAAAAAACTTTGTCTCACCGGGGTCGTTTGGCCTTGACCGGGGACATTTACCACAAAGTGCCGAAAAGTACCATGAATTTTTGTGTGGTACAGGGGCCAAACGACCCCGTTCGGGGACCAAAATCCTTTGGATACTGAAAAAAAAATTTTCTGACCGGGGACGTTTGGCCCCGGTCGGGGCCATTTTGATGTTGCCGGGGACCGGACCCCGGCAGAATTTCATGCACTAAAAAAAAAATACAGTGATTGGCGAAAATTAAAGTATAAATAAAATTATACTCACTGACCACTTTGAGCTCAAATTTGGCATGCGTACTCACTAAACGAAGGAGTACATGCATGCCAAATTTGAGGAATATCGAAGGAATTTAAACACCCCCGAAAAAAAATTTGCATCAGCGGTTGTAACCGTCTTGCAGAAATTTTCTGGATGCAAACTTGGTGTTAATTAACTTAATTAACACGCAAATAACCTATTCACACCAATTATTGACTTTTGAAAAAATTTATTTTTTGCCGGGGACCGGTCCCCGGCCGGGGCCTGTGTAAATAGCCTTCGTATGAGATCCCAAAAAATTAGGCTTTTGACAAATATCAAACACTTTGTCGTCTTGTCAGATTCTGCGTGTGACGACAATCTGTGATCGTCACACTGTCGCAGCGTGAAAATCGAGTTTTTTCAGATTTGTCGGAAAGCTGTCGGAAGGCCCGGCGGAATAAAAAAAATTCAACGGTCCATAACTATTTAATGACTAACGGCCAATTCAACTGAAATTACACACATATACACCTAAGTATGATATATACTCAACCATTTTTACGCGTGAATATGGAACTTTATTCCGGAGTTATGGAACTTTAAAAAAAAGATTTGTTGTAGCCATGAAATCCGTGTAAATTCCGCATAACGTTACTGGATGGACATAACGCTATACAATGAATGATACCGTTGTTAGATGAATAAGGTTGCTTTAAAATGCAATAAAATGTTTTTTAGTCTGTTCGTTTATTCGGATAGAGTACGGTAAATTTCATTGTAAGGTGTGCCTTCAGTAGACTATATAAATATATACTCCAATACACTACCATGCAGAATAGTTGGGACTTTTCATGAAAGGAGAAGGGCTTTTTGTCCACCACACTTTCCCACTTTGTTACACCTTATCCAATTTTGATGCTTTTCGAGTATGTTTGGTAAAAGGGCTGGGCTGGGGCTACAATCAAAAAATTCCTCCAAATAATCCCCCAGTCCCGATTAAAGGGGGATGCATGAAAACATGCATTTTACATGGCTAGGTAATTTTCATGAATCTGGCCAGTTGATAAAAGCTCAATAACTCAGCCATTTCTGGGCTAATTTGGACCATTCAATACTTGAAATAATTGGGACAATTTGTAGAGTGTATTGTTTAGGTTGGATGAGTCATGTAATACTGATGTGACCCGTTATTGAGACACAATCATATAGATATCATATTCTGTAGAGAATTCA
The DNA here is from genome assembly GCA_964036195.1 of Sphaerolaimus hirsutus. Lineage (NCBI taxonomy): Eukaryota > Metazoa > Nematoda > Chromadorea > Monhysterida > Sphaerolaimidae > Sphaerolaimus > Sphaerolaimus hirsutus. Next base: position 282,313 of record CAXIWS010000164.1, read on the forward strand.
TGTAACAAAAAATTATTTCAATATCTCTTTCCAATCAAAAGTTATAATTTGTTTTCTTTCCATACAAAATGTTTGCATATTACAAATGAGGCGTCTACTTCTAGAAGTCACAAGTCCAACAAATGCGATTTTGAGTAAATCGCATTTTAAGTTTCCGATCCAATTCCAGGTTCATCCTGCGTGCCCAATTTGGCTCTCTCGCGCCTACCATTAAGTTCCAAATGTTGACAACAAAGTATCAAATTTTCAGCCCCTTCTCTCAACGTATACAAGAAAAATGGGGTGTCCATAGAATTCCATTTGGACAGAGCAAAATTGTTTTGGGGAGGGCAATGGACTTGTCAACTTCTTGCACTAACAAACATTTTTGTTCCTGGCCTGGATGATTCTCCCTTATGGGCAATTTATGGGCTTGTCGACTTTTTGAAGTAGCTGTCCATGATGGACATATCACATTTTTTGCTTTTTTCTCATAAAAAAGGATGAAGAGGATGGACTTGTCGACTTCTTGCTCTAAACTAAGTGGACTTGTCGACTTCTTGCTGAAATTTTATGCATTTTTCATGAAAAAATGTCAAAATTGGCACTATGACATATGGGCATGTGAGGTCAAAAAATTTATGGAAAATTATGAAAAATCTGCGGGAGTAGCCCCGCCCCCAGATGACATTTCCGGGCCTAATGCAAAATTTTCATATTTTGGACTTGTCAACTATGAGAAGTAGACGCCTCATATTTATATATTGACAGTTGGGTCAAGTTTTCTTCCCAATAGAGCAAAGCCAGATTATCAAATCTCAATGACATTCGAGGGCTGTCCACCATATCAGAAATTTTTGTTAAAAAATCAACATCGGAATTGGCTACACACCATAAATATCTATATATGTTCCAACTATCTTAAACATGAACAAATTGGACAAAAGTGTTACCACTCACACAACATATGCCAATAACAACCCAAGGGGCAGTCATCCCGGGCACATGTAGCCAACCCCCCTTGATACCCAACTATGGTATCTAAATGTTTTGCACATTCATCATTTTGAAGTTTTGGCAATGTTAGTAATGCAGCAAAAAGTCCCATGTATTCTGCACTGTAGTGTGTCATGCTAATTTTCTCTCAAATCTGTCAAATCCACACTTAACTAGATTTTTTAAAGAATTTGGCGAAAGAAAGAAAAGAAATTTTTTTTGAAGTATTTAGATCAGATAAGTGATATGATATGTGCTTAGATCATATTTGATAAACATTTTGATAGCCTACCCCACTAAATTCATGGGTACAAAAGTGCGTCGCACCGTCGATTTTATGACACTTTATGGTACATTTGAAATGAGACTCTTCATATGCATCACCAAGAATAAAAAATGTTACCAATTGTCCATCGCGAACGTATACATTCGGCGGGTAACTCCGTGTGTGGGAGCCGCACTCGTCTACGTCTACGTGTGAATGCAAGTCACATTTGATCGGGCTTTCAACATCTAGCACGCTTCACCCTCACAGCAAAAAATGGGTGTGTGGATGCGCGGTGAAGCGTCGTGAAGTTACTTCACGCCGACGCTTCCCGACGCTTCACCAAGCCGCCAGAGCTTCCAGTTCCAGACACATCACGAAAATCTGCGTGACGGCACTTCACGCTTCTGATTATGGTAGGGGAAATGTGTGGAAGCGGGAGCGCCCCGAAGCGTCTTCCACTTTTTGGTTGCGCGTGGGAAGCGTGAGGAGGGTTCTTCACTGAGATTTTCATGGTGTTGGTGGAAGCGTGTAAAATCGTGTGTTAGCATGTGGAAGCGCGCATCTAGCTACTTCCACAAGCTTCACGGATCTATTTTTTTGCTGTGTCTACCGTCTATCCTCGAATAAGTGCACCCTTCTGTGAGTGTGAGGAAAATATAACTCCGCCCTCGAAAAATTCCTGAATATTCTGATGAAAAATAACTCATCTCCTTGAATAACTCCCTCCCCTCGAAAAAAATCCCCCACGAATAACTCTCCCAAAAAAAATCTGACGAAAAAATAACTCCCCTGGGCTTATTCGAGGATATACAGTACTTGGAACCCAAATCATTGGAACGATACGAAACATTATACGGGGTTTTTACCCTGCAGTTTACGGACAAAATAGGTATAAATGTGAATCATATGGACACAAATTTTATTTTACAAAAGATACGTCAACCTGCGAGGATACCAACTTGATAAAGCAGTCGCAGCCAAAGCACACAGAACGACAATCAATTTCAACATGGCTGACTCGAATGAAATGTTTGGATTTACGTTATGATAGAAATGTCAATGATTGTGAATTGGTGATCTGGGCACTTTGTGTATTTACCTAGGTACCTTTTTGCCTATTTACAGTAAGCCTATTTACAGAATTTACAGTAAAGCATATTTTATGCATGTTTTGTGTAAAGTGCGCGATGTGAAGCATCGCAAATGAAGATTAAGTAGCCATTCATTGCATGTGACACACAATCAGGGTTGGCAAAATCTCAGAAAAAAATAAAAATAAAATACAAAACAAATAGAAAATTGGAGAATAAAATAAAATAAAATAAAATGGAAAATAATAAAAATAAAAATACAATTTTACTAAAATTCGAATTTTTGTAAAATTTTAGTAAAATTGTACAAAAATTCGAATTTTTGTACAATTTTAGTAAAATTTTACAAAAACTCGAGTGTCTGTAAAATTCTATAAAAAGTTTTCTATCCTCTTGTTTAAGATTCTAGCTGCCAATTTGCAGAACTGATGCTATGTTGTTGCTTTCATTGTTGCGATTTTTGCTCAAAATCGTAAATTTTCCCATTTTTTTTATATATTGTTACCTTAAAAATAACTAATCTATGTGAGTTTTTCCCATTTACTTTGTTCAATACCATGAAACAGCCTATATATTAACCCCGCAAGCCCCCCCCCCAAATAACAAATTATTAGCTATCTTCCCTTGGGAGGAGCAAATTAGCTGCAGATCTATCCGGCCCCTGTGAGGGTCAAAATTCAAGATACCTACATAGCAACCAATGTCACAAGTCTACATAAAAATTTTTTGTATTCATCTGTACGCTTTTAGCGTGCACATTGTTTTATGGCCTTGCATCCAAGATTTTAGATTTTTTGTAAAAATTTTGTAAAATATTTGTAAAATTTTTGTAAAATGGTTTCATTTTATTTTATTAATGACATTTCAGAATAAAATAAAATAAAATAAACTGAAACATGAATAAAATAAAAATAAAATACAATTTTAATAAAAATAAAATACAATTTTAATAAAAATAAAATACAATTTTAGTAAAAAGAATTTTACTAAAACCAACCATGCACACAATCATGCTAGGCTTTCATTTTGGTTGACTTCAATGAATATTTTAATGTCATCTGGATTACAAACAGTCACTACAATTCAAATTTGTTACACACGCGTTTTTATATCAAACAGAAGTCTATCTGTAATCAAAGGATTATAAATTTTTCAATATTAGATGAACAAATTCAATTTATTATATTTTCAACTGAAATAAGACAGCGTTACAGCGAAATCAGAATATTACAGGAGCACACCAGAGTTGTTAAAAGTATCTAACTTTTTCAAAGTATGCATAATCGTAAAATATTTTTGTTGGAAAAGTTTTTTGATCCTGGAAAATGAAGAAGGGGTCATTATGAATAGTTATATGAAAATTGATAATAGGTAGTTAATTATTCGGGCCTGTGCCATTACGCATGTAAACCCATCACACATGTAGAACCGGCATGCATTTAATTATACCCGGCATACTGAAAATAGGCAATAAAACTCATGACTTACCTAGTGATTTTGAAGGTGAAAATCTATAAGAAGTGTGAAAATTTACGATTTTGGGCGAAAATAAAGGTTGCCGTAGTTCCTCGAAATACCCCCCCCCCCCCTCGAAATAACCCCCCTCAAAATGGGCACTATGGATTTGTGGTCTTGGAAATGCATAACAGACGTTCAAAACACTTACTGTGTTATTTTACGTTAGAACATCGTTTATACCATACTTATATAAGGCTGTAAAAACTTATAAATGGTGGTTATTGTTGCATTTTTCACGTTTTTCTCTCAAAATTTTCACTTTGAAAAAATAAACCCCCGGGGGGTAATTCGAGCTCAAAAGCGCTCCAGATAGCTAGATAGCTACTGTATTTCCTTGAAATACCCCCCTCCCTCGAATTACCCCCCCCCCCCCAATTTCAGTGTATATAGAACGTAGATGACGAAAGCTCCGGGAAACGCAGAACACACGTTAAAAACAATAAGTGTGTTTTGTAAGAACAGGGTTTATACTGTCTACGTACTTATATACCTAAAGAGTCTTATAAATGGTGGTTTTTATTGCATTTTTCGACGTCTGTGTACGTTACAAACAATGATTTAGTACTATGATTTCAAAAATTTTCTGGCGAAATAATAAACCCCTCCCTCGAAATACCCCCCTCGTTTAACCCCCCCCCCCTCAAAATTTCTACTCTGGAAAAATAAAAACCCCCAGGGGGTAATTAGAGGAAATACGGTGGGCAATTTGTGGGGGGTGTTCAGGGGAAAGTAGCCACAAACATTGCCTCTAGGATGGATACCGTATTACCTCGAAATACCCCAAGGAGGTTTATTATTTCGCTAGCAAAATTTGAGGGGGGAAATTCGAGGGGGGGTTTATTCGAGGGGGGTCTATTATTTCGCCAGAAATTTTCGGAAATTCCCCATACTCGGACGTAGAAAAATCGAACAATTACATAGATGTATATGTCGTTATAGGTAGATATAACTGTATATGCACATAAACCCTTCCCTAACGTCACACAATCATCAGTTTTAACGTGTGTTCTGCATTGTACAGATCACAAACTGCGGTATTTGTCATGTACGTTCTCTTTACACTCAATGTTAGGGGGGGTATTTCGAGGGGGGGTTTATTATTTCCTCAGCCGAATTTTAGGGGGGTATTTCGAGGGGGGGGGGGTGAATTCAAGGGGGGGGGATAATTCGAGGTAATATGGTAGATAGTTGGGCGGTTTGGAGTGGGGTTAGCTGCCCCCTTTCTGGCCCCTGCGTGTATCATGTGTCTATAATGGATCTACACGCGTGATGGGTTCACCTAGATGCGTAATAGGCTTTTGACCCATAAATTCATGGTTAGCATTCTAAAAATTGGGTAAAATTAAACGGAAAATACTCTTTCTAAACTCAGAAAAATTACTCTATTGTACTCGAGTTCTCCCAAAAAGAAGTGTAAAGGCGAGTACAGATACTTTTTTGAAGTATGTGTACCTATGAATATTTACTCGGAACTTCGTACTGTATATGTGTACTTTTTGAGTAAAAGTAAATATGCATTAACAACTGTGGTGCACACTTTTTGCAACTTTTTGGTGCACCCATTTAGTGATGTAAAGGCACCGGGGCACCGGTGCCCCGGTGCTGGGCACCGAAGGGCACCAGCACCGGTGCTGGTGCGGTGCCATTGCAATATTCAGGGGTGCCATGCCGGTGCCGGTGCCATTTTTTTCAGAATAGCACCGGTGCTGGTGCGGTGCGGTGCCATTTTTTTGGCAGTGCCAAAGGTGCTAGCACCAGGGCCAAAGTAAAAGGCACCGGGAAAGGCACCGGCCAAGGCTTCATGTGCTGTGCAATTTTGTCCGTAGTATGTGCTTATTCATATTTCAAAAAACAGCAATATATTTATCCAACCGTTTTTGCCTATTTTGTAAACCTCCCATCAAATAAACCCCCTACTGTGAAATCCATTATACCCGATACGTGAACTGATGAGCGAATCTAAAATTTTGTTAAATTTTAAATCATTTTTATTTTTTATATTTATCTTACTTTTTTGTTCCAAATTTGTTGTCAGTTTATGACAGAGATAGTTCCATTCTCTGTACAGCAACGACTCTGATCAGTAAACAATAGTGGCTATGGACATTGTAGTGAATAAAATATTTTATCTTTCATTTGCAATCATTGTAATTGCTACATAAAAGTGATCGCCACATCATTCTGATCATTTTAAGTGCTCAACCATCAAAATCGGTTGAAAATTCATGGAAATATGCACTTCCAAAGGTGAGACCACTGAGAAACTGCCCGATATTCACTTCAGAAATTCCAGCCCGGTGCGGTGCCTTTCGGTGCTAGCACCGGCAACCCGCCGGTGCCCTTCGGTGCCGGTGCCATTTTTTCCAAAAGGCACCGGTGCCGGTGCGGTGCGGTGCCATTTTCTGGCCGGTGCCCCAGGGTGCCAGGTGCCCTTTTCATGAGTTGGCAAAGGTGCCGGTGCGGTGCGGTGCCATTTTTCCCGGTGCCTTTAACATCACTACACCCATTGCGAAAACTTTTAGTTGAAAACAGTGAATGTGTTGTATTAGGTATAAGGTTACCTTATACTTTATACATCTCTGTTGTTATAAAATTTATCACCTCCTTGTGTGTGGAATTTCAAAAAAGTCACTTTCGAAAAAATCCCCCCTTGAATAAGCCCCTCTCTAATCAACTACCCTTCAAAAGTGGCTGGCAAAAAAATACATCCACTGGCATGGGGGGGGTATTTAGCGAAATAACAGTATTTTTCTGAATTTTGAAATTCTGGTGGAAATCCCAAGCCCTAAACTGTCAATTGTGTATCCAAATTGAATTTTTAGTATCCAAATCTTGTTTTTGTATCCAAAACTTATGTTGAAAAATAAGATTTGGATACAATCACATAAGATTTGGATAATATAAATAAGATTTGGATATACAATTGACACTTTACTTTACATTTGACACTTTACTTTACAATTGACTTTACATTTGGCACTTTGCATGACAATTGACATTTGACTTTACATTTGACACTTTTCTTTACACTTCACAGGGCTCAGGACTGCCCCCAGAATTCTGAATTCAGTGCTGAATTTTTCAAAAGTATATTTAAACATAAAGTGTGTATATATTGTTCACTAGGGTGTCAAAAAAATTTTTTCACGGAAAACGGAAAAAAAAATTCAGCGGCCGGAAAACGGAACGGAAACGGAAAAAAATTGCCTGCGGAAAACGGAAACGGAAACGGAAAGCGGAAAACGGAAATTTGACACCCTATTGTTCACCCATGCTCTGAGTACAGAAAACGTTTATAGTCATTTTTTACTTTTACTTACAAGGAAAAATTTAATAAAAACATTTTCCCAGAAAACGTTAAATTGATTTTTTTTAGAAAGTTTGCCCAATTTTCATCCGCGGTCAATATCCATCCCATTCAACATTTTAGTAATGAATTGTTTACTAACACCAGTAAACTCAAGTTTGAGTAACCATTTTCAAAATTTCCAGTATTTTAACAAACACTGGTTTTTTTTGGGCACGATCAATTTATGGATAAGTATTATGTATACTTAGTTCATCACAAATTGGAGAGCTGTATCATCATCCACTTTTGTAAGAGCGTTTTAACGATGGGAAAGCACCACCCAACAAATTTTTAGTCAATCAAATGCAATAATAATTCACGGAATGTAAACTACAATGTATTTCGTAAACTAAAACTTGAATAAATCCCCTCAAGTATTTTGGCGACTTTTCGTAGTCTACAGGGCCGGCATGGCACTGTGCAGCAGTTTCCCCTGCTGTGCTACACCCCGGTAAAGCATTGCACTGCAAGATTGACGACGCTGCACTGGCAGACCGAGTTTTCCATGTCTTTAGTGGTTGTAGTGCTCTGCACAATTTTCATTTCCTTATCCCCCATTAATTTGTCATATCAACGTGCACCAATTCAATTTAAGTAAATTTAGCTAAGTTATTTCTAGCCCAAATGTAAACTACATTCCACGTGGCACAAGGTGAGAGGGGAATTTCACATTTTCACTCTAAAATGCCGCAGCGCGGCGTGTGGACGCCTTTGGAGTTGTCGGCACACTGTTGTGACTTTCTGGGCAACCGAATGCACATTCTTCCCTTTACTTATTTTTGGGCAGAGGCGGAGACTGCGACTGATAGGTAGGTGGCGACCAGAAGCCAGGAACAATGAATTTGACAAAAAAATATCAAAAAAAAAAATGCTGTTCCGAGTTCCTCCCCATGTTGACTAGATTGTTGTGCGTCATCTAGTATCGGTGGGTTGTAGGAACAGCTTCTGATAACGCCCCAAGTGACAGGTCGCAGTCCAAAAAAATACATTTTCCGCCGCCCCAGTACAAATATCTCATCACGCTCGGAAGGGCGGGGCATCAGGCTGAAACCTTTCTCACGGGCGCGAGCCAACCGGATAGTCACAATAGTGGGTCGCGACGTTGAGGGTGATAAGCATTCGCGCTCGCGAGCATTCCATTAGCTACCGTAACACATGAATACAAACCCCCGTGCAAAGCTTCCACATGGCATGTAGAAAATATTGTATATATTGTTTCATGCCAATGCTGTTCATCTCCATGAGCTTAATTAATCGTTTTTAGTAATCTTATTGATTAGCATTAGTTGTAAGCTTGTATTAATTACTTAATTACCTGCCCCTATGATAATTCATGACATCGTATTTGTTTTAGTCATATTTCTTTCATTCCTGCTTTTGTAAATATGCATTGCACTGCACTGTTACCTGTTCTAGATTATATTAGATTAAGTAGGGATTTGTAGGTAATTATTAGAATAAGCCCCATGTCACATGAAGCTTTTAATTGCTGCTATAAGTCGTTCTTAATTATTACCGCACGTTCTGCTAATCCAATTATTTACATTTTATAAGCATTTGTGTCTTACGATTTTATTAAGTGCTTACATCAGAGCTTGTGTGATTTGAAAGTGATTCCGTGCATTCCTGACATTATGCCTTTTTTAGTCTTTTTATTCATGTCGATTATGGTATTTGCATTTGCCTTATAAGTAGCTGAAATTGTTGTTTTTCATCAATATTTCGACTTGTGACGAAAATTGACTCTTGCTTCTACTCTGCCGCTAGTGTTCTTCCATCGCCCTAAAAATAAACTCTCTTCTCAAACTCAACTTGGACCCCCCTTCTGTATTGACACTAAGTACTAACTGTTTTTCCTTTAGTTTGCTAATTAACAAACCACTCTAATTACTGTGCTGCTTGTGCTAAGTGTAGGCGCTGTGCGTGCTGCGGGAAACGGAACAGCGTGATCCCCGAGTGGTTCACTGCACGTTCTGCAAAATACGGTCTTCGGACATGTTTCCTTAAAATTTACACACACATTTATAACCTGGACCTCCGGGCCCAGTGCAGTGCACACCAGTGACAAACGGCGGGTAAAGAGGACTGATAGGGAAGGTAGTGAGGTAAAAAACGCTCTGAATCATGTAGACAAAAAACAGCTGAATACACGGATTCATGACAACTTGGTAGCAGCGAGTGGTTCTTTTAATTCACTTCAGTGAACGGTGCGGCGCCTGATCAACGCCAAGCCGTTAAGTGTAAACCAACATACGATCTGTTGCGCCAGGGTGGAAATGTTGCGGTCAGGAGGGCCAGCGTCAATCCCAGGGTCAGTTGAGGAAGTGTGGAGAGCCGCAGAACAGCTACAGAAACGCACGTGCCGAGAGGCGGCTTTGCGCAGGGCACAGCAGACTGCGGACACACAGGATGCTGAGGTTGAACAGGTAAGAGTTGAAGCTGCAGGTGAGCAGGAAGCGGAAGCTGAGCGCGCACAAGAAGTGATTGCAGAAAGTGCAGCAACGTGGACCAGACACACAGAGGACAGCACTCCCGTCATCAGGCCAGTGCTGCAGTTTGGAATAGCACGTGCAGGAACAGGCGGCAGCCATTGGGATACGCCGGCTTGCGCGCCAGGTGCGCTACCGACTGGGGCGGCTCGATGAGCGTCCAGTGGAGGCACAGAAGCAGAACGCCCACCAGATAGTCCACTCCTGCGACCAGACAGACCGGTGAGTGCTGAACCTGGTCAAGAGCAGCTGAAATCAAGTAGGTGGGGTTTTATTTTGACAACCGTGGGGAAAAAGCGGCTGTAGCTCCCCGGTGTCGACAGGGTCTGGATCACAGGCTGATTCAGCTGGATACGCTGGTGAAGACGAGCCTGTGTGTTCGTCTGCATACCAGCGCAGAAGTGGTGAGACTTCCGTAAATCTAATTGACACCCCTGTAGCGATCCCAGATATAAATATTGAATTTCCCTCATTAGCTGAAGAGCTTGAAGAGGCGGACAATTCACTTGGGGAACTCCAATTAAGTGCCCCGCGAAGCTCATCCACACCACGCGAGCTTGCGTCAGCGCAAGGCTCGATTCAAAGCGGTGTCTCTTCGAATAGAGCACAGCGTAGAATTGTAGGACCGTCTCCCATAAATCAAAGTAGAATGACTAATACTCCGCCTCCAGGCACAAGCGTGACGACCGCGCCGGTGACGCATACCACGTTGACGACCACTCCGGCAGCGACGTCCAACCAAGTGGCGCCAGGCCAGATTTTGACGGCGGCTGCCGCGGCGGACCCGGGCGCAGAAACCACTGGGTACACCAGAGAAGGTTGGACTTTTGCAGGAATTATAAAAATGTTGCACCAGTGGGCTGGGGATCTTACACAAGCAGGACCCGTGGCAATTTCAATAAATGCTTCCACTGAAGATAAAAAAAAGCTGCAAGCCATTAGATTAGGGATGCGTGTGTATTCAAACATAAACAATGCGAGTGCGCTGGAGCATGCCACTACACAATTTTTGACATATTGTTCTAATAGGGGACTAATTGCACCCATTGTGTCTCTAGCTAATGCTACAGCGGGCGCTGGAGCAACCCCCATTAACACAACCACACAGGCTGTCCCCCCAGCTGCAAGCGTGAGCGGATCGGCGGGTGGCAGCGGAGCAGTGCCCGTGGCTGCGAATGCTACCGCTCAACCCGCTACCAGTGTGATCAATTTGGCAGGGCAGCACAGTCCATCTTCCCCAGGATCGTCAGGATCTATATCACTGGCCCTCAATCCTACGGACCCTAACTACATGGTGCAGCACCAGGTGCTGCATGGCACGGCCGCCACGCTGACTGCCTTGGCTACGCAGTGTGACGCGTTCACCAAAAGTGCTGACAAAAGTTTCAAGGATTGGAGACGTAAGTGGGATATTTTGTGTGATGCGCTATGTGTTTCAATGCGCTCTAGGCAAAAGCTACTGCCTATCTTTTTGCAAAAGAATGCAAATTCCATTTTTGTGGCTAGGAGGCGGGAACTGAGGGCACTTGACTACAAAGCCATGATGGACCATTTGGAAGAACGTTTTGCAAACCCAAACGCACAGCATCATGCACAGCATGAATTTATTGAATCAACCCAAAGTCCTATAGAATCTGTATTAGATTGGACGACTAGATTGGAGCGCGCAGTAAAACGTGCATATCCAATGTTACATTCTGCCCAAAGGGAAGGCATGTGCATCACTAAGTTTCACCAGCGGTTAGATAAAGACATCCGGCGTAATTTGGCGGTTAATGCTAATATAAGCTGGAAGGAATTAGTTGACAATGCGCGCATGCAAGAAAGTTACAAAAACCTTGAAACCGTTCAGAAGAAACATGCGAAGTCAGCCAGCAAGATCATTGCCAAAACGTCGTACCAGGTCATGGAGCATATCATGGCCATGAACCTGCACCCCTCGGTCCAATCAATGAATGCCGAAAGTGCCGAGAATGTGAAGCTCAAAGCCAAGGAAGCGGTGCTCCACGAGCGACAGAAAAAGCTCGACGCTCAGGAAGCTAAGATGATGGGCGCAACGCGCCCGAGGCGTGAGTTGCAGCCCAAAAGGTTTGAAAATGGGTGTTGGGAATGTGGATCTCCTGAGCATTTTCATTATCAGTGTCCAAACAGACCCCATCCTGAACCATCTACTAGCAATGGTAATAATCAGCGCGGTCGTGGAGGTGATTTTCGCGCGCGCGGTAGAGGTGGCAGCCAAGGGTGGGGCCGTTTATGGCAAATTTTTGGAGCTCTGTTCACTGTATTCACCATCCTCGCGGTGATGGCGTGCTTGAGCTTGGTGCTCATGGCGGCTGTCTCAACGATGCTGGACACGCCGTTGCTGTGTACCTGACCGATCACTACGACTTGTACACCTATCCTGATTTGCCTAATTGCACGGCGTTAGTTGATTCTGCTGTATCTTTGACTAGGCCCGTTCCCCTGAAACTTATGATTTACAAGCGTAAAATGGTAGAGTATCAAGCAACTGGGTACCGATGCGTAGCGGCTATGCGATCTGCCCACACATACCAGAACTTTTGGGGTGACATCACTTTAGAACATTTTGACTCACAGCCGCGCGCAGTAGATCCTTCGGAGTGTGAGAGCATGATGAAGTATCATAAATGCAACGATGGCACGCTCCAGCCAGTCGACGAGCTGAGCAACGCATGGGATATGCAATGCCCGACGAATGTGAGTTATTCAGGATATTGTCTTTACTGTTGCAGTTGGCTAATTACCAAAAATCCACAGTGTGGATTGTTTAAGGGAGACGTATGCATGCGCTACGGTGCCAAAGTCATGCAAAGCACTTTGGGGGAAGTGTCAAAGTGTAATTACGAGGAAGGCACATGCACCTTGCCCGATGGCAGCCAATTAGTTTGGAAACCAAACCCGAAAGCGGAATGCCCCTATGAAAAATGGCAAGAAATTGCCGGGCAAATCAGACAAGACATTTGGCTTGCATGTGATCACACTTTGGCATTGTCCTTTCGATCAAAAGAAGAAGTAACTTCATGTGGCTTAAAATTATGGAAATAGGATCAGGATATTGTTGTGGCACCATTCGAAACCCCCCCAATTAGATATGTGTGCGAAAGGCATCGCGCAGCGCAACCTGGATTTGGCGTAGTGGACACCGGTCACTTGGCTGCAGCGATGCAAGCCGTATATGAAACTTTGGAACAGACTGTGCGTGCGCAGGCTGTGTTCACTTGCAGGCATGTGCAACACTTCCAGGAACTTCTTCGCCTAGCTATGACCGAGCATCCGACGGCGACAGCACGCTGGTACATGCGCGACAACAAAATTCTGGCCAAGGCGGCACCGGATGGTTTTCTAGTACATAAGTGCTTTGCGGTAAAAACTTATCAACTTGGCACAGAAACAGGTAAAGGCGCATGCCATGCCACGGTTCCCATACAAATGAAATTGCATGGACAAAATGTGACGTTGCATTTGAATACGATCACAAACACCCTCCTATTTCAGCCGGTCATGGGAACATGCACAAATCGCCACAACCGAGTATTGAAATTGCATGGGCAATGGTACAAGTATTTACCTGAGAAAGGTGCCCTAGAACATATCCCAGTTTACAACACCCACAGTTTCCCACACAGATGGCAGCTCGAATGACCTACCGATGTACATCATCAGATTTTTGCCGCAACGACAATGTACAACTTGTCTGAATTGTTGCCGACCACCACGCTGAATGACGTGTGGCACTCATACACGATTGTGCAGCGCGTGCATGGAATGCCGACACATGCAGTCGATGGCAATTTGCAATCGCATCGGTTAATGGCAAGGTCGATGGTGAGCATGGGATTTTGGGATTTTGACGCCCTGAGGTCATGGCTGCAGATATGGATTTATCTGGTGTGTGCCGTGGTAACTTGCCAATATTTATTAGCAGCTTTGCTAGCTGCCGCGCCTCCAGCAGCCACAACGTTGATTGAATGCGCGCGCCGGCCACTACGGTGGGAAGCGAGGCCGCTAATCACCAGACCAAGAGACGCCGGTAAGCGAAGCTTTATGAAGAGCTTTGACGGCCGACTAACCGTGTTGAACCCGACAACCCCCCTGGTGACAAAAAACATCAAACACAAATACTGTTCCAAGTTCCTCCCCATGTTGACTAGATTGTCGTGCATCATCTAGTATTGGTGGGTGGTAGGAACAGCTTCTGATAACGCCCCAAGTGACAAGTCGCAGTCCAAAAAATACATTTTCCGCCGCCCCAGTACAAATATCTCATCACGCTCGGAAGGGCGAGGCCATCGGGCTGAAACCTTTCTCACCGGCGCGAGCTGACCGGATAGTCACAATAGTGGTACCCGATGTTGAGGGTGATACGCATTCGCGCTCGCAAGCATTCCGTTAGCTACCGTAACACATGAATACAAACCCCCGTGCAAAGCTTCCACGTGACATGTAGAAAATATTGTATATATCATTTCACGCCAATGCCTTTCATCTCCATGAGCTTAATTAATCGTATTTAGTAATCTTATTGATTAGCATTAGTTGTAAGCTTGTATTAATTACTTAATTACCTGCTCCTATGATAATTCATGACATTGTATTCGTTTTAGTCATATTTCTTTCATTCCCACTTTTGTAAATATGCATTGCACTGCGCTGTTACCTGTTCTAGATTATATTAGATTAAGTAGGGATTTGTAGGTAATTATGGAAGTGGTTTATCGTTTCTCGAGTAAGTTGTTAATTATTAGAATAAGCCCCATGTCGCATGAAGCTTTTAATTGCTGCTATAGGTCGTTCTTAATTATTACCGCACGTTCTGCTAATCCAATTATTTACGTTTTTATAAGCATTTGTGTCTTACGATTTTATTAAGTGCTTACATCAGAGCTTGTGTGATTTGAAAGTGATTCCGTGCATTCCCAACATTATGCCTTTTTTAGTCTTTTTTTTCATGTCGATTATGGTATTTGCATTTGCCTTATAAGTAGCTGAAATTGTTGTTTTTCATCAATATTTCAACTTGTGACGAAAATTGACTCTTGCTTCTACTCTGCCGCTAGTGTTCTTCCATCGCCCTAAAAATAAACTCTCTTCTCAAACTCAACTTGGACCCCCCTTCTGTATTGACACTAAGTACTAACTGTTTTTCCCTTAGTTTGCTAATTAACAAACCGCTCTAATTACTGTGCTGCTTGTGCTAAGTGTAGGCGCTGTGCGTGCTGCGGGAAACGGAACAGCGTGATCCCCGAGTGGTTCACTGCACGTTCTGCAAAATACCGTCTTTGGACACGTTTCCTTAAAATTTACACACGCATTTATAACCTGGACATCCGGGCCCAGTGCAGTGCACACCAGTGACAAGCGGCAGGTAAAGAGGAGTGATAGGGAAGGTAGTGATTTAAAAAACGCTCTGAATCGTGTAGACAACAAACAGCTGAATACACAGATACATACACTTTTATACAATTCACTTTGCGGTGAAGCTCCACATTTCCATGACACAGCATTCCCATCTAGCTGTAATCGACCTTTGTAAAAATATTGTTCACTTTCAGATTTTGAATAGCGGCAAGTCGCTCAAGATTGTGGAAATCCATGTTATTTATTGTGAGGACAATTTTAACCTTTCAAATCATCATTCAAATTGGATGCATTCTTGTAATCAATAATCCCAATCACACTCAATCGCATCACTCTATCACAGTCCAGTAACCTCCTTGATCCAGCCACGCACACTTGGCACGTGTCCAAATGTAGGTCCATTTCCTTTGCCCTTCAGGCATTTTTCCTGTCCACTTTGCACACCGAGTAGCACTAGCTTCGGCGTCCTGGAATCTGTACGGATAGCACTCATAAGTGGCCACCCAGAATTCACCTGTGCGTGTTGTCAATGTTAATTTGTCAAAAGCTTATATTTACTTATGCATCCAGTATAAATTTCATCCACATTTTCAATTTTAGCATTGTCTTGTCATCATCTCAAATCCGACTGACTGCAGAGTTGTTAAAAGTACTGAACTTTTTCAAAGTATATGTAAATGTAAAGTATTTTTATTTTACTCACAGCTGAGTACATAAAATGTAAAGTAATTTTTATTATTTTTACACTGCATAAAACATAAGTAAAATACTTTTTTCCTGATAAAACGTAACAGTGAGTTTTTCTCCTCACAGAAAATGTTAAACTGGGTATTTTCCCTTGTAGAAAACGTAACAGTCACTATTTTATCAATTTTTACTCTGGAATACTTCAAATGTGTTTTTACTCCTGGTAGGTATTTCTCAGTAAAATATCCTATGTTTATCACTTTCTGTTTGTCAAAATGTCACTTGTGAAGTATTTGATTGAACTTACCACAAGTTTAAGTTCAATCAACTAAACACCTTCCCAGACAAGTTCACTACCCATTTTTTTAATTTTACATCAGATGCAATATCTCTGGCTATGAGAGTGGAGTGGTACAGAGTTGCGAAAGTGTATTTACACTTACCCGAAATACCCGGGTAAATGGGTATTTATATTTACACTTACACTTACACTTTCATAAAATACCCATACACTTTTGTTACACTTTCCTGAGCAAAATACCCGGGTACAGAAAGTGTATTTTTTCTTTCAGATGGCCCTGTTTTATGCTTTTGAGAAAGCATAAAATAGGGTCATGTACAAAAAATAACTGCACAGTGCACACATGTAGTTATGCATTGAATGTAGAAAATATATCGTACAAACTGGCCTTTGATCTCTAACCTTTGATCAGTACTCATGGTATTCTACAGTTTCATCATACTTTTGTAAAATGGACAAGATTGATGGAAATTCACCAGCTGGACACAAAGTCAACTGGCTTTTGCATTGACATTTGCTGCATGTCCAATCTTGCATTTAAACAGTGTATTGCTCAATCAGTAAATATCAACACTGAAAAAGTGTCATGATTAGTGAACTTCATACCACTATAGTATTTGCTACAGTCTGGAATGTTTCATAAAAGGCAGTAAAATGTGAAATGATGCATAAAAATGACAAATATATTGATCTAAATGTGAAAACAGTGGTGTATTCCAATGCTCAACAGTGAGAGCTCTTTCTAAAAAAATTTTTACACTTACACTTGTTTTTACACTTTCCTAGGTCTTTTTAAAATACCTTACACTTTTGGTATCCATACTCAAAATTTGGAAAGTGTATTTACACTTACACTTACACTTTCCAAAAATACCGGTATTTTAACAACTCTGGAGTGGTATAAACCTAATATTTGGTGGGTATATAGTCCTAACACCCAGCTACTCGTATCAATTGGGAGAAGGTGCGGCGACTCACTACAGGGTGGGTCGCCCTATCTGCAACCATTTTTTGTGGCTTTTTCCATGTCCCAAACAAGTTCACCACCCACTTCATTAGCTACACTACGAGGGCCATATCTCCAGTTGTGAGGGCGATACAAAGCTTAAATTTGGGGGATCTCTTGGCAACAACCCCCTCACAATACACCAATGGGGCCGCCGACAACCTACTACAGCATGGGTTGCTGCATATAAAGTTGTTCATTTTTTTAAAAACAACCCAAGTCTCCCAAATAAGTTCACTACCCAACTGCATTATAAAAAAATGTTGTGAGAACATACCTGATATAAAATTCAATCAGATTTGAACCCTAGTTCTGCTCATTAATATTTTTTTCAGTAGGGCACCCACCCTGTCCCATAAACAGCAGACTGCAAATTTCAATTTAAACCAATCTTTTGTTTCACACTTAAAAAGTTGGTTTACAAAGGTTGGTAGGGGAGGGTCTAAGGTTCAAAGTGATGTAAACAACATAACCTCTAAAATGCCTGCATAAGGAAATTTATTTGGGGTGAATGAAAAATTGAAAATTTTGTCAAATTTTGTTCCTGTGATGATGTGATTATGACATAATATTCACCCCAAATAAATGTCGTTATGGGGGCATTTTAGAGGTCATGTTGTTTATGAAATTTTGAACCTTGGACCTTCCTTAGTGAACTTTGTAAACCAACTTTTTAAGTGTGAAACAAAAAATTGGTTTAAAGTGAAATTTTCGGTCTGCTGTTTATGGGATGGGGTGGGTGCCCTACAGTAAAAATATTAATTAGCAGAATTAGGGTTCAAATCTGATTAAATTTTATATGAGGTATGTTCTCACAACATTTTTTATAATGCAGTTGGGTGGCAAACTTGTTTGGGACACTTGGATTGTTTTTAAAAAAATGAACAACTGTACATGCAGCAACGCATTCTGTAGTGGGTCGCTGGCAGGCAGCCGCACTAGTGTATTGTAAGGGGGGGGGGGGTTGTTGGCAAGACATCCCCCAACTTTCAGCCTTCTACCACCCTCACAGCTGGAGATACGACCCTCGACGTGTAGCTAATCAAGTGGGTGATGAAATTGTTTGGGACACCAAAAAAGCCAAAAAAAAGTTTCAGCTTTATAACATCGCCATAGACGTAGATATTACAATCAAAGTGAAACACAAAAATGTGTGGTGAACTTGTCCGGGAAGCAGGCTTTTCGGGTTTTCGGTGTGTGAACAATTGTGTGAATTTGGGAGCGTGTGAAATTTTCTGACTGTTCACAGCCAAAAAAATACACATAAAAACGTGTGAATTTCAAGCACTGTGTTAATTGCTTTGCTTTAATTATACTGCTTGTGTCAATGCATCTGATATGTCTCATCAATAAACCTATATATTTCTGAGTGAACTGCGTGCTAAGTATGCCACATGCAAAGTATGCCCAATGCAAAAGATAGGAGGCGCGAAGTTCATAGGGTCATTGTACCCGATTTGTGAATGATTTCACACAGAATGCGGACACTTTTTATTTGCACGTGCAGTGTCCTGTGAATAAAGGTAGTTTCGTAACAGCTTCGAAAGTTACACGCTACGTTACACGCTACACGCTACAGCCTTGACCTACTAACTCACTCGCTTTCTACTGTCTGGATTTTGCTCGTGGATGTAGCAAAATTGATGCTCACCATAGTCAAGGCATGCGATCTTGGGTAATGTTTACCGAACCCCCTCCCTAGGGTTGGGAATTTCAAAATTTTCGGTTCCGGTTCTCGGTTCTCGGTTCCAAAAGATTTCGGTTCGGGTATCGGTTCTCGGTTCCTGAAAATTTTCGGTTCCGGTTCTCGGTTCGGTTCTTAAACTCGGTTCCGGTTCGGTTCTCAAATGATCAAAATTTCGGTTTCGGGTAATAAAATAACCAGGTATCGGGTAATAATCGGCTGAACAATAGAAAAACAATATACAAGAAAAACAATAAAGTTTACATGTGCAAGTATTAGGTTGTAAACTAATAAAGTGTCTTTTTTCGATTTCACACAAATATACATTCGTGAATCCCACATTATGTTGTACGTCAACCATGGTTGGTTTTAGTAAAATTCTTTTTACTAAAATTGTATTTTATTTTTATTAAAATTGTATTTTTTTTTATTTTATTCATGTTTCAGTTTATTTTATTTTATTTTATTCTGAAATGTCATTAATAAAATAAAATGAAACCATTTTACAAAAATTTTACAAATATTTTACAAAAATTTTACAAAAAATCTAAAATCTTGGATGCAAGGCCATAAAACAATGTGCACGCTAAAAGCGTACAGATGAATACAAAATTTTTTTATGTAGACTTGTGACATTGGTTGCTATGTAGGTATCTTGAATTTTGACCCTCACAGGGGCCGGATAGATCTGCAGCTAATTTGCTCCTCCCAAGGGAAGATAGCTAATAATTTGTTATTTGGGGGGGGGGGGCTTGCGGGGTTAATATATAGGCTGTTTCATGGTATTGAACAAAGTAAATGGGAAAAACTCACACAGATTAGTTATTTTTAAGGTAACAATATATAAAAAAATGGGAAAATTTACGATTTTGAGCAAAAATCGCAACAATGAAAGCAACAACATAGCATCAGTTCTGCAAATTGGCAGCTAGAATCTTAAACAAGAGGATAGAAAACTTTTTATAGAATTTTACAGACACTCGAGTTTTTGTTAAATTTTACTAAAATTGTACAAAAATTTGAATTTTTGTACAATTTTACTAAAATTTTACTAAAATTCGAATTTTAGTAAAATTGTATTTTTATTTTATTAATTTTCCATTTTATTTTATTTTATTTTATTCTCCAATTTTCTATTTTATTTGTATTTTATTTTTATTTTTTTCTGAGATTTTGCCAACCCTGACGTCAACCGATTTTGATGCCGTTTGAGTATGTTGGGGTTTGGGTCTGGGCTATGAAGAAATGTTTTTGTTCGCTCGAATAATCCTTCAATCCCGAGATAAGGGGGGTCTATAAAAAGGTGGTCATTTTACGTGGCCAATATGCACATTGAATTTGAAGCTTAATAACTCAGCTATTTCTGGGCCAATTTGGATCGTTCAACACTTAAAATGATCGGCACAACCTGTAGATTCCATTTTTGTGGTCCGATTAGTGATGTCCAAATTCCGTATGCCGATTTGACCCAGTTTTTAAACACCAAAAATATTTTTTTCTGAACATCCTATTATATACTTTAGACAATAGGGATTCATATACCAAAAAAAATTTTCAATATCTTTTTCCAATCAAAAGTAATAGAACTTTAAACTTCCGCCTCACATACATGTAAATAACTAATCAATAACGATGAATACAGATAACCTGAGCATAAAAATGAAACTTTCAGGTTTTTCTGATCATTTTGAGTGTTCATTGGTGGAAATCGGCTGAGAAATGGCCAAGATATGTATTTCTGAAGTTACATGCATTGCTCATCATGCAGATTTTTCTATTTATTGTTGGGAGGCGAATGTTTAAAGTGATATAACTTTGGACCGGAGAGAGATATTGAAATAATTTTTGGGCCAGATTTATTCTTTTTGTCTATAGTGTATGATAGCACCTTCAAAAAACACGTCTTGAAAAATTATAATTACGATTATTTTTCACGTTCAAAAAGCGGGTTGAATCGGCATACGGAATTACGACATTTGACTACAAAAATTGAATCTGCAGGTTGTCCTGATTATTTTAAGTTTAGAACAATCCGAATCGGCCCAGAAATGGCTGAGTTATTAAGCTTCAAAGTCAATGTGCATATTGGCCATGTAAAATGACCACCTTTTTATAGACCCCTCTTATCTCGGGACTGGGGGATTATTTGAGCAATCAAAAACATTTCTTCATAGCCCAGACCCGAAACCCCAACATACTCGAATGGCATCAAAATCAGCTGATGTACAAAAGAATGGAAAGCACAAATGTATATTTGTATGCAGGGTTGGCAAAATCTCAGAAAAAAATAAAAATAAAATAAAAATAAAATGGAATATTCAAGAATAAAATAAAATAAAATAAAATGGAAAATTTAAGAATAAAAATAAAAATTGTATAAAAATTCGAATTTTTGTAAAATTTTTGTAAAATTGTATAAAAATTTGTATTTTTGTAAAATTGTATAAAAATTCATATTTTTTGTAAAATTTTGTCTCATTGCTTGAGTCTCTACCTGTTTAGTCATGGATCTTGGGGCAGTCCCAAGCTTTGTAAAGTGTCAAATGTCATGTAAAATGTAATGCAAAGTGTCAATTGTCATGACAAATGTAAAGTAAAGTGTAAATTATCATGACATGTAAAAATTAATGTAGGTATTAATTGTCAAGCAAATTGTGTTCAAATCTCATGTTTTATTTCAAAATCTTATGTTTTGTATCCAAATTATGTTGTTGTTGACTTCTGTGAAATCTTGTGTGAACATTTGGATACAAAAACATAAGATTTGGATATAAAACATACTATGGATTCAAAAACACAAGATTTGGATACACAATTTACACTTAGCACTGGACATTTGTCATGACAATTGCCACTTAGCTTGAAATTTTACATGACACTTGACATTTTGCATGACAATTGATACTTTACTTCACATTTGTCATGACAATTGACACTTTGCATGACATTTTACAAATGTGCCCAGCACACTCCAGTAGTCCTTCTACTGAAAATGCAAACCAGTATTATCAATAATTGTAACTTTACACTTGCAGCTAGCTAACAATACATACTGCATGCAGCTGTTGAAAAGTAAGGGAAAAATTTGTCTCAGGTTTTTCATGTATAGGTCTAATTATAACATTTTTCTGGCCTTGCATGCATGTTTCTGATTTTTTGTAAAAATTTTGTACAATTTTTGTAAAAATTTTGTAAAATGTGTCATTTTATTTTATTAATGACTTTTGGGAAAAAAATAAAATAAAATAAAATGAAACAAGAATATAATTAAAATAAAATAAAATTTTTATACAATTTTTATACAATTTTACTAAAATGAATTTTTATAAAACCAACCCTGTTTGTATGAGATGGCAAAAAAAGACACTTTATTACCGTATTTCCTCGAAATACCCCCCGGGGGGTGATTGTTTCATAGTGGTCCCGAGAGGGGGGGGGGGTTAAACCAGGGGGGGGGGTATTTCGAGGGGGGGGGGTTATTATTTCACAAGAAAAATTTTGAAATCCCAGTACGAAATAGTCGTGTGAAACGTACGCAGACGTCAAAAAATACAACAAAAACAGCCATTTATAAGGTTATGTAGACTAATATTAGTACGTAGATGGTATGAACACTGTTCTATCGTGATTCCGACATTGTTTTAACGTGTGTTCTGCACTACGCAGAACACAAACCGCAGTATTTGTCATGTACGTTCTCTCTACACTCAATCTGGGGGGGGGTATTTCGAGGGGGGGGTGATTGTTTCATAGTGGTCTCGAGAGGGGGGGGGGGGTCAAACGAGGGGGGGGGGGGTATTTCGAGGGGGGGGGGGGGTATTTCGAGGAAATACGGTAGTTTACAACCTAATACATTGGTTGGATATTTCATACTACAGGAGCATATCACAGCTTATTATTTCATGGTAGAATGCAGAAATCAGAGTTGTTATAATAATACTGGTATTTAAAAAAGTGTAAAATAAAACATATACATTTTCTGTACTCGCGTACTTTTAAAAAGTACACGAGTAAATGAGTACTGGTATTTTGTTCTGGAGGAAAGGTAAATGTATTTATGTAGTATGCGAGTGAGTACGCATATCATTTTGAGTACAAACATAAATAACTTTTGCCAGCTATGGTTAAAACTGCCACAAAACCAATGAACTACTACCAGTGATAATGTGTATACTGCAGCGAAATTACACCTAACAATGAAATCAACCATATCCCATCTGAATAAACAAACATACATAAAAAATTTCATCATCTTTATCAAAAACATTTGATAAATATGATGAAATTTTTCTATGTTTGTTCTTTTATTCAGGTGGGATATGGTAGATTTCATTGTAAGGTGTAATGTCACTGGAGTATATGTGAAATTACACGCTCCCGCGCAATCATTTTGCAAACAGATGAATTTTGCAATTCTGAACACGCACCAAGATGTTCAGCTGCTGTTTAAAGGCTTACCGTATTTCTCCGTGTAAAGGACCCCCCGTGCACAACACCCGGGGTGTTATACAGCTGCATAGCACCCCGGGGGTACTATGCTAGGTTTGAAAAAGATCACCCGATTTGAATTGCTTCAATACTGTTTAAATATTAAATACTCTTTGAAATTCCGCGGCACACTATTCTGTTGAATTGCTGCACGCTGGGAAACAAAAAAGCCTAAATAGAAAACGAGCATCTAGCCGTACTACCCACTGAATTTGGAGTGTGTTTCCGTGTATAGCACCCCCTGACCTAACACCCGGGTGTTATACAAGTTTGAAAAAAAGGTTGCTGGAAAGGGTCTCAACTTTGTATAGCACCCGGGTGCTTTACACGAAGAAATACGGTAGATGTAGGTGTTGACAAAACGGTGTTTAAAAACTTAAAGATTCCTAGAAAATTTCGGTTCTTTCGGGTATTTACTTTGGTTCCGGGTAGGGTGTCAAATTTCCGTTTCCGTTTTCCGTTTCCGCCTTTCCGCAGGAAAATTTTTTACCTTTCCGTTTTCCGTTTTCCGGCAGCCGAAAATTTTTTACCTTTCCGTTTTCCGTTTTCCGGCAGCTGAAAATTTTTTACCTTTCCGTTTCCGTTTTTCCGGCCCATTTTTCCGTTTTCCGGCTGAAAAATTTTTACCTTTCCGTTTCCATTTTACCAGGCCATTTTTCCATTTTCTGGCTCGATTTTCAGTTTTCTGGCATTTTTCCATTGTTTTTCCAATCTGTATTTATCTTCAATTGGCTCATCCCATTGTGTTGTTTTTGTCTCTTGGAGCAGCATTGACAACTGGGATTTCAGGGTCAGTGAAACAGGTGCTGTGAACCCAATTGGGTCATATGCTGACACCAATAATTTATTCAAGTTTCATCTGGTTGGTGTGTGATGCTGTCAATTTGCAATTTTGGTGTTGATATTGCCAGCATGTCCGTTCGGTGATTTTATTTCATGCCCATTACTGCGACAATTTTATTCACCTTTGGAATCCTGTTGTTTTCTGCTATTTCATTCATGACTGATCTGGAGTTTGACAGCCATTCCCTCATGTTCATAGAACATTGGTCAAATAAAGCTTTGACTTTGTAATATAGTTCTAAAGCTTCAACTTCATTCGTGACACTCATGATGAAGTTATCGATGTAAATGCTGTTTATTATCATCGCCAACTGGTTTTGTTCCCCTTCATTTTCTTCATATTCATTCATGTTGTTTATTGTCACATTTAAATGGTATTTTATGACTGCTCCCAAAATTGCTGGGCTGCAGACAAGTCCAAACAGTACGCTTTTAAAACAAAGTACTATTAAGTTATTTTCAGTTACTGGTTTTGAGGCATCTTTCAACCAGAAAAATCGTGTGTAGTCCTCTAGCTTGGTCATGCAATCCTATTTGCAAAAATGCCTTTTCAATATCGGCAATTAATGCTAGATTGCCTGCCCTGAACCTCAGGAGTAGGCCCAGTGCTAATGGTGTTGTAATTGGTCCTCTAAAAAGGCACTCATTGAAACTGGGCTTACCTGCCGACCCATCGTACACGATTCTGCATGATGTCAATTTGCCCAGCGTGATTACTGGCTGGTGTGGCAGGTAATGAATCCCCTTGTTGTCTGTTTTGTCGTCACAGATCTCAATTATTCCCTTTTCTAGTTGGTCATCCAAAACTTTCCAGTATTGTTCGAATAAGTTTGGATCTTTGTTGAATCTTCTTATCAGTGATTTAAACCGCACCAAGGCTTCTGCTTTTTCCCCTGCTGGAAGGTTACTGATACTCTTTATACGACCAGTCCAATATAGTATCGTTTGTTGTTGTCGTTGAATTTTATGCTATTTATTATCATCTCCTCTGCAATGTTGTCATCAATTGCATAGGGGTCATCAGTGATTCCTACTGCTTCTAGACTGTGAAATTGTCGTAGTGTTTCCTTTCCTATGGCCACTATGGCTACTTTTTGATGATTTTTTGTTGGTTCAGTTAAGCTTGAACTACAAGTGAAATTACAGGCCTGATCCATAGTTGCAGAATGTACAGCTACCACAATCAAAGCCAAACAGGCAAACCTGCATGCAGGTTTTCCTTCTGCAAATTTGTCTATTACCGTGCTAATTTCACTTTATTTTTTTCCATTTCCGTGAAAAATTTTGCTTTCCGTTTTCCGTTTTCCGTTTTCCGGCATTTCATTTGTCCGTTTTCCGTTTTACGGCCAACAATTTTTTTTACCTTTCCGTTTTCCATTTTCCGCTGAGTGAAATTTGTTTACCTTTCCGTTTTCCATTTTCCAGCAGAATTTTTTTTTTTACCTTTCCGTTTTCCGTTTTCCGTAAAGTGAAAAAAATTTTACCTTTCCGTTTTCCGTTTTCCGTAAAAAAATTTGTTTGACACCCTAGTTCCGGGTATAAGTGCCTGTTCTCAGTTCCGGTTCGGTTCTCAAGTTCGGTTCCGGTTCTCGGTTCCAAAATAGTGCTCGGTTCTCGGTTCGGTTCGGGTCGGTTCGGTTCCCCAACACTACCCCCCCCCCCCCTATTCGGACCCCCTGAAATGTGGGGTAGATATTTTGGCTCCAAAAAGCGGAAACGGAAAACGGAAAGTTGACACTAAATAATTCCATTATCGGCTGTCATTCCCGCACCCTGTAAAATGTCAAGTGTCATGCATAGTATGAAAAGTCATCTAAAGTGCCCCGTAAAATGTCAAACATCCGATAAAAAATAAAAGTAAGGGCATTTTACAGGGTCCTGGAGTTTTACTGTGTTCTGTCTACACACGCCACCCAATGAGGAATCGGTCACGCGGAACATTGTGGGGAAGAATGTGAGTGTGGTCATCAATACAGGTGCTGAATATTGAACATTGTGAAAATGTTGTCAATTGAACATTATGCCAATTGAACATTATGCGAGTATAAACAGTTTCTTATTGGCCAATAGAAATCTTTATTAGTCCTCGACTCAATAATCACAGACATAAATATTCATGTGAACTGTGTATGCAGTCATGTGACATTCAAGTAGAAAGTTGATGGAGTTTTTGTTCTGTTGTCAAGCGGTCTAGTAAAGGGGGTTGAGGTTTTTTCCCCCTTGAACTCTCCAGCTATCTATGCTGGCAGGGGTCTACAATGGAGGGGTGTGGGTTCACTTCCCCACCCCAAAAAAGTGCCCAACTCTATCCATCTATCCAGCAGTAGAGATGGAACAAACATTGTTTTTTTTCAACGACCCCAATTTAAAAAAACAGTTTGATGCTAGCGTTTTTTAAACAACATTTTTTATTCAAAAATCGGTTTGATGCTTGCATTTTTTAAACAAGGTTTTTTAGTTAAAAAACGGTTTGATGCTTGTGTTTTTTTTAAACAACGTTTCTTATTTTTAGAAACTGGAGACGATTTTTTGGTACCATTCCCTGGACCCCCCCCCCCAAAACAAAAATCTTTGAGAAATTTTTGGATGTATTTTTGAGAAAATTTGCCCCTATATCCAATTCAATTTCACTCACCTTCTAAACCTTGAAAAGCCGATCTATTGAAACCCTGTAACCCCAAAAAAACGTTCTTAGTATTTATGCTCTGGAGGAGCAATTTACTATCTATACGAACCCCTGTGGGGGTCCAAATCCACAAGACCTCTGCTGCTGTCACTTGCCTATAAAATGGGGGTGCTGATGCTTTGTGTAGATGGGCATAGGGATGGAAAAAATGTTGTTTTTTTTCAATGACCCCATTTTTCAAACTTCAGACAAGTGGCACTACTTTTATAATGCTATGTAAATAGCAATAGAATTACTGTGAAGCATAATAAGTATTGATTTCTACCAAAGAATAAATTGTTATGTCAACATGTTACATATATATATATATATATATCGCCTCTCATCAATTGTTCATGACTTGAAGTGAAGTTGGGCATGGAATAGTGCTTACATAATGTTACTAGCAGGATTCTCCCCGACCTTCGGTCAGGTTTATCATGTTTTTACTATACTTTAACAAATACTAATGGACACTTGTTACCACATCAATTATGAATCCCTTTGAAAATAAAGCCCGCGGGGTCCACCATCTAATTATTTGCCAGTTTTTCCCATTGCTTTCTATTTCGGCCTATGGTAATGTTGTGTCAAAACTGGTGCATTATCTACGCCACATAATAAGACCCCATTGTTTGAAATATTGTAAGCACAAGGGGTTCTTCTTAAAATTTATGGTGATGTGCAAATTACCATAAATGATGCAGTGCAAATTACCATCAGCAATATCAGAAACCCCTGTAGTCACTGTATCAAAAAACCCACATGGATCATGTCATGATTTGTAATTTGGCATTGTTATTGTTTGTATTGTTGGTACATTACATATTGCTTTTCTAAAAACATGGCTAGCATGCGGGCAAGATGAACTATAAGATATGGAAGTCGAAAGTGGAGGTATAAAAGTCCAAAGTCAATAAAGCACTCAATTCTTTTCCATCTAACCCATACAAAGCCCATGGTTGGATATCTTATAGTTCAGCTTGCCCGCATGCTAGCCATGTTTTTAGAAAAGCAATATGTAATGTACCAACAATACAAACAATAACAATAACAAATTACAAATCATGACATGATCCATGTGGGTTTTTTGATACACTGACTACAGGGGTTTCTGATGAGCCTGTGCCTCTCCGAATGTAAACCCCGCCCCGAATGTATACCCGCCCCGAATGGAAGCATACCCGCTCCGAAGGTAAGCCCGGCCCGAAGGTAACTGACTACGTTCGGGCCGGGCTTAGCTTCGGAGCGGGTATACATTCGGACCGGGTATTCATTCGGGCCGCGTTGGAGATAAGCGGAGGGGGGGGGCACGACTGGCGGCGCGTGTGCACCCATCGGCGCGGTGCAGCAAACACAAAGGGCAAATAACAATACAAAATGATACCCGAAATGAGTTGAAATTCAATTTCGGGTATCATGTTCAACTGCTAATTTTCAACGTATTCTTGAAAACGACATGAAACTAGCAGTTGAAATTGAAACCCGAAATTGAAATTTTGTACAAAATTTCAATTTCGGGTTTTAATTTCAACTGCTAGTTTCATGTCGTTTTCACGAATACGTTGAAAATTAGCAGTTGAACATGATACCCGAAATTGAATTTCAACTCATTTCGGGGTGTCATTTTCATCTGCTAGTTTTCAACATTTTTGTGTCAACAACATGAAACTAGCAGTTGAAAATA